>OX424574.1:47730392-48338513 GCA_949152435.1 Gastracanthus pulcherrimus
GGGTTAAGGTTTTTTGGGTTTAGGGTTTAGGGTTTAGAGTTTACAGTATTAATATTTAGTCTTTCTTAATTGAAAAACGCTCAGCTTGGGTTAGTTAGGTTTAGCGTTTAGTATTTAAGAATTATAGTTTTATTTTAAGATTTCATATTAAATACAAGTAGTTGGATTTTACAACCATTTTATTTTTTAGAACTTTTCAGACCCTTGTGAATCGTTCCTCCCAAAGCCTGAACTATAATTTTAGTAAATATAAGTGAATTAGTTCTAAATGAATGGTAATTTATATATGAAATTGTAACATTTTAATGTCCAAAAATATTAAAATTAAAAAATCGTTGAGTTTTGTACTTGGTTACTTACAAGACTATACTACATTTAGCTTCTTTCCAAACCCATTACCCGTTCTCATATAGAATAAACATCTATTTTCGAGCTAATACGCGATAAGAAACACAGCTAGCGATGCATGGACGTAAGGAGCACGTCGTCGTATAATGCCGCGTATAGATTGGCCCTCGCGCCGCCGCAGAACTTTACGCGCGACTATATTATATATACGAGGTGCATGCAGGGGAAGCCGCAAGTTCGAGAGCGCAAGTGGCGACGGACGCAGAGGCACAGCATATAATGGCTCGCGTAATTGCGGTCGTCCTGGTAATTCGCCAGCGCCGTCGATCATACGCGACCGCACGCGAGCCTCGCGACGCCGCATTATACAAACCAGGACTGCGTGAGCGCGAACGCTATCATGCGTATAGGTATATAGATCATGGATTTTGTCGAGATAGAAGCTGTGCATAATTTATGCCCGGGCTTGAGCACGTCGCGCGCGAACTTCAGCGAAAATTGCGCTTTTGAAGACCCCCTGAATGCAGTGTTAATAGATGGGGTGCATCAGGCTGCGGCCCAACTTTTAGCTGTGCAATTATATGCCATCTAGCATTAGTTCGGGGATTGATTAACGAGAGCAGGCAATCAGCCTGAACTGGGAGTGGACGGCTAAATTGTTGGTGCATTACCTTCGACGAATAATAATAATTACTTGATGCACGTATATATATGTTTGTGGTATTTGAAATACATTTGGATAAATGTGAAATAGGTAGAGAGTTAGCGAAATTTGTATAATTAGTTATGATCGTCCTTTTAAAATATTTTATTAGTACAAATTCTAGCAGTATATATTATATATTACATTAAAATTAAAGTTTTATAAAAGTAGGATGAATTTTTGTGATATTTTAACATGTCGTTGAAGTTTGGAATGTTCTTGGAACTAAGTACGAAATTTGTATTATAGGTGTTTTAGAAGTGCGAACTCGCTAATTTCGGTGCCAATATACTTTAAATTATTAAAGAATCTATTGTGCGGAGTTTTAGCAAAATTTATCATGTAGATAGTATAAAAATATCCTAAAATAGGTAAATTATTTCGATTACTTCTGATGTTAAGCCTTGACCCCAAAAACGTATTATGCATTACATCGGCAATATTTTAATTGATATATTAGCCAAGTTGCATCAGTATTTGTCATATGGAAGGTATATAAAGATTCAGAGAACCCTAAATTTTAGTGATTTTTAATTTTTATTGCAAAATCTAAAACTCTGAACCCGCTAATTCTTTGTATAATCGGTTCGACATAATGTAATAGAGTATTTGATTTTTTCATCTAATTTTATCACTCGGAAAGTGATTTTTGTTACCAAAAACGGTGCAAAAACCAACGAAATCTTCAATATTGTTTTAAGTAATATCTTGATCCTGCTAAATCTTTTAGAAATAAATTCTGTGTATTTTTCTATATAAACCTACAAGTTTCGTACTTAGTTCCAAGATCGTTCCAAACTTCGACGACATTATTTTAACAACTTATGTTGAGTCATAATCTAACTTGTACAACTTTGCAATGGATTTAAATTTTTATGTTCAGCAAGCCTGAAATTGAAGCTAAATGTACTTTCAAAAATGTTTACTTTCCAATTTTATATTCTAGTTTGAGTACGCAGATAGAATTTTCTGATAAAAATTATCTTCCAAAATCATAGTAAGCGTAACCAGAGTTAAAGCAGATAATATCGAGTTCCCGTATAGTATAATGCAATGACATGCATACCATATAATACCAAATTACATAATTATTTATTTTATTATTTTAGAAACTTTTAATTCTTAATACGTGTATTATTGATGCTTAATTTAAAAAAAGAACATAATATATGTCTATTTTTGTACTGATAATGGAGGAGGTGTAAAAAAAGGTTTTCTGTATAGTATACGTTTATATAGAAACGCATATTTGTAACAATATAGAATGGATTTTTATTTGTATAAAATAAAAAGTTGAACATCGAAGGATTCCATACAGAACAAATCTATTCTCATTCGGATACCAAATAATCTTAATAAGAAAAAAATAATAATACGTTGCCGTAAGATTTTTTTTAAATAAAATTATCTATACTATATCAATTACAGCTATTAATTATCATAAATAATAAAGAATAATTTTGTTGTACAAACCCTTTATCGTACATTATTTCTCTAGTACTATTCACCAAAATGCAAATTCAACTTTACTAGTTTGAAACTCTAATGCGAAATCTGTGTCGGTCTGGCGAAGCCTGCGTCGATCCACACATACTCTGACTCAACAAACAGAACCAAAGCAAATCAATGAAAAAGAAAGAATATGATCAAACTTTAATTTTCCTTGCTGGACGATCGCATATCGCTTGACTCTATTTTCCACCACGTACATAGGGCAAATTTTTGTTGTCCAGCATAAAGCCGCGAAGAGCAGCGGCCACGCGCGTTTGGCTACACCAACGTATCTATATACACATCCCTACGTAAAAAGAATCATTTCGCGGCAAAAGAGATAATCGCAAAAGGTTCCATTGCTCGTTGGTCGGCAACGACAATAGAAACCTTAACAAGTCTCGCTCGGTGCGCCGTTTACGACGAAACAATGGCCTTGTATCGCGGCGTGGAATCAAGTTCGGTGACGCTTATATTTTCTTAGGCATATATATATTGCTATCGCCGCCGCCGCTTGAACGTATAAAAAGAGAGCTGGGCAAGCATTATTCAAAATGCGGCATATCTTTGCTTCCCATCGGTCGCGCCCGCACCTCGGCAACTCTCGATGTGCTATTGCGAAGGGAGATAAATTCAGTGGAGCGTAGGCGCGGCACAGCGAAACCTTCCTCTCGAGCGCGAGGGGAGAGCGAGAGAGAAATGGAAACCTAATTAAGGAAGTTTCAAGAGCCGCGACTGGCGCGACAGCTTAGGGGGTTTCCAGAATAAAGCGAAAGCTTCCGTTGTGCATGCATTTCGCGCGTGTGGAGACCTGGGCGAGACAGGAATAATTCTTAATATTCAAGTATAACAAATTGCATTTGGTTTAAAACAAATGCTGACCGACATGGCTGCCGATATTGAAGTTAGTTGCGATCCGTAGTTTTTGGTATCCAGATGTACGTACTAATTGCAGAAGGTATCTAGGTGGTTATGGTGATCGATGGCGAGGTCCAGGTAGTGCGCTCCGTAGTTCTTGTGCTTTTAAAAACAATGATCATATGACACAAAAATAACATTTATGTAACACATACACGACTTGCGCGTTTATAAAAAGAAGTATTTTTTGCTTGCTAACCAATTTATCTTCAGCCGGTTGTTTCCGCTATATATATATATATAAAAACGCGTAACCCAGGCATGTGTTAAAACAATATCGTATATACCATGAGGACGAGACTTTTTTAAACTTCGTGTATTTGCAGTGTTCGTGCTCGTATGGTTGCATGTTTTCCATTATGTGAGAATTCTTTGATTTTTTAAATAAGATATTACTTGGAAATACTATATAACTTTAGTCAATCTTTTTCAAATTCCCTCATTGGTAAGCTAATAGTATGTATTAAGTATAATAAAAAAAAGCTTAAGAATCCCAATTCGATCATTTTGACTCTAAATCATTGCGGTGCATCATGAAATATAAAGGTTTCCATTATTATTTAAAATAAAATATCTTTTAATTTTGATAAACACGTATGTATCAAATAAAAATATATCACCAAAAAGCGTGAATTTCCCATAGTATTTACATGGGAATGTTTCTTTAAAGCAAACCTAATTACATTCTTGCTTTTTGTTTAAATTTGCTTGTATATTTATATATTTTAACATTATTTTTTAAATTAAACTTTAAACCCATATATGAGCCCTTTATATAATATATATTAATCCCCTACAATAATAGAAACTTGATCAGTCGTAAAATAATATGATACTTAATCAACAATAATTAAATAAGACTTATTAAATCTTACATTAAATACAATTACGCAACGAAGACCTACTCCGCCTATACTCTAGTGTACTGAAGTTTTTCGCGAATTAGCGAATTAGCTAATAAATATCAAAGATCGTCGATACTCATAGCCACAATAATAGCAGTAACAGTAGCCACTACCAAGCGTAAATATTTTGCGAGGGAGTTAAGGGGCAACGCGGTAGTTCATTTTCTGTGGATTCGCGAAAGCTTTCCCAAAGAGTAACTTAAAATTTCAAAGCGCGGAAACAGAACTCAAAACTTTTTACGCCTCGACTGATGCCTCAAACCATGTGCGAAATGTAGGTTTGAAACTTCACAGAAAAATATATTTCGAAATGCCGAGTACACTGCTGTGCGATACATTATCTATATAGAGGGTTGCGAGCAGGTTTGTTTATCGTGCAGGATGGAACTGCTGCACGTGACTTTTCGTTTCTGCCGGCGACTGTTGACTTTGTATTGCTTTTTTTAAATTATGCACCGACGTATATAAAGTTAATAAAGGAAGCGTTGTACATCATGACGTATTATTTTTTTTGTTCAAGTATCTTATTCCGTTGCAATAAATATTAATTAGGATGCTTCACAGCTTCACTTTACTGTAATCTTTTTAAGTAATAAATGTTCTTAACCCTTTAATGCCCAAGGTCTTTATTATTTGAAATTAAATATTATTATTTTAAATCGTACTATTATTATTATTATTATGTTGCGGGGAGAGACGAGGAAACTTCTATTTTCCGAACGGAGATGAAGAAGCGCCGGTTCGAATACGCGTGTAAATGTGGCGGGATAGATCAAACGAACATCAATTTGAAAATCAAACGAAAATCAACAACACCATTCTTAAGCATTGTGATGAACAGGTTTAAGGTGTGTTCTGCCAGAAGAGGAATGGGTGGTAGGTTTTAGTGGCTCGGTTTGCGCTGCATCTGTCGTGAAGTCTCGCGTTTTTGTTTATTTTATTTTTCGTCCTACATCACACTCGCGGCGGATGTATCCCCAACCAGCCCCACACTATTCGGCTGTGCGGACCCGGTCGGGTGTGGCTTAGATGTCATTTCCTACATACCCTCGTAAAAAAAAAAAAAATTATTATTATTATTATTATTATTATTATTATTATTATAATAATTATAATTATTATTATTATAATAATTATTAATATTATTATTATTATTATAATAATTATTATTATTACAATAAATATTATTATTATAATAATTATTATTATAATAATTATTATTATTATAATAATTATTATTATTATAATAATTATTATTATTATCATAATTATTATTATTATAATTATTATTACAATTATTATTATTATATTGTATTATTATTATAATCGCCAGCTATTAACGATAAGCAGTTATAGTGCTTGAATATCCGCTGCGATCATGTTTGTATCATCACCGAAGCTAGTATTACTAGTTGTCGATACTATCTATAAGTCCATAGTCTTGTTTACACAATCATGTCATCATACCTCTCTATTCTTTGCAAAGTCGCCATCTAGTCCTCCTCTTAGAATCCTATTTCTCATAAATATTTAAGGGTATATATAACGATTCGAATATGATAATATATAACGATTCAGATATGATCATATATAACGATTCAGATATGATCATATATAACGATTCAGATATGATCATATATATCGATTCAGATATGATCATATATAACGGTTCAGATATGATCATATATGATCATAAACGAATTATGGCAACATACGAACATTTGTTCATCTGCCTTTTATATCGTTAAAATATTTACACTGAACATTTGTAAAGTTAACTTCTTAAAAGTATCATCTGAATGCTAACACTCAAACAAACTAAGAGACTAAGCAATGAAACTATAATTTTAAAAATATTTGCTAACAAATATATTAATGAAAAGAATTAAATCCAAAAATTTACAAACTTGATTTTACATATGCCTATATATGATCATATATGATAAACATGATTATATAGAGTCAAATGAGGCACCATATGTAACCATGTATAACCATATATGACTACATATGACTATGTATAAATATATATGCTTACATATGGTTATATATAGATTCATTCGAATATTCAAATGTGACATTTGATATGCCCATAAATGTGCATATGTATACAATGGTATAAAGATATATATGGGCATGTATGACCATAAACGTTTATATGTTAAATTGCCATAATTCGTTTATGCTCATACAAAAATTAATATTAACATATATTATCGATCGTATACATTTATATCTCTTCTAGGGGTATGCGACTACTCGGAAAGTTGAGTTCGAGTAGAGTCGAGTTTTTCTATCGAGCTCAAGTCAAGTACTTGAAAATCTTCACTACTCGAATCACGTCGAGCTACTCGAATCATTCCGAGTTGCTCGAGTCACATCAAGCTACTCGAGTATTTAGAGCTACTCGAGTAACACCGAGCTACTCAGACATTGCGAGCTACTCGAGTCACATCGAGCAACTCGAACATTTCCAGCTACTCGAGTTACATCGAGCCACTCAAACATTTTGAGCTACTCGAACTTTTCGAAGTACTCGATAGGTTCCAAGTTACTTGAAACGCATAGAACTACTTGAACTTTTCGAATAACTGGAGCTTTTTAGACTACTCAATATATTTCTAGTATTATTAGTGAAATAGATCTACTAGAAGCTTGTAAACTACGCTAATGTAACTCTAAATTTTATAAAAATTGTTATACTCACACCGGTATTCCGATTTGCCCTGCAGTTTTGGTTGATTACCTGAAGTAACTTTTTAAGTTTCACAACTAATATACACTATTTCAGAAATTCCATCAATAAAAAAAGTTTGTAGAATTGTTGTACCCTGCATTATAGATACTTTTGTATGCTATATTTTAAAAAGAAAGAACATTACATCAAATTTTGAAATAATTATATTTTTGATATAATATAAGGCTTATGTTCTTTAGATTATATTAATGTATAACCTCATATAATACTTAATATCTACAATAAACATTTTATTGCTTCCTCATAAAGGAAGCTTTGTAATAATAAAAAAAGAGTTTTCTTAAAAACAAGTTAGAAACATGTCTTGGGCCAATTAGAATCAAAATACACTATTTTTAGAAAATGTCCGTATGGATGTGTGCGTTCGTGCGTGCATGCATGCGTGCGTGCGTTTATTAATTATCGGTGCACACCATATTTTTCCTAACGCATGTATTGATTTTTGCGTTTTTCTAGCATATTAACCCATTTCTTCCCAATCGGCCATTTTATAGTCAATTGGTTTTTTGCCTAAAAAATTGTCGAAAAAAAAAATATAATAATAACCAATAGCACTTTTCTGAAGTAAAATTGTCCACTCTTTCCGATTCTGAAGTCAGAATTTTGAAATTTCCGTTGCAAAATTTAAAAATGGCGGTTTTAGGCAAAAAACCAATCGACTATAAAATGGCTACTTGGGGAGAAATGGGTTAAGCGGGGCTAAATATATATATAATAGCAATTTTCCGAAACATGCTAGCGGGCGCAAAAGTTACTTTTGCGCCCGCTTATTTACTTTTGCTCCCGCTTCTTTACTTTTGTGCCCACTTATTTACTTTTGGTCTAAAAAATTGTCCTTTAGGCCCGCTTAATAGGTACAGAAAAACGCGAAAATCGTGCTTGTGTTACAAAAAGGGCTTTTTCAGACTCGAATGATGATTTGAGCACGAGTGGAAGTCGAGGGCGCCGAATGCAATCATCATCCTCGCTTAGAGAAAGCTAATTTTCTCCACCAGTTGCACAATCCTCATGAAAAAAAACCCATATTTTCAGTGCTTACGCCGAATATTGGGTGTAAACACCTAAAATTTCAGTGTAAACAACAAATTTCGAGTGTTGACACTGAATATTTGAGTGTGCACACTCATATTTAGGTGTTTACACCCAGAACTTTCGGTGCCTAGGTCAAAATCGTCGGTGTATACACCTATAAATGAGTGTCAACACTCAAACACGTAGTGTACATCCATTATTTTCGGTGTGAAACACCCAAATTCAGTGTCAACACTCTAACTTTTGGCGTGCGATTTAAATTTTGGGTATGGAACATACACACGCATACACACACATACACACACACACACGCACGCACACACAGCACACACACGCACGCACACACACACACACACATATACACATACACATCCCATGATTTTTTTCTGGAATTATTAAGAAATGAACATATTCAGTACCACCATATTTCAATGAATCGTAAACACTTGGGGAATGAATATGAAAATGTGTTTTTATAGCAAAATGACTAGAGTCTGTATAGTAATGAATATGATATATTCTGGTGTTGCTACATAAAACAATGCACAATTTTTTCGTATGGAAAGTCAACAGCGGGTTATGCGTTTTGTGATTACAGCGGACGAGTGGGCCGAGAGCTTTCCATATCAGGTGCTGATCGGCACAGGCGTGGCGCTCATGGCCCTGGTGCTGCTCGCGGCCGTGAGCTTTCAGTGCTCGGCCACGTGGCGATGGCTCATGGGGGTCGCACGCCAGGATGGCCAGGACGACGTCGAGGGCGAGCTCTCACAGCAGAATGCCATACGCATCAGCCACTCGTTGCCGGACCTACAGTCTGAGCCCATCACCCACGAGTACGTGCAGGAGCAGAAGGACAACAAAAAAGTACAGGTTCCTGACGAAACTAGTCTGTTCTGCACATTTGTATATCTGCATGATATTGGGTTTTTCTTTTGTTTATTATTTTATGACATAGCGACGCAGTTTCTATTCATATATGGTCGTATCTCACAAATGCAGTTTCAAAGTTTTCTCTCAGAAAAGCATTCTAGAGAGTGGTATTTATTAAATTTCGGAAACATAGTGAAAAGTCGGATATCGCTTTCCAGATAAATAAGTGATCTACATTTTAAGTAAATCAGATGATACTTTTATCAATAAATGATTTTTAGATGCTTAGCATTTACAGTATAAAAACCGCTGCCAATTTATCTAATCGGCACTTAGCTTCCTCAAACCTTATTTTTTTTTTTTTTTTTTTTTAAATGGCATTTCGAACTCGAAAGTTCATCGCCTCATCTACGCAAGCCTTCCACGTTTCCCTATTTTGTGCCAACCCCATCCATTTCGCGCCTTCCCGCCCAATTTCAGTTATGTCTGATTTTACGTTATCCTCCCATCTGCGTCTAGGTCTACCAAGAGGTCGCGTTGCTTTCGGTTTTCCTTTCATTATGCGCGCTGCTGTACGATCATCGCCCATTCTTGCCACGTGCCCTGCCCATCTTAGTCTCCGTGATTTTATTATTCTGTTAATATTTGGTGACGCGAACAAATTATGTAGCTCGTCATTGTGCAGTTTCCTCCACTCCCCAGTTTCCTCATCTTTCTTTGGCCCGTATATTTTCCGCAGAACCTTATTTTCAAATACCCTAAAACGATTTTCTTCCGCTTTAGTGAGCGCCCAGGTTTCGCACCCATACAAGATTACCGGCATTATTATAGTCCTATATATCCTTATTTTGACATTTTTCGACAGTAGCTTTGACTTAAGTAATCTGTTCACAGCGTAGAAGCAGGCATTACCCGAATGAAGTCTCTTATTAATCTCGGCTTTAATTTCGTTTCGATCATTTATAGTTGTACCTAAATATCTGAATTCGCTAACCTTTTCAAAAGTGAAATTTCCGACTCTGAGATCCCCCTCTGCTTCGCGAATGCCCAGTTTCTCCATGATCATATATTTCGTTTTCGATTCGCTCACTTCTAACCCCGTGTTTTTAGCCGCATTTATAAGGATTTCCGCATTTCTCGCCACCGTTTCACCATTATCTCCCACTATATCCAAGTCATCCGCATAGCCTAAAATTTGCGTTGTTCCGTTGAGTGTTGCGCCTAGCTCGCTAGCCTGCATTTTTCTAACAACATGCTCTAGCGTCAGGTTAAAGAGTACCGTTGAAAGCCCGTCACCTTGCTTCAAACCGTCGCGTATCATGAACGATTCGGATACATTACCGCCTACTCGGACCTTTCCAGTGCTTCCGTTCAGACATATTTGAATTAATTTTACGAGTTTTTTTGGTACGCCAAGGAGCACTAGGATTTCATACATTTTGCTTCGTTTGACAGAGTCGTACGCTTTCTTAAAGTCCACAAATAGCTGGTGTATAGTTTCGCAATATTCCCACTTTTTCTCTAATAATTGTCTTATGGTAAACATTTGATCGCTCGTTGACCTGTTGCGCCGGAATCCACACTGATAATCTCCTATTATATCTTCCGCGAATGGTGTGAGTCTGGCCTGTATTACGTTTGACAGAACTTTGTAGCAGGTAGCTAAAAGTGAGATTCCCCGGTAGTTATTGCAGTCTGTTTTATCTCCCGTTTTGAAGATCGGTATGATGATGGATTCTTTCCAATTTTCTGGTATTGTTTCATTTCTCCAAATAGCACATACTAGATAAAAAATTTTAGATGTAAGCGCGGTGCCTCCATATTTAAGTAGTTCAGCTGGTATAGAATCGTTTCCTGCGGCCTTATTGTTTTTTAGCTTTTTGATCGCGGCCTCTACTTCTTTGTAGGTCGTTTCGTCCATATGGAGTTCAGCAGTGTGGATTTCGTCTCCCATTTCCTCGGAGTTTTCATGCACGTTTAATAACTTATCGAAATAATCTTTCCATAATTTCAATAGTTCATTTTCGCTTGTCACGAGGTTCCCGTCCTTATCCTTCATTAACTGCGATCTACTCTGAAAACCCTTCCTAATAGCGTTTATTCCTTTGTACATCTCGCGCGGGTTATTTTCCCTACTATTAGTTTCTATTTTTCTAATTTCATTTTTCTGATACTCGCGCTTCTTGTTTCTGTAAATCACACGTACTTGCTTTCTTATTTCATGGTATTCTTCTACGGCCCTATCGCTTTCATTGTGTACACTATCTAATTTAGTCTTCTTGCGCCTTTCAAACCAGAGTTCGCACTCTTCGTCAAACCATGGTTTGCTCTTCGGCCTTTTTTTCTTACCCAGTACTTTGTTCGCGGCCCCTTTTATAGTTTTTTCGATAGCCCCCCACAACCTGTTCGGATCGTCATCTACTCCCGTCTGTTCATCCGTTTCCTCGAGCGCCTGAAATCGGTTGCTAACTTCTACTTGGTACTTGATTCGCTCTATCCCGCTTCGTAGTTTTCCAATATCAAAGGTTTCTACTTTGTTCGCTCGCTTACTATTTTGACCGGCTACTAATCTGGCTCTTAATTTGGCCACTACGAGATAATGATCTGAGTCGCAATCCGCCCCCCTATAGGTCCTTACGTCGAGTACATTCGTGTGGCGCCTCTTATCAATAAGAAAATGATCGATTTGATTGTGCGTGGCCCCATCCGGCGATGTCCACGTTGCCTTGTGTATATCCTTGTGCTTGAAGCACGTGGTCTTGACTATAAGATCTTTTGCGGCTGCGAAATTTATGACCATAATACCGTTATCATTGCTGGTTTCGTGCAGACTTTCTTTGCCTATGGTGGGCCTAAACATTTCCTCTCTCCCTATTTTAGCATTGAAATCCCCCACTACTATTTTGGTGTCGTAAGACGCGAATTGGTCGATTAATTGCTCTAAAGTTTCATAATAAAGATTTTTGACTTGTTCCTCTTTGTCCTCCGTGGGACAGTGGACGTTAATAACCACGTAATTATACCACGCTCCGTCGATGATGATATACGAGAGTCGGTCATTCACGAAATTGCAACTTTTCACGGAATGTATGATGCTTTTGTTAACAAGAAATCCGGTGCCTAGAGAATGCCCGCTCGCGCCCCCATATAAAAAGGTGAAGTTACCGGATCCTAGCATCGCGTTATCTTTCCATCGGGTTTCTTGTATTGCTACCAAATCTAAATTGTACCTCTCAGTTTCATTTATGATTTCCCGGAACGCGCCCGCTCTGTGTAGACTGCGTACATTCCAGGTTCCCACCCTTAAGTTTCTTTTCGTTTTGGTTTGGTTTTGTTTTCTTTGAGCCATGATAGTAAGTTAAACCCGCGCGTTTTGGATCCTGTTCCGATCGCAGGTGAGTCCATCCGTCTAGGGGTGATAACCCTCATACCTCCCTAGAACTAAGTATGAGAGCTTTCTGACTTTGGCGAGGACACAGTCAACTCGTCGTCAGACACACTCGGTTTCATTCTCATATCCTAACGCCCCCCTGCAAGGCAGCGCGCCTTCGCTGGCTTCGTTGCCATGTAAGACCAGGTGGCGAATCATTCTACACATCCCCTCTCAGGGCAGTTGTCATCGCTCCCGCATCCTCCACGACAGCAGGATTTTTGGCCCATTTTTTGTTTGAAATGTGTGGTAAAAGAGATAGATTACAGAGTAAGGTAGAAGAAGAAAGTAAGATAGGAGATTTTGTATAGTGTTTGTAGTTGTTGCGGTGCTTGCGTAGTGTTTCTAGATGAATGCGTTCGCCAGTGCGGGCTCATCACACCCACGCCTGGGCCTATCGGCTGTCCGCGACTGCTTATTCGCTTTATTCGCAGCTAACCTCTTTCTCAGGGGTCGTTCCTCTATCCGCAACCTGAGGACGCGCTGTGTAGTGGTGATAGGCACCCACCCGTCCGCTCTGGACGACTACGCCCAGGACCCGCTTAGGGTAACGGCGTTGCAACAGCCTCAAACCTTATTACTCCAATTTATTGTTCCAATATGAAATTAGTTGTTATTGCTATTATATATTAGGTGCTATTTAATTCTGTGGTGAAAAGTAATAACGAAAACTTTACTTTTGTGAATATCAAGATATACAGATTTAAATTTTTAAATTGCCATTTAAAGCTATGCAAAAGTATTGCATAGATAATGATAAAATATTCAAATTGTATAAAAACTTCAAAAGTTCATTCAATTGATAATAATATATTTTGTAATACTATAATTGTTGGTTAAATATTCTTTTATGTATATAAAAATGCATACTACTTTTATAAATAAATTTTGTTGTACTTTTGCAATTTTGTTAGAGTTCATGAACAACGAATTTATTCCTTTATTATAAAAATATCATTAAAATGAAAAAACGTTATAAAACAAAACCAATCGATGAATCTTAAAAATTGAAAAAAGTATGAGCGTTGACTGGTGAACAATTACAGTGTAATACCCAAGAAATAAGCAATCATCAATTGCTTTCTCATAGAGGAAGCTTTGTGATGATAAATACAAGTTATGCTAAAATCATTAAAGAAACATGTTTTCAGACATTATGAATCAGAATACACTATTTTTAGAAAATGTATGAATGTATGTATTTGTGTGCGTGCGTGCGTGCGTGCGTGTGTGTGTATGTGTGTGTATGTAAATATTATTGTGTCGGGGCTCATTTATTAAAAAAATTTTAAAAAATATGTGGTGATTAGGAATATGGAGTAGCATATTCTGTAGAATTTTCAACTCTTTATCCTTTTTTCCAGAGAAAAATCATTTGTAAAAAAATCGATTTCCTATGTCGTATGATAACTTGAGTAAAACAACACCGTTCCTTCTGAAAATTTTCAGGAAAGTAGATGTTTACTATCTCTGGGGTCTCTTCTTTGCCCAGATTATGACGACCTTTATATTCCGAGTTATTTAAAGTTATATTAAAAAAATTGTTTGATCCCTTACATCTCGACGGCGCGATCATTTTGTGCCAACCGAGGCTCATTTTTATCGATTATTAACGAAGATTCGGAATTAAACAGAAATTTTGAGATTCATTGACCCGTTTTTGTTTTATAACGATGTTTCTATTTTATGATTATCTGAAATCGATGAGGTAAATTATTTTTCACCACACTGCGCGTAAAGTGCTGACTGTACGCTCTCTCAGCAGGCCGTACAGTACCGCATGGACTGCCTAGGGAATAAAGTGACTTGCGCATGCGCGTTGCGCCTTTTTCCGCTCTCGACTGCGTCTCGAGCGGTAAAACAGCGCGTCGCGCGTACACAAGTTACTTTACTTCTAGGCAGAGCATGGGGTACTGTACGGCCTGCTGAGATGCGTACAGTCATTTCTTTACGGGGGTGTGGTGAAAAGTAGTATACGCACCTCTGGAGTACAGTAGGTAAGCATGCACTGTGTGAAATGCCGACCGAGCGACACAGTGCGTACATTGCCCACTTTACTCCCTTGATGCATAATGTACTATTGGTATTTTAGAAATAATATGATCGTCTCAGTGTAAATGCATTTGAAAGAGCATAAAATTATCTTCTTATCCGACATGAAATTTTTTATAAGCTATCTCCCTTTTTTTGTTATACACACGAAAACATTATTTTTTGTTTAATCGACGATATCTCGGATACAAAAGATGGAAAATGTTTAAAGTAAATTGAGCTGAAAAAGGTAGCTTTCCACTAACTCTTGACTGAGCTCTTTGCTTGGACTCTGAGGTCTTTTATCTTTCAAGATAATTGAGGTTATACTTTTTTTATTTTATTTTTTAATTAGGCTTATATCCAAGAACGTCGCGGACATTTTCTTTTGTTTTTTATTGTGTTTTATAGTTAATGTCATTTATCGACTGTGGATAGGTATGGATGATTTACTACGATATAGGAATGGTTAACTTGGTTGTCGAAGCTAAGTGACAATGAATTGGCAGCGGTTGTTTTATAGCATCAGACACACCCGCGCATACACGCAAACACATATACACACACACATATCCATACAGACATTTTCTACAAACAGTGTATTCTTATTACAAATGTCCCAAAACATACCTTTGATTATCACAAAGCTTCTTCTTTAAGGAAGCAAAGAGTAAATTAAAATAAACAAATAAATAAATAACTGAATAATAAATTAGTAAATTGTTTCATTTATATATTCTATCAGAACCATTCAAAATCCACAATGGATTAAAACAAGATGATGAGCTATCAACACTTCTGTTTAACCTAGTACTAGAATACATTGTCAGGGCCGTACAAGAAAGCGGGGAAGGAGTAATACTGAACGGTTTCTTAACGCAATTGCTAGTATATGCAGATGATATAGATATAATAGGACAGAACAGGGAAACCATAATACAAACGTTGAAATACTAATAAAAACGGCAAAAGAGGTAGGTCTAGAAATTAATGAAAAGAAATCGGAATACATGGTCACTGTCAGAACGGCACCCGTGATTGAGTATAGCGACCTGGAGGTGTTAGACAAAACCCTTAAAATAGTAGAAAAATTTAAATACTTTGGCACTATAATTGACTCCAAAAATGAGACGCATAAAGAAATTCGGTGGGCAAATTACTAAAATCGCGGCTACTATCACGGAAGACAAAATTAGAGCTATGTAGTAAAATTATTATGACAGTAGTCCTATACGGATGTGAGACATGGGCACTAACTAAGCGGGAAGAGTATTTGAGAACAAAGTTACGAGAAAGATATTTGGAGGCAAAATTGATGAGTTAACTGGAGAATGGAGAATCTTACACAATAGGGAAATAAACGAGTTATACGGAAAAGCGGATATTACCAGTGTTATAAAATCTCGAAGACTAGGATGGGCCGGGCATGTAGCGAGGATGGAAAATGACAGGACAGCACTTAGAGTACTAGTAGGAAAACCAGAAGGCACAAGGCCTGTGGGTAGACCAAGACGAAGGTGGGAAGACAATGTCAGGACCGACTTGCAAGAAATAGGAGGAAAACTATGAGGAAAACTGGATTAACCTTGCAAAGAATAGAGAGAAATGGCGTGATTGTGTGAACAAGAGTATGGACTACATAGTCCCATCAACCATGAATAGTGGCTACTGTGACTATGTTAACAAGACCACAGCGGATATAGGAACTGCGATCTTTTAAGCCTTATCACTGCCAACCATTAATGGCTGGCCACTGTAATAATAATAATAATAATATATTCTTTTCAAAGTTTGAGACTATCGAAATTGCTATTCTGACAAATGCTTTTCTGAAATGTGATGTTCTAAACAGCATCTCTAAATACAACTTTATGTATAGAAAACATCGATATAATATATGTACATAGATTTTTTATCGAATTCTAGCATTTGCAGCCTCTTTAATAGTTTGATTAATTTGAAGTTTACAGAAATATATACACAAAGCTACAAAATCGGGAAAAAAGCTTCGTATGTAATTATGCATGATGATTGTTGAGAAATGCATTATTTATTATATTTATTTCATAAAAGGTGGAAAAATGTAGGTATTTCTAATGCCAAATCATATTATTTACATTTTGTATGCACTAGAATTATTGTTTTAAGATTACGAATCCTAGGTATAACTCAGTTTAATCAATTCCTCGTCAAAATAATAACAGCAACACAAAGTTCTTTAGAATTCGGGCTACACGTATGTAGTGAACCTGGTTGTTTGACTTTAAGTTAAATTTAACCTTATATTTTAAATATTGTGTATTATTATAAGAGTATTTACATTATATTATATAAATTATAATTACATTTCAAATCATATTTTTATTTACTTTTTATTTGTATATAGAATTTACTTGTATAAAACATTATTATGCTGGAAAGCATAATGTTCAAGGTATAGTGAGATCAGATTGCAGCACGAGCTCAAGTTTAACTTAAAATATCTTCATTAATTTTGTTCAAAGTAAAATAAAATTATTGCTTCCGCGAAGAGAAAGCTTCGTGATAGTAAAATAAAAAGTTCTCATGAAAATATGTTAGAAATTTGTTTTAGGGTATTTTAAACCGAAATATATTATCGTGTAGAAAACGTGTACGTGTAGTTACGTTATATATGATTATTTATCAAAATAACGTATGTATGTATAATTTATAATATACATTGATAGAGTACATTTATTAAATAAATTAGATTGCTGATTTTATCTTAAGTATTATTTGTCGACGAACGTAATTTTTATTAAATTTGCAAAAATATCAATAACAAATTTTTCCGAATTCAAGGTGCTAAGGCAAACAACACTACCTATCGTACCCATGAGACATCAAAGTTTCCAGCGTCAACTATCGCACCGACTCGACTTGCCTAACATCAAATTTAGCATTTGTAGTCTAGAGAATCGTAGCGATTCACGTCTTGGCCTTATCAAAGTAAGTTTTGAAATATTCTTATGAAAATTGTTATAAGACTAAAAATTGAATAAATGCTTGAATAATTTAATTTTTAATAACTGTAGCTTACAAATTTGTATTGTCCGTTTGCATGCAAAAATATATTTTTTTATAAGCAATAAAATATTTAATGCAATAAAATATTTAATGCAACTTAAGGTGGGTCTACATGATTTTTTAACAAAATCGAAAAAAAATTTATTACACTTTTTGAAGCTCTACATTTGTAAGAACATTTTGAGACCTGATATAATACAAAAATTTCATAATCAACAAAATTATAACCATTCAAAGAAAATAATTAACATTGTTTCTTATGTGGAACTGAATATTTAAATGCGTTTTTCTGGAAACTTATTTTCAAACTACAAAAAGTTGCTCGCGCATTTAGAGTCGATGTCAGCAAATATTCCTATAAGGACTATATATAGAAGTTAGTATTTTTTTCAAGAATGGCGAACATACAAATTTTTGTCGATAAAATATGTATACAAAAACCTGGTATTTTTTGTCACCAACCTATTTATTTAAAAAGGAGATAAATTTTTTTCAAGCTAATTATGATAGAAAATTATAATAAAACATACTAATTTGTGTTTGATACGGGTTCTAAAGTTAGTGAGAATTTATTAGGTTGATATTGTCAAACTTAAATACTCAAGGAGCTTTTCGAATAATTAACCTTTATTTTGACTGCAAGAAAGTTCATTTTGTTCAATGAATTGGGATTAGAAAAGTGAAAATTGCTCAAAATTTGTATATATTCCTCTTTTTTGGTTACTAATAACATATTAAAATTTTTAAATTCTCATCTTCTCTAATATTACACAATACTTGTATAACTAACAAGGGGGACCACGGAGTCCGGGTCACTGATTTTGATGAATTTTTAGGGATCTTTTTCTGGTACCTAATAACGAAGCCCAATACTCGTGGTTTTATCCCCTTATAAGTTGCAAAGTGAATGCCAAAATTTAAACGTATATACACATACTCTCATTCACAAGCGTCCTTTGCATTTTTCTTTCGTTGCAGCCGGAGCTCTACAAGAAGGATTTGACACGTCAGGAGAGTAACGAAAGTTCGAGTACCGGGGAAATGGAGAGTGCTGGAAAACTTCACTTCGCTCTTCGCTACGACAAGGAGATCGAGGGTCTCGTGGTGAAGGTAAGCCAATCCTGCAAGTCCCCTCTTAGTAGATTCAGCGCAATTAGAGTGCCGCCGCGGTCGCTGCTGCTGCAGTTTGTACTGCAAGTTTTCGTGGATCTTTTATTAATACGTTTTTAAAAGCGGTAACATTTTTTGTTATGAATTTATTATTATAATGGAGGAATAAAAAGGTGGCAACGTCTGCTAAAAATAGAACAATTTTTAGTGTTTATGTGTAAAATATATTAAAAGTAATCTAAAAAACGACTTTAATATCTAAAAAAATTTAAGTGCAGATATAAAAATGTTACAAATTACTGCAAAAAGAAAATTTTATTAAAATTTAATTCAATTTTTTAATACAATATAAAAAAAATTAAGTAGTTGCTTACTTTTTACAAACTTTCGTGGGCACAATCCTAAAAACCGTAATTTGAGTTATGTGCATGATGTAGGGCTTTATTAAAAGTATATTTTTAAATTCTTTTTTTTAATTACTTTGATATTCGTTAAGGTGGAGTTAAAATGGTGGGTAAAATAAACGTATACTTTGATTACATTTAGGATTGTAAAGTATAAATAAAATTTATTTTTGGGAAATAGCTATTTTCTTTACAAAAGTGTGCTTGTCTCAAAACTACATTTTGCATTCTTAATCTAGAAATCTTCTGCGCATTAGGTTTCAACAGATCGAGCCGAAACTTTCAGGATACTTTCTTAAACATAATAGAAACATAGTAACAATCACTGAATTTGAAATTATTTTTTTAAAGAACGTAGCATATGTATGTATAATAAAAAAAGTGTTTTTTTGTTAGTTAAATTGATTATTACAGTCCTGTATTTTTAAAACCAGTATTCAGGATAAAAAAGAATTCTGAGATTGTTACAGCACTGTTCATTTTGCTTTGATGAAACATACATATTTTTTTGTTGGTCTGTTTTGAAATGTAGTGCGCAGAAGACTTGAGCAAATTTCTGCAATTGTATTCAAAATTAATGTATTAACTGTAGTAATGCTTAAAATATTCAGTAAAAATAGCTCAAAATATTCTCAAATTTTCATTTTTGATGTGAAATATGTGTACAAAGTTTAGGGAAAGAAGATTGAACATTAAAAAAGTTTTCAATTTTGCTATAACCCCACCTTAAATGGAGTCTGAAAGTTAATTAAGAATTCAAGTTTCCCGCCTTGATTTTTACCGATTGAGTAGTGAATAATTATTTATAATTATAAAAATACTTATATTTAGACAGAACCCAAACTCACTAGCCCTTCATTGAGTAATAATGGACCTATGTGTGAAGTATCAAACGTTAAAAACAACGGCAATCTAAAAATTTATTGGAATGAAATGAAAATTTTATAAAATTAGACGTTAAGGGGTTAGATTGTAATATACCACTTTCAGCTGTTCCCAGGACCAACGACCTGAATTTATTGGTATTATATAATCCCATGTTTTTGTTGCCATTTTTCTGGTTTATAAGACACGTTGAATTAATAATTTTCTTAACATAAACATCACTACTTCCCAAATTGTATGTATATATTTGTGAGTATTTGTATGTGCGAGTATTTGAAATTGAATGTAAAGGCTCTGTTCGGGTAACATTGTCAAAATTTTGTGATGGTAAAAAAAAGTTTTGCTAAAAACATGTTAGCAACATGTTTTGAGACATTAGGAGTCAAAATATACTATTTTTAGAAAAAGTCTGTATGGTTGCGTGTGTGTGTGTGTGTGTGTGTGAAGATTATTCTGGACATTGACGGATAAAATTAATGTTTCAGGACTCAATGATTTTGTTTTTTTAAAGTAAGGAGGCTTTTAGAAATTTTATATTGTTTTTCGATGTCTTCTTGTTTTCTTCTTTTGTTCAAGTCATTCCAAGTTATTTGAGATTACATTTCGTTAAAAATTTTTTTTTTGATTGGTTATATCTTGAGAACGACAGGGTCATTTTTGCAACCCAGGGCTCACTTTTTTCGTTTTTTAATGAAGATTTTGAATAAAAAAGAAATTTTGTGATTCATAAATCCGTTTTTATTTTATAATGATTTCTTTATTTTACGATATTTTACGATATTCTGAAATAGATAAGATTAATTATTTTTGTATTTTAGAAATAATACGTTTGTTTAATTATTTATTTCCTTGAATTTAATGGCCATCTGTCTCTTCTTTTGTGGGATTCCGATATGTCACAATGCATATGTTATTTTGTATTTTACATTTGTATTTTATATGCTTGTTTGTTGTGTTGTATGATGTCGGTAGAGCGAAACCGATCACCTGCTTACTAGCGCCTCAGACACTGTTGAGGAGGCTATATGGGTTCGAGATTTTTTCTAGACGAAAAAGTCCAAGAGAAAATTGTCGAGAATTTTCACCGGGAATCGAACCTTGACAGCTTGAGTGTTTGGTATCGGTAGGCAAGCGTATTATCAACTGAGCCAAGGGGGGCTCTATGATCGCTTCATTTTGCATTTGAAAGAGTATAAAATTACTTCTAAACGGTAATGTTTCTGTTTTTTTTATAACTTTTCCATTGATATTTTGATATATTTATTGAAAAGGTATTTGAAGATTAATAAAATAATGTATATCAGTATTTTTTATGTTTTATTAGAATTTAGATGTTGTTGAATTCAAATTTAAGGTGAAATGTATAAAATTAAAATTATTAGTTTAAAAAAATAATGGTACCGAAAACTGCTTAACTCTTAGCTGCTACACTGGGGTCGTTCGCGGCAAGGCTTGAAACGTAGAAGTTATTTTTCGAAGTTTTTTGCAATTTATATTTTTTTTAACATATTAAATTGAAAAATTTTTGCAAACCATATATACTATCTTATAAAACAATAGTTAAAGACCAAATATAATTTTTTTTCATTGCAAAAAACAAATTAGTTTACTCAAAATAGATAAATATGTGGCTGGGATTTTTTTGCAATTTATATTTTTTTTAACATATTAAATTGAAAAATTTTTGCAAACCATATATACTATCTTATAAAACAATAATTAAAGACCAAATATAATTTTTTTTCATTGCAAAAAACAAATTAGTTTACTCAAAATAGATAAATATGTGGCTGGGATCAAAAACGTCCCAGTGTGCAGCTACGGCTGGCATCAGAAATGTGGCAGCTATGGGTTAAAACATTTAATTTATATATAGATGTAAATTAAAAATATAAATATATAATAAAAATAAGATTATGGCTACAGCTAGTTGAATTAACTGTTGTGAATTAAACCATCAATGATAAATCAGTACACAGTTTTTGAGATCCTAATTAAAAAGAGATATAGTAATTTAAAATTATTTTATTAGAACAAAAGAAAATTTATTTAGTTGTATCTATGTACACGTAAGTATACACAGTAATTATTGTGTGCACACAGACGTGCGCAGTAGTGACTTCATACACGCAGGCATGCGCAGTAGTAATTTCATTCACAAATGCATGCGCATGTATGCCCTCGTGCACTTAAGTATACACAGTAATGACTTCGTGTACATAGACATACGCAGTAGTGACTTCGTGTACACAGGCATGTGCAGTAATGACTACATGTGCATAGGTATGCTGAGCTTTGGCTACGTACACATGGGCACGTGCAGTAGTGACTATGTGTACACAGACATTCGCAGTTATCAATTATCAAAAGTACTTTATGTAATAAAACTGTTGTTATGATTTTGTTGTAAATTAATTAAAGAGTATGAGTATAATTAAAGAGTATAACTTTTTAAAATCTAAAATAGACAAATTATTATTAGTTCAAAGTAATTGAGCCTATTTATGTAAAAGCTAATCAAGAATGCTACAGTTAATTTTTAAATGTTGATCGCGATTTTTGTTTATGTTTATGTTCAAAGTTAAAAATTAATCTTGGAAGAGAGAGAGAGAGAGAGAGAGAGAGAGAGAGAGAGAGAGAGAGAGAGTAAGAGAGAGAGAGAGAGAGAGTCAGTGGGTGCGTGAATGAGTGAACAGTTGAGTGAGTGCTTGAATGACTTAATGAACAAGTGACTGAGTGCATGAGTGAGTAATTAAGGGGGTAGAATACCTATAGCAGCTTTTTGAATATTTCCATCGTAAAAATAATAGGAACATAATTAGAATAGAAATATGAGTAGATTCTTCAAGTTGAATAAATTTATTACAAAAATTATCGCTAGTGAGACCTCCCCCCTTACAGAGAGAGATATGTCTATGAACATTTTTTGCTTGCCCGTAACCTACAGACTCAACCGATGCATGGATTTTATTCATGCTGGTTTTAAATTGCTCATCTTGTATGTCGTTTTAGACTGAAGCTAGTCAGAGAAATTGATTTTAATTTATTTAAATTTTTGAAGACCTAAAAGCCAAAAATATTATCATTATTATTAAAATTATCATTTTTCACACTTAGACTACTCACATGATAATTAATTCTTAGAGGTTTCTGAATAGATTCAGTCCAAAATAGTATTCAAAAGGAACATTTTACGTTCTACATCATCAAAACCCATGCACTGGTTCAGTCCTCAGGTTACGCACAAGCTCTTAAAACATAGTTATAAGAAAATTGCATGTATAGTCCACATTTTAACATTCTGATCCACTTCAGAAGCTATTCTCAAATACAAAATATGATTTCATTATCTCAATCATACAGTACGTGCCAATTGTAAGTGAGTGAGTGAGTAAGTAAGTGAGTGAGCGAGTAAGTGAGTGTGTGAGTCAGTTTAAGTTCAGTGCTTAAGCGAGATACTGTGCGAATAAGTGATGAGGTGAGTTAATGCATGAATAACTTAGTTTGTAAGTGAGTCAGTATATAAGTTCAAGAACGAATGTGTGAATTAGTAAGTCCGTGTATAAGTGAGTCTATAAGTAAATGAATGAGTAAGAGAGTGAGTGACTGACAAAAGGGGGCCACGGGTCACCAATTTTTATGAAACTTTAGGGATCGTTTTCTGGTACCTAAAAACAAAACCCAATACTCGTGGTTTTATCCCATGGGCCTTTGTACGGTAGATACGGCGTATTTCATTAATGTTGGTAGTATATCTATACATATTTGTTTTTTAGCATTGCCTATATGAGCAATGCTAATGTTTTTTGGCAATATCTCAGATTTAAAGTCTCATGGGATAAAACTACGGATATTGGGCTCCATTTTTAGGTTCCAAAAGTCGATCCTCAAAGTTTCATAAAAATCCAAGACCCGGAGTCCATGGTCTCCTCTTACGAGTGCGCAAGTGAGTAAGGGCATGTGTGTATACGATGTGAGCGAGAGAGTAAGCGAGTGAATGAGTGAGTGAGAAAGTAAGTGCGAGAGTGAGTGTATGAGTAAGGGAATACACGTGTGAGTGAGTACCTGAGTGAATGAGTGAGTAAGAGACTTAGTAAGAAGATTAGAGAAAGAGAGTTGCGTGATTTTATGACTGCGTAAGAGAGTGCACAAGTGAGTGAATAAGGGACTGACAGGGTGAGAGAGTTAATAAGAAAGATTCAGGAGTGTGTGTGTGAGAGAGAGAGCGAGAGAGAGAGAGAGAGAGAGAGAGAGAGAAAGAGAGACGGAGAGGGCGCGTGTGAGTGCGAGAATAATTGGGAAGTAAACCAGAAAGTGCGAAAACGTGTGAGTGGGTGTACATGAGCGCGTGAGTTAGTCAGAGTGAAATAGTATGAGGGAGATTTGGAAAATTAAAAAGAAAGTGAGTGGAGAAATAAGTCCGTACGTGAGTGAGCGAGTGAATCAGTGAGTGAGAGAGTGAGTAGGCGAGTGCGTAAATGAGTGAGTGCGTGAGAGAGTGAGAGACTTAGAAATTAGTATTCGGGGTGTAAGAGATAGAGCGAGAGAGAGAGAGAGAGAGAGAGAGAATTGAGGAGTGCGGTAGTAAGTTCGAAAGTAAGTGGGCGAGTAAGAAAGTAACTGGGAGAGCGAATGAGTGAGTATGTAAATGCGTTTATTAATTAGTTCGGGAGTGAGTGAGAGTAAGGCTGTGTAAGAGAGAGATTTAGAACGTGAAAGAGAGTGTGAGTAAGTGAATGATTTACTATATTAGTAAGTGAGTAAGTGTTAATGTTTTGAATGGATGAATGAATTTATAAGGCAGTGAACAAGTAAGTGGTTTGTGTGTGAAGGATTAAGTGAGTGAACGACTTCGTGTGTAAATTATTGAGTTTTTGTGAGTGAGTCTTCGAGTTAGTGTGTGTGGGAGAGAGTTAGTAAATGCGCAAGTGAGTGGGTGAGTGCGTGAATGTGACCGAATTCTTCAATTAAAATGCTTATAACTTTTTTATTTCCTAAGGTGAGTATCTGAAAATGTTTTACATACTCTTCTCATGTATAATATGAAAGAAAATAGTTAATAAAAGAAATTTGATTCTATTGAAGCTTCGGAGTCGCTTCCCACCTTAAGTTTAGTTTTTGCAGCAGAAATTCACCAATGGGCATCGATTTAATTGAGAGGTTTTAAAACTGACTTGACTTATTTCAAAACTTTTTGAATTATTTCTTAACTGCTTTTCAACACTGCATTATTGAGTATTACGGAAAATAATAATTTAAAAAAAAAAAATATTTACTAAAAGTATAATACATTTTTTTGTAACTATCTCAAGTAAATTTGAGTAAACTAAGAAAGTTTCTAATAACGTTTAATTTAAATACTGATAGTCATTTTAGTGTACCGGATCTTCCAGAGTTCTCCTCGCGGAGGATATATTATCAAGTTATAGCTTTAGCAATTACTAAAGTAATATGTATCGGAGAAATAACACGTCATTTTTTTAGATAAGTTATGCTTAAGTTATTGATTTTAATACCTAATGTAATTAGTATCTTTATGTCATTCTTAAGCAAGTATTTCGTAATTACTTTAGTAATTACAAGTTAATATTTATATTTTTCCAACCTTTAAAACAAATGTAATTACTAAAGTAATTACTACATACTAGCTTAAGAATGAACTGAAAAATAGTAATTACTTTAATAATTACTAAAGCAGTTAATAACATCCCAAATAATGTTGTGTTGTTTTTTAAATAATTATTTTAGTAATTGCTAAAGCAATAACTTATAATATATTAGGGAGCCACCATCTCCGAGGGGAGAGCTCTAAAGGATCCGGTAGGAATGATTTAAAGCACTAAAAGTGCAATTCATCTAAGGATACATAAAATATAAATTCACTTTATCGACTTAACTTTAACTAGATAACAAGTACAATTTCCAAATAAGAACTTGGATTCTGCTAAATTAGATTCAAAAAGCAGAATTCAGCACTGACATATTAAACATAATTTCATCAAGTCAATGGATTGAGAGAAGCTGTGGCTATTAAAACTTTATTTATTTATTCTAGCATAAATTGACTGGCTACGGCTTTACATAATGATAATGTGTCGATTAAAAGCCTGGAAGCGCCACAGCGTGTGGGCAAAGCCTGCTGGAGACAGTTTAATCTATAAGATGACTGACGGCCCCCGCATCGTTATGACAATGCGGGGATGCTGATTAGCCAATCCAAAATTAATGTTATTAGAATATATATATATCTCGTCGATTTACTCGCAAATTAGTTGCACTTTCCAAGGGATTATATGCTTGCGCTACGTTCAATCTAAAGCAATTATCTACAGGAGCCAAAAGCTATTTTACATCCATAGACTTTTCCCATGCTGCATTGGAAAGATCTCTATCTGCTCCAGCATTTTGAACTTTATTAGTTAGAATGGGAATTTTTCCATGGTTTTTTTCTCTGTACACTTTTACATTTCTATTGCCAAAAGTTTTATGAAATCTTTCGCAAAGTAGATTGATTACATACGAATGCCGAGATTAATATGATTTAAAATGTGTTTTCAAATGCTTTTTTCTAGGTTTTGGAAGCTCGTGAATTGCCAATCAAAGATGTATCTGGTAGTAGTGACCCTTATGTAAAAATTTATCTTCTTCCTGATCGTAAAAAGAAGTACCAAACCAAAGTGCACAGAAAGAATCTAAATCCAATTTTCAATGAAACCTTCATTTTCAGGTAATTTTCTTTGTAATCTAAAGTTTAAAATTGAATTATATAAATAATTATTAAACATGATTTCTCTACTTCTTAGTGTTTCACATGAAGACTTGCAAGAAAGATACTTACAGTTTTCAGTTTACGATTTCGATCGCTTTTCGCGTCATGACTTAATTGGTCAAGTAGTTTTAAGGGATCTTGCAGACTGCACGGACTTTGAACATGAAATAGAATACACTATGGATATTATGTGCACTACACAGGTACCTTTTTGTTTATAAACTTTTTAAAACGATATTAAGAAAATATATATGAAGAATTTCACAAGAAATCTGTACTTAGACAGTTAAAAAAAAGTAAAAGAAAAGTTGAGACACACCTCTACAACCATTTTTTTTCCCGTTCTATAGATCATACATATATGTAAAACATTTCCAACATACAAAAAATACCTTGTTCAACTGTTTAAAACGTACATCAATTTCTCTTATGGGAATTTACCATGGGAATTATGAACTGAAAACGGTTATCATTAATATAAGAATTACTTAGTTTTTGAGGGTGCAAATAAATTTGTTCAATAAAATGTTTCAATAAAAAACGGATATTGTTCAAAATCCCGTAAAATGTCCGAATCGTGCGTTTGTTAAAAAAGTACGGTGTGTAACTCGAAAAGAAAAGCTATTTCTAGCTATATTCGATAGAAATAGCTCATTTTCTCCTCTTAATGCACAATATACTATTTTCCCCTGAGAAGCCAAGTAATTGTTATATCAATGAAGACCGTTTTTAGTGCATAATTCTCACGTTAAATTCCCATAAGAGAAATTGATGTGCGTTTTAAACAGATAAATTAGATCTTTTTTGTATGTTGGAAATGTTTTACATGTATCGCATGACCTATAGAATGAGAAAAGAATGGTTGCAGTGGGTATTTCTCGTGGAATTCCTCTTATAGGTTTATAATACTATGTTAGAAAGGCATTAAAAATTTTCACTACCAATTCTTTTCTTAAAATTACGATGTAAAGTTGATATAAAAAAGATTCGGGATTTTTGATAATATGATTTGGATATACATTTTTTAATATCGAGAACTAATAAATAAGAAAAAGAATATTTCAAAATATTTTAAAGTTTATAAGATTAAATTGTTTAAATATGTATGATGTATATTTAAATTTTCATATATTGAACCTAAAATATGTTACAGGATAAAGTTGATCTGGGAGAATTGATGCTATCACTCTGCTACTTACCGACAGCTGGCCGCTTAACGCTTACGGTAATTAAAGCTAGAAATCTGAAGAAAATGGATATCACAGGATCATCGGGTACATAAATATTTTCTTTTATTCATTTGATTCATAGATTTTTTGTCCAAAACTAACCGCTCCATTCAGTTCATGTATTCGCCATTGTAAACATATTTTCTTTTGCAGATCCTTACGTCAAAGTTTATCTACTATGTCAAGGTAAAAGGATAAAGAAGAAAAAGACGAGTGTAAAAAAGGGTTGTCTGTGTCCGGTTTATAATGAAGCACTCGTTTTTGATGTACCAGCCGAAAACGTGGAGGACGTCAGCCTTATCATCAAAGTGATTGATTATGATCGGTAAAGCTATAGATTTGAAATTCTTAAAATAATTATGAAAAATGTTTTAGAAAATATATATTGAATAATACTATCGTACTACAGTAGTAGCCAAAAGTTTACAGCCCCCTTATAAAAATCAATGACATGTGCAGATCTTTGTCAAAACATTTTTTATTCCTAGTTATTTTTTAAGTTTTCGATAAAGTACTTAAAAATATTATTGAGCTTCTTACGCTTGGTTAGTCTTTCTCAAGTGTCACATATTAAAGAATATAGAAGTCCTTTCGATTTTTGGAAAATTGGGTTTTTCCTATACTATGTTCATTTTGCACAAAGTATACAATTTTTTTCGACATTATATTATAGAGACAAAAAAGTTTGATTGGGTTAGGAGCAAAAATATACGAACCACAAACAAAACATTTAATTTTCTGAACTAAAGAAAAAACTTATTTTTTCGGTAAGTTGTGTAATTTCCAATTTAAACAGTTAAAATATATGTCATATACTCATTAAGCTCATAATGCTTGACCTTTAAAGTTTATGATTTGTAAATGATAATTGTGTAAATATCTAAGTTTAATTTACATATGGGTCTTGGCGTTTTGTGAGTGGGCCTTGAATACATATCTGATAGCAATTTTCACGATATTTTTTCAATAACTTATAAAGATTAACGTTTTTATACAACTGTTAATACCTAGACGTTTAAATATCCTAAAATTAAAAAAACATAAATTAAGGTAGAAAATACAAGCGATATCTTGAGACTCACTAGATTAAAAGATATTGATTCATTATAAAGTTAAGCAAGATTGAAGATGCGTGCGAAGAATATCTTATTTTTACCACCGTGTGAGAGTGGCACCATTGTCGACTAACCAATATGACCGATCAAGATATAAATTTGACATTAGGTTTATATGTGAGTCGTAGGTTTTTATTAAAATAAAAGTTTGTTCTCTTAAAATAATAGTTATCGCCTCAATTGTAGACATTATGAAAACTCATACATACAGCAGAATGGTTCACCAGAGTGTTCAAAGATCATAAACTATAAATATTTCTGAGCATAAAACAATAGGCATGATGCCTGAATCTTAAAAATTGTGCCTCACTGCACATTGATTAGTTTAAAAATAATGTTCGGTAGCAGCAATAGCATTTATTTTTATATACAGTTCAACCTTTCAATACTGATACCCTCGGGGTGAGCGCTCCACCCACACTGATACTGAGGTAGTTTTGGCGCGCTGGACAATAAGCGTCGAGCATCAGAGCCGTATCAAAAGTACATAAAGTACATTTTCTCTCTGTAGCTTCCTTGTGGTTAAATACAATATTTCATTTCATTTAAATAAAGTTTAATTTATGAAACTTTTAGAAAACTATTTATGAAATTATAAATCCTTTTCTTTGCAATACTTTATGTAAGACTTATCGGTTTTAAGCTCTTTATATAACATTTTTATTTATAAATTTGTTATTAAATTTGTTATAAATTTGTTGGTATGACTCAATTATTTCGTATTTACAAATACAAAATAATTTAAATTAGTGATGTTAATTGAGTTTCTACAATAAAATAATGTACGCAGAATTTGGAACAAAATATGTATAAATGACCTGGCCGAGGGTCAGTACCGTAAGGTTCAGACATTATCAGGGCGGGGCAGAAACAGTTCCGTGAGTATCAGTGTCGGGAAGTAAATTTTTAGAATATTTGGACTTCATGTTATTAACATTTGAATAAAAATATTTCTGATTTGCAGCCTAGGCCCATTCACAAGAAACGCAGAGACATGCGTATAAATGACTTAGACATTAATTTACACTATTATCACTTACAAAACATTTAAGCTGGTGGCGCCGATGTTAGATCTTAACTCTCTGAGAAATCGAAATAAAATTTTTTTTTTTATTTCCGAAAATATCTTCTTTTGTAAAAATGTATTTTTTTTTCAGATTCTTTTAAGTTCATAGGTTTAAAATTGTTCGGAGCTAAATATAACCATATTTCCATATATATATATATATATATATATATATATATATATATATATATATATATATATATATATATATATACTTACTATATATATTGACTATAGGACCACCTTAATTAAAGTCATTTTAAAACTTGAAATCCTTAAAAAATTGGGTTTGATCACTCGAACCATTACACCAAAAATCATGAAGATAGCTTTGTTCAGTACAGAAGTGACTGCCATAGTTACAAAATGGCAAATGTGCAATATTTATATAAAAAAATCAAAATAACATAAAGTATTGTTAAAATAAATATTAAAATGCACATGTTGCTAATAAAGTCAGATTTTCATCTTTTATACAAAAATATAGGAAATTTTCTAAATATTCCTTTGTTACTTTTTTTTTAAATATTTAATTTTGTTGAATAAATGGAGATTGGAGTTTGCTAAAAAATGTAAAACATGACTACATGCTCATATTTAGCCTTGATAAACTTTGAACGAAATAACAAAATCTGAAAAAATTCACATACATTCTACATACCAAGAGAAACATTTTTACCGAAGAAATAAAAAGAAAAATTTCGAGAGAATCACCTATATATATAATCTTATAACATTAAAGTGAACTATGCCTGTTTCGCTCTATATATAAGTAATATTTATACAGACGTCACAGTAATTCTGTCGATTTCATGCATTCTCTTAAGAAAATCCTTGGTATTAGAAATTTGAGGTTAGTTCAGACCATTAACAAGTATTTTAGAAGATCTTTAATACTAATTCTTAAGAAATTACTTGAGTCATTACCTAAAGTTAATTCTTAAGTAGCTACTTAAGTAATTACTTAAGTTATTACTTAAGCAATGGCTTAGGAAATAACTTAAGATCTATCATGGGCGCTCCCAGCCTCATCACGCTGAGAGTTTGCAATGATCCGGTATGCAAACACTTATCGGTGAAAATAGTATGATAATACTGATTTGCTAATATTTTTTAACGACATGCTATATTCTATTGAACTATATTTGTATTTTATTATCATTTTCCAAGAATTGGATCAAATGAATTGATGGGCTGCACTGCAATTGGAGCGAGTTTTATTGGAATTGGAAGAGATCACTGGCTGGAAATGCTTGACAATCCTAGAAAGCCCGTGGCGCAATGGTATACATTATCTGAAACTGTTGCTGGGCATATTCCATCAGCCGATCAGTTACCAGTGAGCTTGAGCTGTTTAACCAGAAGGTATTTACAAAAAATACAATAATATTATTATTAATCATAATAAAAATTAGAACAAAATTTTAGTTGTTACTTTTACACTATAAATTATAGAATAGTAAGTAAATTACTTACGCAAATTGGAATATGAGATAGGCCTAGAAATAATACTACAAAAAAATGTACAAACTAATTTTTTGTTTTAAAAGCAATCATTCAGGCAATTTTGTTGCTATAAATGCTTGGTGATACCTTTATAATATTTATCGATGTAAAACCTTTAAATATTGATACTACATATCTACATCTATCTACATTATATTAAGAGTCATTATCAATCTTGTATTTTAGATTTTATTCTATTTTTTAACGCCTTCATAATTATGTGAACTATTTTGTGTTTGATTTTATTTCCTCTTATTATGTCGTATTTTTTGCTACATCACAGAGGAAGGTATGTAATAGTAAAAAAAAAAGTTTTGCTTAATACATGCTGGAAACACATTTTGAGACTTTAGGAATCAAAATACACTATTTTTAGAAAGTGTCTGTATTGATGTGCGCGTGTGTGTGTTTGTGTATGTGTGCTTGTGCGTGCGTGTACGCATAGGCGTGTGCGTGTACGTGTGCGTGTGCGAATGTGTGTATTTGTGTGTATATGCGTGCGTGTGTGTGTGTGTGTGTATGTGTGTTTGTTTGTGTGTGTGTGTGTGTGTGTCGATGTCGATCAGCATTACTCTGCATATACATGGTGATACTTAATGTTTCAGGGCTCATCTTTTCGTTTTATTTACAGGATGGGGGGACAAAATTTTTTTTTTGTTATTCGATGTTTTGTTTTAGCAGTTTTTTATTTTTGGGGTTTTGTTTTTCGGATTTTTTGGTGCATTAGAAATAATACCATCAATCCAGCGAAAATGCGTTTGAAAGAGCATAAAATACCGAACTTTTCCAACCTGGAAGTTTGGATAAGGTTATTCCCTTCTTTTGTTATACACGAAAACATATTGTATCTCGAAAATTTATAACAGAAATTATTTAAAAAATTTAAGATGATTAGGAATATAGAGAAGAATATTCAGTAAAATTTTTGAGTCTTGATCTTCTTCTTTTGTCGAAAAAAAAAATAAATTTTGAAAAAGAATCAATTTTGTTATAGTAGGCGTAAATTAGTCTGTTTTATGCGTGTTTTGCGGTACTTTGCACCTCCTAGGCGTAAAGCTGGAAATTGTTCAAAAAGTGTAAAATCGTATTTTAATTGATATCGATATAATTTATCAACTCAAAAACTCTTTACACATTTCTTTTTCAGTTAAAAATTATTTTTTAATAAAAAATTTGTCAATAAAATTATTTTTTTATTAAAATTTCTTTTCAATTTAAATTTCTTTTCCTATAAAATTTTTTTTCAATATCAATTCTCTTCTGATTAATTTGTTTTTGTTATTAAATCTTTTTTTATTAATTTTTTTTTAATTGTAAAATATGTTTGTTGTAATATTACTTTTAATTAAAAACATCTTTATAAATTAAATTTTTTTTTTATTTTTAAATTATTTTTTAATTGGGGGGGGGGGGCTTCGCCTACACACATTTATAACTACGCATAAATATTTATTAACATATACCCCTATATAAATATAGTACTGTTCTTAACACATCCTTATCTCTTCTAATGTATTCTAATTGCATAATACACACCTATTATAATCACGCCTAAATAGTTATTAGCCTATAAGTCTAAAATTCACTCTAACCACCCTTTAATTGAATTCTAATAGAACATTCCGTTAATTTCTCATATACCTAGCTCAACATATAATCTATCCCGAATTTGTCTTATAGTTTTATTACAACATTCTCTTTACCATACTAAAATTCTGCCATAAAATAGAATAATACTGTTTCTTGAGATACCGTTATGCGTACTAGACCTTAGTCTCAAATATAATTATTTGAACTCTTTACGAATCTATCTTCAAAGTAATGTAATAAATTCCCAATACACTTTATTACACTCCTTTTAAACTAAAATTAAGTTGTGATTACTGTCGCGAAACATACAACTCTTAATATATAAAACAATAGTTTAACTAGCACTTCTATACGGATACGACACGTGGTCCTTAACAAAACGAGAAGGAGACCGATTTAGAGTATTCAAAAATACAGTCGTTAGAAAAATATTTAGCGCAAAGCAGGATAGACTAAGACTAGAGTGAAGACGACTCTACAACCGAGAATTTGGCAAATTACATGATTCTTCGAACATCTACATTATATTAAAATTCCAAATCAAGCATGAAATTGAGGTTTTTATCAAGTTTTTAACGCTTTCATAATTATTTGAACGTTTTTGTGCTGTAATTTATTTTCTTTTGATATTGTTGTATTAATTTTTTCCAAAAAGTAGTGTACAACTAACATATTAATTACGTTTTTTTTACAGTTTTAAACACTTTTTCTCCACGTTTTTAATCGTTTTTAAATTAATTTCAAGAGGTTATATATAATCTTTTCTTATTTTTTTGTGTTATTCTTTGTTCTTTTTCGTAGACGATTTTTTCCTACAAAAAAAGAATTCAGCTAGCATGAATTTGATGTTTTTGATACGGTTTAATTGTTCTTTCTTTGTAATTTCTCCACGCTTTTACTTCATTCTGTGGTTTCTTCACATCTATTCCATTATTTTAAATTATTTAAAAGACGTTGTAAACTTTTTTATTATATTTTGTGTTTCATTTTGTTCCTTTTATAGTCTACTTTTTCTTACATAAACACAAATATTCAGCTAGCATAAATTTTATGATATAATATGCTTTTTTATGCTGTCCGAGTATTTGAAATATCTGAAAGTTTAATATTAAAGAAGGTCAGGAGCTACGAAAAAATACAGAGAACTTAATACAATTAAAATATTTTATTTCGCACATATTGAAGATATTTTAATTAGAAGTTTACCCGTTATACGTGGGCTCTTATGGAGGCAATAATGAAAAACGACATATTTATTAAATGAATATTTAGAAAGCTGCATTCAAAATGTCAACCCGTGTTATTTTTTTTTCCCCCGATTTCTTCCCGGTGACACTCCTAAACCTATTAAATATTAAATAACATGTTTAATAGTAAATTTTTAAATATTAAATGAATTTATAATAATATTAATAATAAAAATGATAATAAGAATAATACTGCATAATAATTAATAAGAAACATACTATTATGTTTTTAATATACTTTTTATGTTGATTGTGCATTTCGTATATCTGGAAATTTTCATAAATCAATAAGATCTGATGTAAATTAGAAACATAAATTAAATATCTTCTATATCTTCTACATAAAAATGTATCATCTTCTAATACATTTTAAAATTTCAAATCAGGCATGAAATTAAAGTTGTCTATATTTATGGTTTCTCCCCGTTTTCCGGCATTTTTGTTATAATTTCAAAGAGGTTATAATCTTTTATTCTTCTTGTGTTTTATTTTGTTCCTTTTCAATTCAGGTCAATTTTTCTCACATAAATAAAAATTAGCTAGCTAAGATTTTATGTTTTTGATGCGGTTTTATGTTGTCTATTTGTGATTTCTTTCTTTTCTTCTTCAATTTAAAAAATAATTATCTTAAAGAATTTCAAGTGGTTATAATCTTTTATTGTTTTTTGTGTTCCATATTGTTCATTTTTATAATCATTATCTTCCTACATAAAGAAATATTCAGCTAGCATAGATTTAATAAAATGAAGATGATAGGATCTTTTATTTTCTTTTTAATTTAATTTTGTTCCTTTTTATAGTTATATTTTACAAAAATAATTGTGCAACTAACATATTCATTACGTTTCTTATGTTTTCAAACTCTAAAAAGGTTTTAATTTAATTTTTATTTTTACTTTAGATTGATATTTTTATTTAATTTTATTAAAATTTTATATTTTACTATCGAGCATTAGCGAAAACACAATTTGAAAATAAAAGGCACATAATTTATATAAACAAACGGCTTACTTATTATCAACTTTTATAATAACTAACATAACATAAAATCATTATTATTCTACAAAACCCATAACATCGTGCTACAACGTACTCCCAAGAAACACGTGTAACTTATATTGTATCTCGATTTATTTATGGATTAACGAATGTAAATGATATTTTTCCATTAACAATAATTTTCTTTATCTTTCTTTTACTAATTTGAAATTAATCTGTTATGTATTTTTATACCATTGTATAACATTGCACACTTGCGCAACAAAAAGAACACTTTATAATTTTATTCTACCATTATTCATTTGAAATTAACTAATAATACACATCGGATTTATTATGATTTTCAAATATAACTATTTTATTTATTTTTGTACACATTTAAATAATTATTTAATAAATTGCGATGTATTATTATAAGGATTTTTTAACGTTTCTATAATTAATTATTTGTTAATATACAATACATTAATAAATCAAATGTAGAATAATTATTAATTACTTTATATTGTGTTACAATGTAACTTCTAAAAACGTGATAAATGATTTTTTATTTAATAATAAATTTTAAACTGAGATACAAATATACAATTCCCGTATTACGAGCGAGTGTCAGCGAGTGAGTATTTCGGGTAGTTGATAGAGTAATAAAGGCACGTAGACTCAGATGGGCGGGACATGTATTTGAATGAGGCAGGAGAGAACAGCATTCAGAGTACTAGTAGGTAAACTGGACAGTAAGAGATCACTTGGCACACCCAGACGGAGATGGAAAGATAACGTAAAACAAAAACCTCCATAACACCATCATACGATAGCAATATAATATAACTCACTAAAACACAAATACAACACAACATAACAAAATCTTCCGGATGACTGACTGATAGTCATCCGAGGCTGAAGTGGGACTAATGACCCCACCCCTGTAACACTCAGCAAGAAACAGCAGCTCAAGCACTACTGTGATTTCCTACTGGGTACGTCACTCCTGGGAAAAGCAGTCCCCAACTCGGATTCCGAAATGGGACTACTCCGGGTAAGCTATAACACCGGGCATGCTTGTGCTGCATCGGTTATGAGCTCTCGAGCTCGTGAAAACCAGACTAATAATAATAACGATAACTGAAGTAAATGTGGTAACTGTTTACTATCTCATAAGCTGTATGTTTGTGCAGATCATTAGATCTTTTATTATCTGAGATATTTGAGGTTATGTGTTTTTTAAATCTTTTTCATCGTCTATATCTCGAGAACGGCGCGGTCATTTTGTACCAAATAGGGCTCATTTTTTTCGTTATCAAATGAATATTTAGAATTAAAAAGAAATTTCATGATTCATCGACCTGTTTTTGTTCTATGATGACTTTTCTAGTTTACGTTATTCTGTAATCAATCATATAATTTATAAACATAAGTTTATAATTTCTACTTCGTCAAATTTAAATTATAAACATATTTCGAAACATATGCAATAAAAATACAGTATTTCTCAAATGTTAGTCGAACAATACCACTTTAGGCAAGGTTTCATTTTAATCTTTTTATTAAAATCATATTTACTAAATTTTTGTCTGTAACATAGAATTTTGTCACTCTGGTCTCTTAAGCGTTAATTGATTATTTCAATATTCACTCCAAGGGTGGTGGCTCTACAGTTTACCGAATTTAGTTATAATAAAAGGGCACCAGGTAAAGCGCGGCTAGCCTAGCATGAACTCTATCCCCGAGGAGGTTCCAAGATACAGGAAATTAGGATGAATTATTTACTGCTAAATAATGATACTGTGATTTAATCAATTTAAGTACCTGGCTTTATTCATATATATACTCAAAAAAAGGTCGCTAATTATTTACAGATATAAGTTACAAAGTTAACGGTTGATTTCCCAAAATGGCTACGTAAGCCCGCGCACGCCGCTTATACGACCAAATCACCCCGTTTCCCCGAGCTGATAAATATTCATATAAACCCTTAATCAATCCGTTTTCGCATCTTTCTCCCCTTATCACTCAATTATCCACTTTATCGACGTAATCGAATTATCCCCTTTTATCGACATAATACAGTTTTCGTGCCACACAATTTACGTATCAATTTTCGCGTCCTGCACTGAATTTATTGGCTTGGTGTCACACCATCAACGCAATTCATGTGTGTTACAATGAATTTTATAAATACTGATAAATATTTTACCGACACTGAAGTAATGCCTAGGGTCGCTCGACAATTAACAGTCCAATTCACAGCAGTTTCAAAATGTCCACGCTGCGTGCGCTGAGTCGGTCGTTCTGTGCACGGTCTCCTGCGTTTTCCCGATCGCAAATCTATAATAACTCTATTCTGCCAACTATCTAACACCGACCCAAATAAACTCAACAAATCTAACAAGTCTAACAACAATAACTTTAACTTTAACTCGACTCTTTTTACTCTCAAAATATATTTCTCACAAAAACATACTCTCTCGTAGACGCTGGGGCAGTCAGTGGCGAAAATCGGAGAGGCCGGAAATCTTTGCCAAATTTCGACTTTTCTTCGACTATCTTCAACCCACACACACTTGTTACTTATTATCTTGTTTTTGATAGGCCTTGATTTCCTTTAAATTATGAAATCAAGGCTAGGTCTACTGCGGGATGAGTCGCTATTTTCCATTGGTTCGCGCGCCCTGCGTAAAGCGAGCGCGAAATATGAATTTGTAGTTGCCAGTATGTTATAGCCCGGCGCGTATATCTATAGCGTCCGCTTGGCTCTCCGTCGCCGCTTAGCCCTCGCAGTTGGCACCGGCGGCATGCGTGCGCTGACCTACGCTATGGTAGACCGGCAGCTTCCTGCCCCTGCCTAAAAGATTCTATTGAGAATCAGGTATTTCCCTATACAAATTCCCAATTAAAACCGATTAATTTTATATTAAATATTTATCGCCACATGATATATTCTTGCGAAAATGGTTATTTTTGTAAAAGTTTATGTGTTCTCTAGATATCATTCGTTGTTCTTATACGAGCAACTCTTTTCATATTTTTAACTTATTTTTAATAATTAATAATGTTTTTTACAATGTACGTTTAATGGGTTTAACTTTTACTTGTAATGGGACATTATCCTATTGAAAAAATAATCAAACCCATTCAACATATATTGTAAAAAGTGCTATTAATTATTAAAAATAAGTTAAAAATATGTAAAGAGTGGTTCATACAAGAACAAGGAATGATACCTGGAGAACCCATAAACCTTGACAAAAATATAACCTTTTTCGCCAGACTATATCACGTCGCAATAAATATTCAACATAAACTGAATCGGTTTCAATCGGGAACTTGTACCGATAAGTCCCCGATTCCCAATAGAATCCTTTGAGCAGGGGCGGTTCGCGGCGAGGCGGCTGATAGCTCTCCCATGAGCTGTCGGCTGCCATCTCTCTCTCTCTCTCTCTCTCTCTCTCTCTGTTTGTCTCTCTCTCTCTCTCTCTCTCTCTCTCTCTCTCTCTCTCTCTCTCTCTCTCTCTCTCTCTCTCTCTCTCTCTCTCTCTCTCTCTCTCTCTCTCTCTCTCTCATTTATTATTAATTATTAATTATTATTGATTTATTATTCTATTGATATTTTGAAATGAAACAAATTGCAAATTACTCCTCATAATAAAACGAAGCTACTTGATGTAGTTTTAACCATAAGGCTTACAACCCCTTTTTTTCATTTTGATAAATCTATCTTATTTATTTTTCCATAAAAAAAATTATAAAATGAGCTAAAAATAATTAGAAAAAATATTTTTGTTGATTATATAAAATAAAAACGTTGACATGTTTTAGGTTATTTTATTCAGAAAAAACAATGACAAAAACAATATTCGTCAAATGTTCGTAAGGATTAATTTGATCAGGAAAGGAACACAAAACAATTCTCACTTTCTAAGGGACGAACAAGGGAACCTAATATCCGATACAGCAGGGATTCTAAGCAGGTGAAGAAGCTACTTTGATGAGCTCCTAAATGTACGCGAACTACAATCCGTCTCAGACTTCAGCGAAATCCACACTGCTGAGCCACACATCGAGCAATCCACCTTTAACGAAATATACGCGACAATCAAAAAGCTAAAAAATAACAGATCCCCGGGAGTAGATCAATTATGAGCGGAACTATTTAAAGAGGGGGAAGACCACTTATTGATATAATTCACACTCTTATACGTACCATATGGAAAGGGGAAATTATGTTATAAGATATTGTCCAACACAGTACTAACGAGACTCACTCCGCTTGCGGAAGAAATCCTTGGTGATTATCAGTGTGGATTTCGAAGAAATAGGTCGACTAACGACCAGATGTTCACAGTTAGGCAACTCTTAGAAAATAAATGGGAATATAGCAAAACAGTACACCAACTATTTTTTGATTTTAAATAAGCATACGACTCGATTATAAGAGCTAAAATGTACCACGTCTTAATACTACTGGGGATCCCAATAAAACTAGTTAATTTAATAAAAATGTATCTAGATAATAGCAGGGACTGCTATTAGAAATAGCCTATCACTTTTGTTTAACCTAGTACTAGAATACGTTGTCAGGGCGGTACAAGAAAGCGGGGAAGAAGTAATACTGAACGGTTTCTTAACGCAATTGCTAGCCTATGCAGACGATATAGATATAATAGGACAGAACAGGGAAACCATAATAAAGAACGTTAAAATACTAATAAAATCGGCAAAAGAAGTAGGTCTAGAAATTAACGAAAATGAACGGAATACATGGTCACTGACAGAACGGTACCCATGAATGAGTAAGCGACCTGAAGATGTTAGATGAAACCTTTAGAATAGTAGAAGAATTTAAATACCTCGGTATAGAATTGACTCCAAAAATGAGACGCATAAAGAAATTAAGAAAACCCTGCATTCCAGAAATGCATGCTTTTATTCGGTGGACAAATTACTGAAATCGTAAGTACAATCACGGAAGACAAAATTGGAGATATATAGGGAAATTATTATGCCAGTAGTCATATACGGATGTGAGACGTGGGCACTAACTAAGCGGAAGGAGGATAGGTTCAGAGTATTTGAGAACAAAGTTATGAGAAGGATATTTGAAGGCAAAATTGATGAGTTAACTGGAGAATGGAGAATCTTACACAATAGGGAAAATCTCAAAGACTGGGATGGGCCGGGCATATAGCGAGGATGGAAAATGATTGGGCAGAACTTAGAGTACTAGTAAAAAAACCAGAAGGCACAAGGTCTGCAAGTAGACCAAGGCGAAGGTCTTGCCTTGCAAAGAATAGAGAGAAATGGTGTGATTGTGTGAACAGAGCAATGAACTACATAGTCCCATCAACCATGGGTGGTGGCTACGGTGATTATGCTAACAAGACCACAGCAGATATAGGTCTTTTAAGCCTTATCACTGCTAACCATGAACGACTGGCCACTGTAATAATAATAATATAATTAAAACCGCCCTTAAGTGACCTTCACTAGCCCTTAAATGAAAAGTTCACTCCCGAAAACGCATTTTTGAATATATATCGGGTTCTAATTGATCTATCGTAATGCAACAAATTGAAAATTTAAAATTTAAAATTGCTCCTCATAAAAAGAAAACTACGGATGACAAAGCTAGAGGTAGTTACAGTCACTTAAGGGTGGGTCTTAAATAAAATCTAAAACATGTCAACTATGTTTTTTTATTTTGTTAGCGAAAATATTTTTTTGAAATATTTTTAACTGATTTGGAACTTTTGTGGTGGAAATGTACACAAAAAACATAGATTTTTCTATATAAAAATAGGGGTTGCAACACTGATGGTTAAAACTACATATGATACCTTCGTTTATTTATACGGTGTAATTTGCAATCAGATTAATTGCAAACTATCAATTAGAACTTGAGATATATTAAAAAAATCCGTTTTCGTGGTTGAACTTTCCGTTTAATGGGTAGTTAAGGTCACTAAAGGGTGGTTTTAAAAAAACTTAAAAATCGTCAACATTGTTTTTTATTTAATCAACGAAAATATTTTTTCTAATTATTTTTAGCTCAGTTTGTAATTTTTTTGATGGAAAGGTACAGATGAATGATAGATTTTTCATAATAAAAAATAGGGGTGCAACTCTTATGATTAGAACTACATCAAGACGCTTAATTTTTTATGATGAGAAATTTGCAATTTGTTTCATTTCGAAATATCAAACAGAACCCATCAAAAAACCCGTTCTCGGAGGGTGATTTTTGGCGGTAGATTTTACTCCCTAAAAGTGTTTTCGTCATAAATACAAAAACATATCTCTTATTTTATCATACACTACAACATATTTAAAAACTATTGAAATCGGAGGTAGCGGGTTGGGGTACCTTCCTTGTTACAAAAATGTAAAATGAGTTGCCAAATAATTCAGAAGAATTTTTAAGTTGTAGAAAAACATTTTGATTTTTTACCACATAATTAAATAGAATAAATAATTTCATATTGGAAGAATTTACAAGGTTTGATAAAGTAAGTACCAATGAATTGGTAGCGGTTTTTTATTATATAAAGAAATGTGCAAAAAATACATATATTACATTTTTATGTTTTTAAATCGTGCTAAGCACTTTTCTGTTTCTCTGGATCTCCGTTTCTCCGCATGTTCATCCGTGTTATTATATCTAATAATGACTTGATAGTTGCCAAAACATCTAATAAATTGCCTGTTAAATAACCTGACAAATTACCTGATATTTCTAGCAATACCTAATTCTGAAACTTTAATATAATAAAATTGAAATTTAAAGAATTTTTCTCATTATTTGGAATTGCTTTCTCTCGATTACGGATCAGTTAATAAATCAGCTGACATATCATGCCAAAATATAAGGTGATTTGTCAACTGACAGATTGCTTGACATATTAACTGACGTTTTTCAAAAAGGTTTATTTCAATTTTGTTACGAGGGTAGTTCAATAAGTCTTTAGAATGACCAACAGATGGCGCGCGAATCGCTCCAAATCATCTGTTTTCAGTCAGCACCACTCCCGACTAGATATATGGTGCAGTCACAGTCCACATCTTCTGAGTTTACGTGTTTTTATAACCAATTGAAAAAAAAAAATTGCTTGTTAAGAAAAATGGAAAAAAACGAGTTCAGAGCGGTAATTAAACATTTTCATTTAAAGGGTTTAACTCCATATGAGATAAAAAATGAATTGGACTCAGTTCATGGCACATCTGCCCCTGCCTTAGCAACGGTTTATAACTGGGTAAATGAATTTAAGCGTGGTCGTACATCAATAAGTGACGAACCACGTTCAGGAAGGCCCGTAGAAGCAACTACTCCCGAAATCATCAATAAAATCCACGATATGGTGTTGAAGGATAGAAGATTAAAAGTGCGTGAGTTAGCTGAGGCCACAAGGATATCTATAGGTGCAGTTGTTTCAATTCTACATGAAAAATTAGGCATGAAAAAGCTATCGGTAAGATGGGTGCCGCGTTTGCTCTCAGCTGAGAATAAACGCAATAGAGTGGTCGCCTCTGAGGCTCTTTTGGCGCGCATAAATCGGAATCCTGAGGAATTTTTTCGTCGATTTGTGACTGTGGATGAAACATGGATACACCACTACACTCCTGAGACAAAGGAACAATCCAAACAGTGGATTTCCACAGGCGAACCAGCTCGTATTAGCTAGTCAAAATGTATGTATATGGGTATGTGTGTATGTGTGTGTCTGTATGTGCATATGTGTGTCTGTATGTGCATATGTGTGTCTGTATGTGCATATGTGTGTCTGTATGTGCACATGTGTGTGAGTGTGTGTATGTGTGTGTGTGTGGGTATGTGTGTGTACGTGTGTGTGTGTGTGTGTGTACGTGGCCGTCGATTACTCGAGTAGTTAACGATCAAATTTAATCTCTTATAGATCATTTTGTTTGTTTTTTTAGACGATGGAGGCATAAATAGTACATTGTGCATCAAGGGGAGAAACTCGGGGTTTTCTATGCCAGGATGATGATTGAGCACGAGTAGGCAAAACCATGATCCGAGTCTGGAAAATCCGTTCTCTCCCAGTTATACACCGTATCTTTTTATCACGTTCATTTTTTCAAAATTTTGCAAAGTTTTGCAAATTAAAAAAAAATCAAGTAACGTACAATTTATTTTTTTTTATTTTTATTGGTATAGTGGACGATTCAAAATTCCTAATTCACCATCCACCTTGCATGCATATAAAAGTGCCAATTCATGCACTAATTACAAAAAATACCATTTGTAACGGGGGGAGAAAAGTTTTTTCTGAGCGAGGATGATCATTGCTCAAATTATCACCCGAGACAGTTTTCCGTCTTAGTTGCACAATGTACTATCCTCGCAGAGGGAACAAAATAATTTCTGCTCGCTTTGCATAGTGATAGATCCTAGGAATTCTCGATTTCTATGGGCTTTACGTGCATTGAAAAGGAGCATTTTCAATGCACTTGTTATAAAACATAATTTTTCTAGATTTTCGAATTAGTTTTTATTTTTTAGCGGTTTTTCGATTTTTGGGTTTTAGTTTGTCGGGTTTTTTGGTATGTTGAAAATATTATCATTCATGTAGTATCAATGCATTTGGAAGAGCATATAATTATAATATAATAAATATAGGTATAATATACATATAATATAATAAATATGGGTATAATATACCTATAGTATAATGTAACCTATCTTTTCCGACCTGAATTTTTTGATAAGATGATTCCCTTCTTTCTTATAAACAAAAACGTGTCTTTTTTAAAAAAATGTTATAAGGGGGGTGCAGGTAATGTGGCCCCCTATACGAAATCTCAATGTATGCGTTATTCTGGAGCACCGTAAGCCCTACAGTATATGTATTGTATCAAAAAGGCACGGCGACGCCGCCGCTAGATGCTTCTAATTATAAGTTAGTGTCATGTTTACGCGCGATGCATCAAAACTATGATTGGTTAGCAGTGCATGCATGTAATAGTTTTTACGTACCTTAAGATGCATGTGTTAGTTTTTGCCGTAGAGTGTATTTTCGATGCGAAAATTGCAAGGCAAAAACGGCGGTTGCTTATTCAGAATTCCTAGGCTTACGATAATAACCTATAGGTGGTCACTTTACCAAAACTGTTAGTAATGCGGTCAATTTTTAACTGCTTAGAACTGTTTTAATTGAAATTCAGACATTTTTTTCCAAAGAAACTCATTTGGTATTAGAGTTAATGGTTCAAATAATCTGCCTCAATAGTTTTCAAAGCCCCAAAACCCGATATATACTGGGAATCAAAAGTCCCTTAAGGTGGCCACATTACTGCCACCCACCTTATATAGAAAACGTACAATGGAAATTCATTAAAAAAACATTATATGATTCACTAAAATATTGTACCCATTTTATTTTTCTCTTTTGCCGAGAAAAAAATCATTTGTAAAATAATCCATTTTCTATGGGCCACGATAACTTGAGTAAAACGGCACCATTCCTTCTGAGAATTTTCAGAAAAGTAACTTTTTATTATCTCTTGATTAATTTATTTGCCCAGATCATGGGAACTTTTATTTTACAAGATATTTAAGATTATATTTTTTTTTAATTTTTATTGGTTATTTCTTGGGTATTATACACGGTAATATTTACTAATCAACACTAATTTTTCATTTTTTTAATAAAGAAATTATAAAGGATTTTTAAGATTCATTAATTCGTTTCTGTTTTATAACTATTTTTTATATATATCTTTTTTTCAAAAAATTTTGATCGCATTTTTCTTGGGTCTTTGGCGGTTATTTTTGACTAATCGAAGCTTATTTTTCTCATTTTTTGATGAAGATATGAAATTAAAAAGAATTTTTAAGATTCATCGATTCATTTTTGTGTTATAATGTGTTTTCATTACATACATACCAAATGAAAAAAATTATCTGATAAAAAATTTTGGGTCGTAAAATATAGGTAATTTTGTGCTATTTTAAATGCACATATACTTCATTAAAGGCAATATTTTTTAAAAGAATCAAATAAAATGAGCCCTGAAACATTAAATATTGATCATACATTCACATATACACACACGTACGCACACACACACACACACATACACACACACATACACATGCAATACACACACGCACACATACACATGCAATACACACACGTACACACACGCATACACACACGCACACACACGCACATACATACACACGCACGCACACACGCACGCACGCACGCACACACACACGCACGCACGCACGCACGCACGCGCGCTCGCTCACACACGGCCACGGGCATACACACGCAACCACACACATGCACACCTTAACATGCACACACACACGCACATACGCACACACATCTAACATGTTGCTAATATGTTTCTTTGAAAGCTTTTATTTTACGGTCACAAAGCTTTCTCTTTCTGGAAGCAAAAAACAATAAACTAAAAATAATTTAGTTTATGTAAAGTCAATTAGAATATTGGGCGTCCGGTGGCTTATTTAGAATTCCCACACATGTGTCCTGGATTTGACTTGCAGACTCTGCAAAGTGATATAAGCACCTCTGTCAAAAATACATGTACCTTATTTACAAACACATCACATCGACGCTCCTTGTAAAAAGAAACACCTACTTTAATTTTTGCAGCGAAGATTAACACTTTCAAAATTTTTGAAACGAAGACTAACACGTGGAATAATTTTGCGGCTAAAAGTGACATCTTCTATACTTTTGCGGCGAAGACTAAAACTCATAATCGTGTTAGTCTTCGCCGCAAATCGGACAGTTGTTTCTTTTCATAGGGAGCGTCGACATTCCTCCGTCAACGTTTAGCGTAGTGCACGAGTGCACAAATATTCCGCCATGAAACAATATAAAATAGAATAAATTAGAATATGTTATGCCACTTAACACCATATATGTACTTCTTACAGATGAAGGTGTCGCTCTGAAAGTTGTCGCCACGACAAAGATCTTAAGTTCAACCAGCGTCTCGAAATACAGTCGAGATAAATGGCAAGAATCCATGAAGGAAAATTCATGCTTTGCATCCCTCGTAATCCGGCAAGTGTGGAGTATATATAAGTAGCAAATCATAACATCATTTGCGGAAAGATACAGTCGCTCGCTCAAGACTTAATACGAATGTTGTCGTGCAGTGCACGTGTATGTTTGGAGAAAAAATTAATTGATTGCATAAAATTATGCATTACAAGCTATTATGGTTGCGCTTTCCATAACGGTATATGCAACTGCAACGATGGCAGTAATGTAGGCGTTTTTTTATAAAAATAATTTATTCTAGAGATTTTACATGGAATTTATGTTTCTTATGAAAACGTTAATTTTTAATGAACTAATTTTACACTTAAAGAGCTAAAATACTTGCAAGTGATAAATAATACTATTCGATTTATCGATCTGACTTGCTATTTAATTATATTAATAAATAATTTTTTGTTTTATCAGTACTCTTGATATATTTGCAATATTTGACGCCTATAGGGAGGTTTAATAGAGGATGTCGGTATTACTACAACGCGATAATCGAGTTTACTGTACGCAAGTAAAAAGGCCTTACTTTATCAGGATTAGATGAAACGAAAGACGACAGCGAAAGAAATGTAGGTAGAATATTTTGGAAATCGTAGATTGAGGAACACTGTAAATTAAAGATAACATATATCATATGAATCAAGAAGGGGAGCGAGAATTCAAAGGTTTACAAAGATGTTTATAATATCTATTGAAACAAAAAAGAAGACGTCGTTGGTAAATACATCAGTATATAATTTTTCATCCGTAGTTAAAAGTATACATTAAGAATGATAGATTATAACAAATCAAATGAAAACGTGTTTATTTACAACACAATGTACGTGGCATATATTTAAGACTTAGATTATGATGTAATAACGGTGCAGTTAAGAAATTGACATTTAATGTCACGTAATGCTAAGCTGAAAGCATAAACTGCTCTAGTTTCAGTTAGAAAAAGAAAAAAATGTATACCCATCGCGTAAAGAAAGTAATTTGCAATTCGTATAAGATAAAAATTTATATATGTCTAATATCGACGGAATCAACTACGAAAAATTTCTACATAGAAAAGAATTACAAAAGATTTTTGAAGAAATTGCGATAAAGGCATGAAGAAATATTGAATAGATTAAATAGTTAAGACGATAAACATAAAAATTCACTTTTCCTTGCTACTTATGAATTTTGTAATTCTTTTCTATAAAAAATTACAATTTTGTAGTAAACCATATAATTATCATATTAATTATTTTAATAAAAATAATTTATAAAATATATTCTGAACATATTACTGTATAAATTTATTTAATTTTGTAGTAATAATTATATATAAAAAATATTAAGGCTCAATAGTAATTGTTTACTACGAGTAAAATGATTTCTTGTATACCATTGACTATATGCGTTATTAAATATATAGAAAGAAACATGTAACGTTCGATGAAAAATAGTTTCTCAAAATTATAAAAATATTGAATAAGAAAAAATAAAATTGATGTTATATAACAATATCTTTTGTAAAATCGTAAAAAATTGTTATATAAAAATCAATTATATGCCAAATTATTATGCGATATTATATTAATTATTAGAACTGATCAATCGATTGTCGCATATCACTAAATGATAAATGTTCTTAAAATACATACCACAGTCAATGTTCATAAAATCTACTAACTATTATTAGCTATTCAATATGTGTAAGAATCGCTTTCACATACTGCACAATAAACTCATAAGTTTTCTAAGAATGAAATATACATATATTATTAATACTGAAGCTTTAAGCGCACTGACTTCGACAATAATGAAAATATAAATATGTATTAAAAATTTCTTTATTTGTGATGGAAATTGTTTAGTGCTAATCTCATAATTCATTCTGTTATTTATAAAGTAATATTATAGGCATTTTAAGGCGTTAAATTGTCGCCGAATTAGCCGATCACCCGAGGAAACCTTTCCCTTGTAAAATGTTAATACATTAAAAATAAATTTATTTGATGCATATCAAGTACTTTTCGCTGTAGTAATAGTGGATAATAAAGTACTTACACATAAAGACTGTTGAGAAAAGTTAGAACGTCAACGAAAGCTACTGGTCTATTTCCATAATTACTTTATTAATTACTTCAACTGCATCATTTTACTTTCAGCAATCGGCTAAATCGGCGACAACTGTACAAATGAAAATGCCTACTCAGTTAACTACTATTGTTCTATATATTTTTATGTTGATAAATTATACCGATATATTTTGAAATTAATTAAATTACAAATTTTTATATTTTATACATATACATAATCTGGATAATGTAAACAAGATTATGCACGATTAAACAGCTTTCTATCCAGAACAGTATTATAATGTTCTACCTACATATACATACACACACACATATATATAGTGGATCCTCGTTACATTGCTGGCGATATAATATAGGCACTTGTAACATTCAGTCTATTTAGAGAATACAATATCGTTTCTTAGTAGTAGGTTATAAGTCCATTGAAAATTAATTAAAAAAAAATATTTTTCATTGAATATTACATTATTAAATATCATTTTATTATTATCCTTTTCATATATCGACGGAAGATATAACGAGAGTCTACTATATACTATACATATAGTTATGTTGTTATTTGGCATGATTGCAACTTATATTGCATTAAGAATGTTAAGAAAATGAGTAGGTAAGTGCGTAGATATTATTATTCCAAACCTTAGCTTCTAGATAAAATAATTGTGTCTTAATCAATCTATATACTTAATAATTTGTAATTAATTTAATTAATTTGAATAAATGAGATATTTTAACACTAATTTAAAGTAATAATTAAACATATAATATACAATTTTTATTAAAACGTTTTGACAAAAGTAAATTCATTATTGTCGAAGGAGGTACCTCTCCATAGATCGATTGCGAGGACAATAAAGTGTGCTTAGTAGATGAGTATGATTTTGCATTAACAAGCTTAAAGCCTGAGTACATCTCTAAATTATATCAATATGAAGATGATTATTTTTTTATTAATATATTAAAATATAACTGTACAAGTAGCACAAACGATTCGCCAAAGATAATATATTAGGAAATCTTTTATCAATAACATTGCTATATATCTGCGAAGACTGAAGATGAGAAAAACGAGTTCCGTTATTAACTCGAAGTTTTTATTTCCCCAGTTTACGTAGGTGATTCTCTACAGGAATGAAATGTTGTATCTCTGATCAATAACTTTTTTATAATTTAAACTTCAATGGTCATGTAAGGTTTATTCGATTATAAATAATTTCTTTTACTTTGCGGAATAGACTCAAAAGAACTTGACTGGGAGTAAACTATTTCTAAATTAGTTTCAAATTGTAAATTCTACGGATGTCCCCAATTTTCATCTCATAAAATGTCTTGTATAAGTACTTTTTACCTTTTTCAAGACATGTTACGAAGTAAAATAACTTAATTTTATTATACGTTTTTAAAGAATCAACTATACAGAGATAACTTATTCATCATTGTTATAGTACTATTGAATATATTTTATAAATATAGTTACACAATTAAAGTTTCACTTTGCTATTTAACCTGTTAATGCTCAAAGAGACATAAAAGACATAGCTGGATAATAGAGTCAAACGAGCCGCAGCCAAAAATAAATGGACCATTACTTTTAGCATAAAAAGGAAATTTTTTCACCGACTATCGTATCAGCCCCATTGGTGTATATGGGACGACATAACTTTAATCAATTTCTTAAATTTATCATTTGTTATTTGGCAGATTTGAGATAAAATTTAAAAAATTATAATGGTGGGTGCAAAATGGCGGTAATACCTGCAAGAATAACGATTTTTTAAATTTTGGTTACAGAAAAATTAAGAATGGCACATTTCGCATTATTTCCGATCTTAAAATTAAGGATTTTATGAGTACGTTATTGTGTAAAAAATTCGCTGATCTAAAACCATTTTTGCATTGCAAAATTTTGAAATAACCAATATTTAAAAAGTTGAAATTTCGATAAATCGTTAAAAATCAAAATGATTTGACCATTCTCATTGAAATATTCAAACCCCTCCAAAGTGTTAATAATAAATATCTATGCAAAATTTGGTTCAATTTTACCGCGGAATATTTGAGCACTGATGAGCTACGCACACGCATCGATAAAGCGGACATGTTTTGGAAGTAACTTGTTCAAACTCTCCAAATCATATATGTTTTTACGTTAAAAAATAGCAAAAAGAAATTTTATCATAACAATGCTTTCGCTTTGAAAAAATAATAGGCACCAATGAAACTGAAACTTGGTGAAGTTTGTTGTTATGCTTAGAACGATGGTTCATTTTCAGATCCATTTTCAGTAGAAACACGGCTTCTCATGCTTCTCCCTCTATTCCTAGATGTGATATTGCGGTGGGAAGTCACCTCGGTTAACTGTTATTATGTTATTCCTCAAAACCTAAAAATAACTTTTTTTATTAAAATTCCATTATATTTATATCGTAGTTTGTTTATAGTCTAGAATCTGAAAATTGAAAAATAAATTTTAAGTTTGATTGTACCATATTAATTTCTTTACAAGTGGTTTAAAGTAACTATAAACAATTTATTTAATATTAAAGTAAATTAATTTATACAGCAATCAGAATTTTATACATTAAAAGTGTTCAAGATTCCTTCAATCTCCTATAAATATAATTTGTCTCATGGTATAGGAGTATTATATAATTATTTATTTCTTGCAATAATAATAATGCGCTACTACGTATAATAATGTTGTTGTGAGCTCATTCCTTAGATTTCAACAAAAAACGTTTAATAAGAATGTTTAACCACGACAACCAAGAGCCCTCATCATTGTGATAAAATGTAGAAGAACCTCATACCATGTACATAAATTTAATAAAATCGCATAAGATATTTAGTACAGTTAAGACGATTAGAGATGAAAAAGTTATGGAATAAATGTTTACAGAGATTTGAAAATTAGTCGAATTATAGACCAAAAATAAGGTAACGAGAGTAGGATTAAGCAAACATTGTCCTTTTTCATAACATCTGAATTTTAGTTATGTATGTTCATAAATCATCTCATTATGATATTTATTTATATCGATTAACAAAAGTGCCGAAAAAATAAGTTCTGACGGGCAAAAATGCCGATGGATTAAAATGCCGAAAGTTAGAAATGCTCAAATGTTGAATGGCAACGAGTAAAAACTAAAAATATCGAATATTGAAAAGAAATGACCTAGCAACAATTAACTCATTATTATTATACAGGCGTTTTCGATTTCGGCATTTTTAACTTATGGCATTTTCTTTTTCGGAATTCTTGTTTATGGCATGTTTAACTTTCGGCATATCTATCCATAGGTATTGATTTTTTCGGCAATTTCAACCGTTCGGTAAATTTATCATTCTAATTTATCTTTCGATATATTTACCCCACCCACATAAAAAGTATAATTTAATTGAAAAATGAATAAAACGTTTTTTAAAGAAACAATTAAATATTCATGTGCTGTAATATAAGCTAATTTATTCTCCTTGTACATAATCGGTTGCGTGAAAATGGTTGCAGTGAGAATTGTTACATGCATGATTTTTAGCGCAGCAATCCGAATCATGTCTCGCAGGTTCGATTACTAAATGAGATCGCTTCTCAAAGATAATAATTAAGAACAAGTGTCTTTGTTCCTGATGTACTATTGTGATCACTTATACATCTCTAAGTTGAGCAAGAGATTTTCAAGCAGTTCAATGCGAAACAGAGACATAATAAGTATGAAAAACTATTTTTGACAGATACATAGATTTATCGTAGAGATAATTTTCATTTTGTAACAATTAATTTTTATTTTAAATTTTATAAAAATTAAATTATATTATAGAAATAAGAGACATATAGAAATTTAGCATGTCATTAAAATCAGAATTCCACCTATGATCAGACGATAGAAAAAAATTAACATTTAAATTCAAGAAAATTACTGTATAATTAATGATATAGGTTAATAATTGCTTGATTTATATTATTTATGTAAAGAAAAAGTAAATGAAAGAAAATGTAGCATATACATATGTATGAATAACCGTAGAACAAAACAATAGTATGTTAAATAATACAAACGATACATTTTTGGAAGTAGTTACAGATAGTATATGATAGTAAATATACTTTTCTATTAAGTATACATACCTGAACTTCGTATGTAGACCGTTATAAGCAGGTCTATTGTGATTGTCAAGAAAATAAATATTGTAAATCCAATTAATATTACATAAAACTATAAGTAAGTAAACATGTGTTTCATTTAAAATACCTTTTTCTTTCCAACATGCTTACTCTGATGATTCTGGCTCATGGGAATTTTGGCTCATGATGGTCAGGCTCAGGATGAATTCTGGTTCATGATGGTTCTAGTTCATGGAAGGTTCTTGTTCATGAGAGGAACTGATTCATGGCGGTTCTGGTTCACTGGTGACCAGATCACTATCAGTACATTATCCAATATTCCCGATAGCCTCATAGCCTGACATCACGCGATCTTGGAGCTTGTAATTTTGTTATTTTATACTTTCTTTACATCAAAATATTTTAATTTTAGTTATTGCTTCCTCACAGAGGAAGCTTTGTGATAGTAAAAAAAAGAGTTTTGCTAAAAACATGTTAAAAAATATGTTTTGAGACTTAAGAAATCAAAATACACTATTTTTAGAAAATTTCTGTATGGATGTGTGTGTGTGTGTGTGTGCGTGTGCGTGTGTGTGCGTGTATGTGTGTGTGTGTGTGTGCGTGTGCGTGTATGTGAGTGTGTGTGTGCGCGTGTGTGTGTGGATGTGTGTGTGTGTGTGTGTGTGTGTGTGTGTTGCGCGTGTGTGTGTGTGTGAGTGTGTGTGTGTGTGCGTGCGTGCGTGCGTGCGTGCATGCGTGCGTGTGTGTGTGTGTGTGTATGGATGTTTACCAGCATAACTCAGCATAAGTACGGTGAAACTTAATGTTTCAGAGCTCATTATTATTGTTTATCATAAAAGAAGGCGGCACAATAAAGCTTTTTTTTTGTTTTTTGATACTTCTTTTTTTTAGCGGTTTTTCGATTTTTGAGTTTTAGTTTTTCGGGTTTTTTAATATCTTTGAAATAACATCATCAATCCAATGAAGATGCATTTGAAAGAGCATAAAATTACTTATCTTTTCTGATCCGAAATTTTAAAAAACATAATTTCCTTGATTTTTTATACACTAAAACGTAATTTTTCTTCAAACGGTTATATCTGTGAAATATAAGATGGAAAATTATCGAAAAAAAATTGAGATGATAAGGAATGTTTAGATTAATATCCTGTAAAATTTTTGCAGCTTCATAATTTTCTTTTGTCGAGATTTGTTTTTAATTTTATTAAAAATATCGCTTTTTTTCCTGACGCGATAACTTAAGTAAATCGACAGCATTTTAACTGAAACTTTATAAAAAGGTAGTTTTTTACTATCTCATGACCTGTATGTTTGTTCAGATTATGAGATCTTTTACTTTCTGAGATATTGAGCTTATAGTTTTAAAAAAAAAAAATGTATCACTTATATCTCGAGAACAGCGTGGTCATTTTTTATCAAAAGGGGCTATTTTTTTCTTTTTAAATTTCAGGATTCATCGATTAGTTTTTGTTTTTAGTCATTATTTTATTTTTTTATTTTTGAGTTTTAGTTTTTTGGGTTTTTTGGAATATTGATTGAAAAAGTATTTAAAGATAAATTAAATAATGTATATCAATATTTTTAGTTTTATTTTTTATAAATGTAGGTAAAAATCATATGTATGAAGGATATAATTATGTGATTTTAGATGTCGTTGAATTCAAATTCAATGTGAAAATTATTAATTTAAAAAAATAATGTTACCGAAAACTGCTTAAAACAGATTTAATTTATATATAAAAGTAAATTAAAATATAAATATAAAATAAAAATTAGATTATGGATACAGCTAGTTTAATTAAATGTTCTGAATTAAACCATCAATAATAAATCAGCACACATTTTTGAGAATCGAATTAAAAAGAGATATAGCAATTTAAAATTAATTTATTAGAACAATTAATTTAGTTTGAGGAAGCTAAGTGCCAATGAATTGGCAGCAGTTTTTTACATTGGTATATTTCAATGAATTATGGGTAAATAGTAGAGTGTTGGACCTCTTAAGGAAAGCCGCTTTACAATTAGTAAATTATCAAATCAACTATAATCATTTGGAAGATAAACATAAATTACTTATAAAACTCTGTAGATTCAAAAGAAAAATAATTTATTGTATAAAAAATATAAGGATATATGAAAAGTATACTAAAATTATGATCACAGAACAAGGGTTGAAAAAACGAACGAAAAATAAAATACAAATTTCTCCCGTGCGAGTAAAAGGATAACCCATCAAGTGGTAAATGCACGCGTGTAAATGTAATTTCGATGATGAATTAATATAATAAATATTTATGATGTATGCGATGATGAACGAACATTACATGTGACTTTAATGATAAAACGCGGTTTGAAATGAAAAGTAATTTGTAATGTACAAAAAAAAGGCGTACTTTACATGCTTGCAAACAAATGAAAATTGCGTAAGAACAAGAGAGACGGAATGAGATAGATAAAGTTGTTGGAAGGAGAAAATTGAAAGCAAGGATCGCTGGGTACCATACGTGAGAGAGCAGAGCCGAAAATCAGGCACTCTCAAATTATATCTTGAGGTGTAAGCACCCTTTGTTCTTGGCACCGTGAGTCGCCACCTATATTCGCCGGTGAAGACGTCGCGCGACGTAATACTCCTAATTCTCTTGTCATTTGATACTCGGAACCTCTACCACCACAAACCTCGCCAAATATCACTTCCTGATCATTAGGGTTTCTTTAATTAAATTGGTACCAGAAGATAGAAGAAGACGAGCGTCATGGAGTAGCATACTTTAAGAAAGAAGACTGTGGATGAGTGATGTGTCTTAAGTTATGTAAGTGTGTTTATGATCTATAATCAACCTGCGACCTAACATATAACAGTAAAAATAAAATTTAAATGTTTCTTCTGTCATTCTAAACATTTATTATATTATTTATTTTATTACTCCTCAAAAATATATTACAAATTGCATAGTTCATTTTATCTATTGCATTTAATTTAATTAATGTATGCCCCTATCTATTTGATTATTGTATTTAATTGTGTATATGAGATTTCTTACAATGGTACTCAATGGCAAATATTGACTTTAAATCAATTTTTAGAACCTTACGTTTTAGGGTGAATTTTGTATGTACATTACTTTCAATAATTTATAATTTTTACTTATAATAATATTATTATATATTAATGTATAATAATAAATAAGTATTAGAATAATAAGAATAAAAAATATATATGACGAAATTTAAAAAATAAAGGCACTTTTTGGAATCCAGAAATCGCATAAAAAAATTTGTTGCTCAGGTTTCCAAAGCTTTTTTATCTTGTTATAGGAATCAAATTCTGAAGAAAAACGCATTTGAGCAATGAAAATTAGGCATGTAACCATGTTTTCAGGAAAATTTGGTGTTTTTTAAGGTTTTTTAAATATCGCCAAAAAACGGGTTTTACTGCGCAGTTAATAACCGTGAATACAAAGGTAAACAATGTTTTCCCGAAAAAGTATATAAAAGTAGAAGAAAAGACCTTTAATTTAAGTTTTGTTCGTTGAAAATGGATCGTCCGGTGCAAGGTATAACCATTTGTAAATAGAGTAATAATTCGTCAAAAATCTCAGATACTGCAAAAAGAAATGGAAAATTCGTCCGTTTTGTCATGTTACGCCAAGACGTCGATTCTTTAAAATGTTTGTTTAAAAAAAGAAAAACTTCTTTTAAAACTTTGTATTCTTGGTAATAGTAAGTAAGACGTAGTGAAGTAATTAGAAAAAAAATCTAGCAATAAAATAGATTATAAACATCTTTAATCGTTATAATGAATTCGACAAACCAACTTTCTTTTAAGGTCGAAAAATACAATTATTTTTTTTTCATAAAATATTAATTGATATGTAATGAAACTGTTTAATTATCATCCTTGCATAATTATCTTTCACTAAAATTAAAATTAGGCATACATAATAATTTGTTGAAGAAATAATAACCATGATTCACTTTACCCGTGTGTTCACTTTACCTCAGTTTCCCCTATTTAAATAACCGTAAAGAACACCTAATTTGCCTGAAAAACAGTCACATGCCTAATGTTCATTGTTCAAACGCGTTTTTGTTCAGAATTCGACCTCTAAAACAAGATAGAAAAGGTTTGGAAACTCGAGCATTTACATTTTTTTTTGCCATTTCTGTACCCCAAAAAGTGCATTTTTTGAGATTTTATCATACACATAAAATCATCAGCAGTTAATGGAAAAGTCAGATAAAAATATAGTCATAACATAGATCGAGCATTCGCGTCAAAAATACTTAAATCTCAATTTGAATAATAGTAGACAAAATCAAAACAATAATCAAAATAATATATCCCTTATGAGAGACGAAGATGTACGTAGGATGGAATAGAGAGAGCAACACAGATTGACAGCAGATGCCGCAGCAGCTGACGTCTCCCGCGCCGCAGCAGTCGAGCTCGAGAGAGAGAAAGAGAGCCCGCGCCACAGCGGAGCAAGCGAGATATACTTGAATGAATTGGAGCAAATGCGAGCGCAGCTGGATGAACAACAACGCGAGATCATCGAGTAACTACAATGACTTCAGCCGAATGTACCGGCTAATCCGAACGCAAATCAAAAAACCGCTGCTAACTGCTTTAACCAAATGCTTTCTCAAAGAGAGGTCTTGATTAATCTTATAGAATCTTATAATCGAAATTCGCATTAAATAAATTGTTACTATTAATTTATGAGTTTAGGGTTCACAATAGTCTTCAAAGAATTAATTCAAATAAAACTTTACCTATATTTTATATATTTTTTAGCATACCTGACACCCCAGCGTAAAGTTAGTACTTCTTCTCCGCCGAGTCGGGAAACAAGTGCTACTTTAATTTCCTGCCACCACTCTAGTCCCCCAGCGCTACGCGCACAAACAACGCGTGGCGTCGGGAACTAGAGTGAGGTTAGGGAGTAAATATGTAGCACTTTTTTACGTCCTCGGCGGTGAACGAGTACGAACTTTATGGTGGGTATGTTAAAAAATCGTATATCGCCAGCGATTGCCAGCATGTGTAGTGCCCTCGCTCCGTTCGGACGCCGACCCACACGCTGGCATTTACTGGCTCACTTTATTCCCTATAGGTGTACGATCGACCAACATGCTCAATGCCTTAGCGCGCTGACGCGTGAATACGTCACGCGGTCGAGTGACTGATCCTACACGGATCTATTGAATATACATACACGCACACACACACACACACATATATATGTGTGTGTGTGTGTGTGTGTGTGTGTGTGTGTGTGTGTGTGTGTGTGTGTGTGTGTGTGTGTGTGTGTGTGTGTGTGTGTGTGTGTGTGTGTGTGTGTGTGTGTGTGTGTGTGTGTGTGTGTGTGTGTGTGTGTGTGTGTGTGTGTGTGTGTGTGTGTGTGTGTGTGTGTGTGTGTGTGTGTGTGTGTGTGTGTGTGTGTGTGTGTGTGTGTGTGTGTGTGTGTGTGTGTGTGTGTGTGTGTGTGTGTGTGTGTGTGTGTGTGTGTGTGTGTGTGTGTGTGTGTGTGTGTGTGTGTGTGTGTGTGTGTGTGTGTGTGTGTGTGTGTGTGTGTGTGTGTGTGTGTGTGTGTGTGTGTGTGTGTGTGTGTGTGTGTGTGTGTGTGTGTGTGTGTGTGTGTGTGTGTGTGTGTGTGTGTGTGTGTGTGTGTGTGTGTGTGTGTGTGTGTGTGTGTGTGTGTGTGTGTGTGTGTGTGTGTGTGTGTGTGTGTGTGTGTGTGTGTGTGTGTGTGTGTGTGTGTGTGTGTGTGTGTGTGTGTGTGTGTGTGTGTGTGTGTGTGTGTGTGTGTGTGTGTGTGTGTGTGTGTGTGTGTGTGTGTGTGTGTGTGTGTGTGTGTGTGTGTGTGTGTGTGTGTGTGTGTGTGTGTGTGTGTGTGTGTGTGTGTGTGTGTGTGTGTGTGTGTGTGTGTGTGTGTGTGTGTGTGTGTGTGTGTGTGTGTGTGTGTGTGTGTGTGTGTGTGTGTGTGTGTGTGTGTGTGTGTGTGTGTGTGTGTGTGTGTGTGTGTGTGTGTGTGTGTGTGTGTGTGTGTGTGTGTGTGTGTGTGTGTGTGTGTGTGTGTGTGTGTGTGTGTGTGTGTGTGTGTGTGTGTGTGTATGTATATATATATATATATGAGGCATTCTTTGTGAACGAATGGCCCCCCCTTGCCCAAAATTTGAAGAGGCGTAGGAGAACCATCAATAGCTTAAAATGTTCGTATTGACAAGAGCTACAAAAAGTCGAGTGGCGTTTTTGTCCATTTTGAAAATGGCGGCTTCAAAATGGCGTTAAGCACCCCTAAAACGTGAAGAGTACAGATAAAAATGCCCGTGAAAATTAAAAAAAATAATCACGTTGGACTTTTTTTGACTCAAATTTTAGCTACCACTCATACTTCAAAAAATCACGTGGTAGGTTACCGAAATCCAACATGGCGGATCCAATATGGCGGCTAATATGTCGATATTTTTAAAAATCAACCGAGTTGGCCCAAATTTGGTATATGCGGGTTTTTCTGGTTGCTGAATTTAAGGTCAAATCTGCAGAATTTAAAATGGCGGATCCAATATGGCGACTAATATGCCGATAAGATATGGTTTTTACTCCCGCCGTTTATTTATGTATCCATGATTTCTTCACGATGACATTATTCATTTTTTTTTAATTTGTATACCTTATCGGCATATTAGTTGTTACTTTTAGTGGCATTTTTAGTTCCAATATGGCCGCTAGAAACTCGTGACTCATACTTTTTTTACCATAACGATTATAAAACCAGCTACATGAAACCGATTGAGGTCCATGGTGCCTTAAATAAAAGGTCTTGGAATCTACTTTCAGAAGACGTATAAAAAACTTTTTTTGTTATCATAAAATTTAATATGGCGGCCAAAATCACGTGACATAGGTAGTAATTCACCAAAATCGATTACAAATAACTTTTTTAGATACGCTCACGTCTCGAAAACGCTTGAATCAATGATTTCGAAATGCTGTTCGTAAGTATATTATTTTTTTAAACATATTAGTGCCCTTGGTCACGTGACGAAACTGATTTTTCATCAAAATAGCCAAAAAAAGTACTTTTTCGAATTCTACAGCTCTCTCAAAGAGCTTGATTGGTAAATGTTGAATGTTTTTATAAGCATCGTATAGTATCTTTGTTTTAGCTACTCCCAAGTTCCAATATGTCGGTGTAAACTATATATTGGATATATATATATATATACATATATATATACGATATACAACTTACACCTTTTTCTTTTGATTGTAATTTTCTTCGAGGGTTTCTTTTACCACAAGGTTTTTCCCCTCTAGAGCCAATAAATACTTTCAATAACGTGGCTCAAAAAATACTTTTATAAATTATTTAATTTCCTTATTCTTTTATATTAAAAAATTAGAGTTTTGGATCAATTAAAATTTAACTGAAATATGGGGGATTTTCTATGTTGGAAAGTCTGCGACGACAAAACATATATTATGTATCTATCAGATCATACAAAAGCATTTTCTAATATTTTAATGAATTTTTATTATAAAGGTGATGGAATATAAAGTTAAAAATAATGGAAAAAAAAATTCGGCACCTGTACTTGATTTTTTCAGATATATATGATCATATATGTTCAAACATAAACATAGATACTCATACATTTTCGTCTTCATATAATATTAAATAAAAATTATTCTGTACTATTGTTAGAGTTTATATAGGCAGGGAATAAATAAAAGAGAATGACTTGAAATCCTATTCATATGTATGACACATTTATTCAATATAGAGTAGAAAAAAAGGTGTGCTGAGTACACACTTAAACAAGAAGGTTGTCGCTTAGTTAGGTACGCGAATAGTACTAAGAAATATGTATGTAGTAAAAAGAACTATGTAGTCTCCTACGGAGGCTCCCACTGGTGGATAGCGGGAAAGTTCAATTGTACACTCCAACATCTATCATGTATGAGCACATGATATAGTCCTTTATGAGCATGTGTGCTCATATATGTTTATACGAGGTCTGTCCCAAAAGTATCCGACCTACCTCGATTTCTCGGCGCTTGATTTATTCTTCGTCATCCGGGGGGTGGCATCCTTCAAAGTAGTCCCCATTTGATTGAACAAGACGCTCATATCGATGTTTCCACTTATTAAAGCACTCTTGAAAGTCAGACTTCGGAATCGCCTTTAGTGCATTCGTCGCATTAGTTTCAACAGTCTGTTTATTGTCGAATCGATGTCTTTTAAGCGGCATTTTCAATCGAGGAAACAGCCAAAAGTCGCAGGGAGCTATATCAGGACTGTATGGAGGCTGGCGGAGCTGCGCAACACTGTGTTTCAATAAATACTGCTGCACAATGTTTGATGCGTGCGCTGGAGCATTGTCGTGATGAAGAAGCCAGTCACCGGTTTCCCAAAGTTGCGGTCGTTTTCTCCTGATTGCATTACGTAATCTTTTCAAAACTTCAACGTAGTACTCTTTATTGATTGTCTGGCCTGTAGGGGCATATTCGTGGTGCACAACGCCCTCATAATCGAAAAAAACAATCAACATTGACTTGATGTTGCTTCGACTTTGACGGCCACTTTTGAACCGCCTATACCACTCTTTTATTTGTGTTTTGCCCATACACTCATCTTTAAAGGCCTTTTGCAACATTTCAATAGTTTCCGCACAACTTTTACCGAGATTAAAGCAAAATTTTATGCAAATTCGCTGTTCGGTTCGTTCTGCCATTTTTAGCAATAAGCAAATTGCGACGAACGCAAAAAAGTCGTTGTAAACAAATACACGCTGCGCGGGAACTAAGGCGTTTCATCGGTATCTCAGGCTACTGACGAGAAGGTTAGGAGTTGCTGGTGACGTTCGTACCCTCCAAAGGTCGCCTGAGTCTCTCCGCGCGAAGATATGAACGTAGGTCGGATACTTTTGGGACAGACCTCGTATATGATTGTTATATATGATCATATATAATCTTATATTATCTTGAATTATTTTTTAGTCGGGGTACGACTCATTATTTGCAATTGTGCTACAATGTTTATTATTTCATAATAAAGTATTTGTTAAATTTGTAGCAAATAAACAGGCTTTACTATATATTGACCTTGATATATGCAATAACGATTAAAATATGTTAAATAAATATTTATATCAATTGGGTTGCCTTAATTTCGGTGTAATTTTAATAATGAAAAAAAAAATAACCAAATCTACTTTGTAACTTCCAGAACAATTTAATAATCGAAAGATTGTGGATCAAAAGTGAATTTATGAGCGTATAGGAGTCAGGGTTGATCAAGTCTTGCAAGGCCATGGAACCACAAATACTGGTAACGTTGCAAGACGTTGTTTTCAGAACACCCAAATTTTTGCGGAAGCATTAGAAATCGATCCCGGATTTGTAACAGATATAGCTATGGTACTATCTGCATTCAAGTGCAAACAAATCTTGAAATTAGGAGAACTTAAAGAGTTTTGTTGGCAAACGTATTGCAAGCATTACGATATTTTCCCGTAGGCACGAGTGAACCATTCATGCCACACACTACTGATATATGGTTGCGAAGTAGCGAGAGTATTTTCAATGCCATTGATATACTTTTGTGAAGATGGCAATGAATCGTGGCATAAGTTATATTGCTCAAGTATGCTAAAACATGCAAGACAAAATAGCAGGAAAAATAGAATACTAGATGTTTTCAACAGAGCCGTTTATATGACCGATCCCAAAATTTCGCTGATAAGTAGTCGAAAAAAACTGGGAAGGTAATAAAGTCTGCAGTAAATATAGAACGATTCATAGAAGAATGGTAAAATATTTTTTTAAATTTCTTTCTAGGTATAAAAAAAATTATTATTTACCGTGAACTCTTATATACTATAATAATTAAACATTTTTATCCGTGTGGTTTGAACGAAATAATAACTTATCAACTTTTCACTGAAAACAAATTAATAAGCAGCCAAATTTAATAAGATTTTCAAGAAATCGTATAGTTGATATTATGGACAAATCTGTAGAACTTTAAGCTTTTATGAGAAAGGAATAATTATTTTCAACAGCGCTACTACAAAAAAAATTACGTGATTATTCACACGATTAATCACTCGATTAATCACGCGATAAATCACGTAATTAATCGCTTGATAAATCGTACAACCCTACTTAAAATATCACGTGATTATATAATCAAGTAATTCATCTCGCGATTAATTTCTTGATTACATAATCACGTGATATTTTCAGTAGGGGCACGCAATTTATCACGCGATTAATCACGTGAATAATCACGTCATTTTTTCATTAGGGAGAGACACACCTTTATATGACTTTCTACATTAGTATAATCATATAATATTATATATACTAATGTACTGCCAAATCACACATAACTTTAAAGTTTTCGAGATTTGCCCCTATATTTAAATGTAATTGTTCAAATCAAATATTCAGAGTAATATTAAAAATACTGAAAATATCAATTTTGCGTTCTTATACCATGGAATCTTCACAATAGTTAAAAGCTGATTAAAAGACGGTTAAAAATGACGTTCTTCGGAAAATAATTACAAACGTACACACAAGTACGCATGCGCACTCATACTGGTATCAGCATTAATGTATATAATCATTATAAATAAAAAAAAATTCATAATATAATAGAAAAAACAATTAGCATGACAGCAAATCTATGGTTAGACTTCTATGGAGTTTTTATAGTTTTCTATAACTAGACCAATCTTTGATTTAAAAATAAATTTTAAAATATTATTTTTTAGTAGTTCTAATTACTTTTGCAGACAAAATCACGAAAGCGAGAACGAATTAACGGATGCTGAAAGTGTTGATGATGGTGATATTAATGATGATAATAACGATAATTTTGTTGATGAAGATGATGAACTTAGTGATCGTGAGTGATAAAAACTACAAATAAGAACTATATGGATACGAAAAAGAAATTAAGAATCATATGAAAAAACGTCATATAATAAAATAAATGTTTTTTTTACATTTTATATTACATAAATATGTGATAATGGTTGAAATCTAACTATATGAATACAAAATACATTTTTATAACTTTATTTACTAGTCTCCAATAAAAGTTGGCTCATTATTTATATACAGTATCTTTATATTTACAATTTTTCAGGATGTAGATATTCATATAAACTTCTGCTATTTTTATTATATTCAATTATTACAATTAATTTATTACCACTATTATAAAATAATGGATTTAAGGCTTATCAAGATTTTAGCCTATGGGGTTTTCAGGTTTCAGCTTGGCCTGTCTCTAGTTCAGAGTTTTAGATCATGAAGTTTTAATTAAATAAGAATATGGAATCAATGGGATATTTAGATTAAAGCTTGGCTTCTCTGTGTAGAAGGGTTTTTCGTTTATATGGTTTTATTGTATAAGGTTTGACCTATCTATATACAAAAGTGAGAAGGTTATAGGACTTTAACGTAATATGATTGGCCTGCCTGTGTATAAAAGTTCGGACGTTATGGGGTTTTTAGGTATATGCTTGAAGTATAAGGCTTTGCCTGTCTATATATACAAGTTTAGGGGTTATGGGATCTTCAGCTTTAAACTTGGCTTGTCTGTGTAAAATAGTTTTTAGATTATAGGGTTTTGGGTATGAGGTTAAGTCTATATGTAAGTGAGATTGCAGAGTTTATGGAGTATTAAGGTTTAAGATTGACCTGTCTCTGTAATAAAAGTTTGGCCTGCCTATGTATAAGAGTCATGAGGATATTAGGTAAGAAGTTTTGCCAGTATGCGATAAAAGTTTCATGACTAGAAAAATTGCTTTAGTATAATACAGAAGATGAAGATATTAATATAGTATTCTTTGTACGTTGTTTTGTACTTAACATACTAGTGAATGTGTACCTAATTTATAATTGCGTAACATAAGACTGATGGGCATATTGAATAATTGGCACGGTTATGTTTTAGGTTATGTTCTGGCTTAATTTAAGTGTGGAATTTTAATTCAGTGCTACGTAGTCTATAATAAGTTATGTCAAACACATAATGAGAACTCTTTTCTTATATTGCAATAAACTACATATAGTTTTTACTAAAGAATGACACTTTTACACGATAGTTTAAGGTTAGGACATTATTTTTTACTCTCTATAGTTCGTGAGCCGTTGAAACCCTAATAAGGTAAAAGTACCTATTATGAAACAGATTTCGGCGTGCATTTTATACTTCTGTAAAATTGGGATTGAATAAGCGTATAACATTAAAACTTTTGATAGTACTCGAGGGGCAAGACTATCCTTGAACAGATAATGCCTTTAAAATACAAATTTAACGTTAATAATTAATTATATTAATAAAATATTGAAGTGATCCATTGTACTTATTATGAAACAGTGCAATCGCACGATGCCGGGTGTTTCATAATTTAAGTCCCTATTATGAAACTTAATAAATATGTAAATATCACTTTATTTCACTGATTTTACTTACAATTGCTATACCTGTCGTAAATAATGCGCCTAATATACACGAGGAATAACGTCAAGATAAAATTGATATCCTTTTTTAAAAAGTTTTCAATAAGAACAAAATGATCATATTTAGGGTTATGCCTCGTAGAATCGACTTTGTAATCTATAAGTTACAGGTTAGGCTGCTAAATTCAATAAACATGCTTATTTTCCTTAGTTTTCATATGTATGGGAGCTATATCATTAAAATGTAGTATTTACTGCTTCATAATACAGAAAATAATATGCAAACAGCTGAAATTATTATAAAAATGCCCTTGCAAAGGTGTTTCATAAATACGGACTTCCACTAATTCGGGCACCTATTATAAAACAGCTACCTATTTATAAAAATCTCATCAACATTAAAACATAGTGTCAAGTCATTTACATTTATAAATATAGTTCAAAAACAAAGTCGTATAAATCAGCTACTTTGGCTTCCAACCGCCGATTTGCAGGGGTTTGGAGATACGCAAAATTGAATAATTTTTTATAATACTTCTTATTATATAACAATACTCATGTTCGTATATTTATAGACGAAATCATTCATAGTTATCAATAACATTTTTATATTTGCTTATTCATGTTATAATTATTCCTTAGTTTATAATTTTTTATACTGTTTCATAAAAGGGACACAGTTAAGAGGGTGTTTCATAATAGGTACTTTTACCTTATAAAACCATTAATTTTTATGAAACATAAGAAATAAAGGATAGTAAGCATTTAGCTTGTTTTCATGTTTTACGTTATATTCTAGACAAATTTAAGCGATGGAGTTGAATTCAGCAGACTGAAATCTACATAAAGAATGTCAAACACGTTATGAATAAAGAGTTTTCTTATATTCTAACAGGCTTAATCTTTTTTTTCCAAAAAATGGCACTCTTACACGATATTTTTGAGGTTAAGATATTTTCTTGTATTTACTTTAGTGTGTGGGCTTGTGCAAACACAGTGTTAAATCAGTTATTCTCACGTGGAACATGAAAATGTGCATACTTAGCAATTAGTTCGATTTCTTTATTTTAGGTTATGTTTTTGGTCAATTCTACTAGTGGGTTCGAATTCAGCAAAACAAAATCTATGAGAAATAATGTTAATCACATACTAAATAGAGTGATTTCTAATAGCGTAACAACCAAAATGAATTTTTTCCAAATAAAATTATACTTTACACGATTTTTTGGAGGTTAAAACATTATTGTTACAATCTCTCTATGATTTTCCTATATACTAGGAACATTAAGCTTTAAGCTAAAAAAATTTAATTGCATTATTTTGTTTCTATCCAAAGATCTTGAAAAAATAAAAGTCAATTTTTCCCACTGTGCGCCGCTGACTCGCTTGCGCGACGCTTGTCACCGCGCCGCTTGTCGCCGCGCCGCTTGTCGCCGCGCCGCTGGCTGCCGCTTATATGTGATAGCGTACCGAGTGTCGGTACGTTATCATACGCCGCTCGCTTATCCGCTCTGGGTACATGCCGTCTCAGTGAAGTGCTATATATATATCGACTTTTTAGAGGGAGCTTATATGAAGTCTTTACTTTTGTTCTTGACGTACAGTAAATATTGTGAGTATATTATAGTTCAAAATTATGGCCACGAATTCACTTAAGCGGTTATAAAACAAAATACACTGCAGGTTGGTCCTCTTTTGCTTCCGTCAGAACATTTTCCGATAAAATACCTTCTACTAACATCATATTTATACATGATACATCAGCTATTTACCGGCTAAGTCGCGTAATGGGTAGAATGGTAGACCATATTACGTGCAGTTATCTTATATTCACCTTATTATTACACGTAAAGTGAGCAAGTGAAAAATCGTCTAACTCTGAAACTTTAAGAAAACTCAGTTGCGATAAAAAAATATCGGATAAAAAGAAATAAAAATGAATCGGTCCATTTCTCAAATCAAATTCTAATTTATGTCACTTAGTACCCTTCTTTCATATTATAACATTTCTGATATTGTAGCATGTAATCAAATTATTAAATATATTCTTATTTTTGACTCGTGGAGATTAATAGTTTTCATATTACTTTAATATAACAGATACGATTTAGAGAAATTAAATCATCTGCATTAACATAACAATAATTATGATATAGCGTATTATAAATGAATGATTATTTACTAATAAAGTAGAAAATAAAAAGTTATGCTTATAATCTTTACGTGTTTGAAGAAACTATTAAAATAAAATAATTGTTCTCGTCGTATTAAATAAAACGATAAATTACAGTTACAATTATACATTCATCTACGTCGACAGATTTCACATTAATTTGTCTTTTCACCTAAATCCTAATACATTTAAAGTTAAAAATTGAGATCTTTATATACGCTATTGTAAATGTTGTCAACTTATGAATTATGCAATTCGTAATGTTTATAAATCATTATTTAGGAAAGAAAAGTGGACATCGAGGAGGATGATGGGTACATTCCAGAAAACTGCAAACTGAAAGGGCATAATCTTTAGAAGTATGGACTCGTCATCTTTCCTTAATAGGTTCTACCACTACCGTATATGGTATTTAAAAGTTTCATCTATATATTAATCATTTAAAATCAGAGAAGAAATGAAAAAGTATTCACTATATGTCAACTCTTTCTCTTTTAAAGTCTAAAGTTGACGATATGTAATTTTACAATACCGGAATTAAGATAAAAAAAAATTTTTAGTTTGACAAAAACTCCTTATTTTATAATATATTAACTTTCATATCATTATGCAAGATTAAATTATAGTAAAAGTTTTTGGTTTTTATTACATTTTATATATTTTTATAGCACTGTGTGACCTAAACCCGCACTTAGGTCACGCTTATCCGTGACCTAAGTGGCGCTTTATTACACAGTGTAATAATGAATTCACATACGCCACAGATCCCTACTATCCTATAATAAAAACTAAAAACACTCAAAATAAACGTTTTCGTTCATAATAATAGAAAAAAGAAGTAGTAAAGCTGGTAAATACGCATGTCAAGAATCAGAGAATAATTATAAATCCTTAAAATAATGCTTCAAATTTAGAGGTTAGTTCAACTGATTGTATATGACAATTTGGCGCGTATTTTGAATATTCAATCTGAAATTCAATTTAAAATTCAGTATTAATTTTTTTCATGATTAATATTAGAAATTTATTAAAATTTAATTTAAAAAATTTCAATTAGGGTAAATAAATATATTCTAATTAACTGGTAATAATAAACATTTATTATCTTTTCAAAAAACAAAATATCTTATTTATTTAAGGTTCTATTCAAACAATGTATAAAAGTTTACATTGATTATTAATTAACTAATGAATTTTGGTTAAATAATAATTTGTTTATACGATTTCTAATTTCATTAATTTATTTTTTATGTTTTTTGGATTATATTTTTATTTTTTTTTATGCGGGGGGGCTTCGCCCCCCCGAAACCCCCCCCCCTCCCCTGCCCGGCCCACCCCCGCACCATACACCCTCCCCGATGTCGGTGGCGGGTTTATGTCACTCGTGCTACAAAATAGTATACGATACTCGTGACCTAAGTGTCCATAATTGCACGGCGCGACGGTATCGCCCTCGCTACGCTCGGGCGCTAACTACGCGCCGTGCAATTATTGGCCACTTAGGTCACATGTATCGTAATATACTATTAATACATATTATATCTACGTATACAACCTTCTTAAGATACTCTATTCTTGAATACCCAAATATCAATCTCTAACCCCGAATTTAAACCGCCTCTCTCGTATCGGAAATAGCGAAATATAATAATAAAGTATATGTCGGTATATTAACTAGTGGATATTTTGTTGCTAATTTGTACCTCTGAAATCGATAGTTTTTTGCTCAACCGTATTTCAACATAAAATGGATACAGCTTAAACCTTAAGCTAGTGTATCTACCTACGGAACTCTGGACCGTATCAACCAATCAAATCGATTTAAACGACATATTGTTGTTTTAAGGAGGTTCGGGAGTATCAGTGGGTTCGGTGAGGAAGGAGAGTCTCCCCTCTTTCCCCGAGCGCCGGTCCGCTCCCCACGAACCACCTCGCACAGCCTACAAGCGTGACTTTTTGTTTACGTTTTCATTCAATACTCGTTTCTAAAAAAGGTAACACGCAATCAAATTTTGCACACAGCTTCGTAATGAGTTACTTGATAAAGTACATAGTTTTCTTTTATTTCATTTTCTATTTTTTTACACACATCGCACCCTGCGTCAATCTGTTTTAATAGCCGAGTTCCAGCTCTTAAGCCTATGTATAACGAGCAAACTTCTAAGTCGAATCCATTTATGAAAGAACCATGGCGATTAATATCGACATGGAGGCCTAAAGTATTGTGAGACATATTTCTCAGCCTGCTATTGGGGTAGAATCAGAGCTATATTCACGACTAAAGTATTCTTGGGCTTACTCCTCGGTCTGCTATTAACGGACCAGCAGAGCGGATTCGCGACGTTAAAATCTAGCAGCTGAGCGACTTTCGATCTTTGTTTATAACCTTAACTCTAACCTCGAAACATTCTGCAATCTTATTCTGATTGTCGTATCAACAAACTCAAAGGTTATGAATTGGAAGTAAATAAGGCTAATTTGTACATTTTTGTATGCATTTTGTATTTGATAATTTTTAGAAAATCTACTTTATAGTTGACAGTAATAAGTATATGAGTATATCTAAATGATTATGTAAATTTAGTAATATGTCTATTTTTTTATTTTATTATTTTTTTACCTAAATTTAGTTCTAGATATATCTCGGGAAAAACATGTTATTGCGTATTTTAAATAGGAAGCTGCAATTTTGTAGTTTTTTTATATTAAAATATTCTACTTTCTAGAAGTTTTATTATTCTTATGCAAATATACCAAGAATCGCGGGTTTGGCGGATAAGTAGTATCCAGCTCGCTAATTTTGACCACTGCTGGAATATAATTTTAACAATAATTGATGTGTAGAGAATATTGTAAAGCAAATTTTTTATACGGTAATTTAATATGTAACTTTCTAAATTTGATAGTTCTTTATGAAAAACGTAATTGTTGCAACTCGATATTTAAAAAACTAAAAAAGTTACAAATTTGGTTTTCGCACAAGAAAACTACGTTATGAAATACTGTGTATACATATCAATTATTAAGATTTTATTTAGGACGATGTTCAAAATTAGTGAGAATAACATGGACTTATTCTCCAAAATAGGGTTATGTATCGTTTTCATTTTTGGAGCCTCTATCGATCACAATCTGTTAAAATTAGCCCCGAAAATAAATTTATTTTCTAACAGTAATATATATGTATATATCATTTCGCATTTTCAAAGCATTCCAAATTCTATAAATGAATACTAGAAGTCTGGAACTGGGAAAGATTATAAAGCCTTCCTACCTATTAAATAGTTCGATATAACAACTTTAATAACATTACAACATCATGCCTTACGTTTGCACTCAACAGTTTTGCCTATAAAAAACAAAAATTATTTAATGACTTTGGAAGACGGGGGCAAGAGTAAATACGAAGCGTTATTCAGTTTCTAAATTTATTAGGATATATGTACATACAAATTTCTTTTAAAGAAAATCCTTAAAATATACAATTTTATTAATTTCACAACCATCATTATTAACCATCCTACAGAAAGCAGTTTTAGAAAATTATACTCTAAAAAAATTCACCTCATTTCATTATTGTATATATTTTTTATCTCAATGGAGGAGGGTCCATAAGAGCTGTTTTCGTCCCGAAAGGTAAGAAGTCAGATATTGTTAATTTGATTTTCACGACGGTAGAAAATACCTGTATTACTATCATACAAGTTACATAACATACTTCTAGTGAGGAAAAACTAATTTAAAATTTTTAATATTTCTTTATAATATTTGTATAATTAAAATTATAATTTAAATGGTTATCTAAAAAATAATGTGTTGCATATGGGACTGAAAACAGCACTTAATGACCCTCTTTCTAAAGTGGATTAAAAAATTAAAATTTTCTGACTTAAATGTTTCTAAATGAATAATAATAAATAATGAGTCATAATTAAGCTCTTATTCTAATAACTAACACCATTTAAATAAAAAATGATTCAATACCAATTGTCAGAATTACTGACCTAAATATATGTTATAATATATTAGAAATAATAACAATACGCATATATATGCATACAAAAATACACTCAGTTTACTTATTTATTAAATATTTTTTATATTTTACTGGCAACCGGGTATTTTTGTTAAACAATCGGAATCTATAATTAAAAACATACAATGCTCAGGTGGTTTTATAAAGAAATCATAGGTTTTCATGTAGTTACAGGTATAAATACATATTTCGCCATAAGAGCCCGTGTTAAGTTTTATTTTTAAACATTTTTTTCTTTTTAATGTACCTAGGAACCATTCGCAACCAAAATTTTAATAGAATGTATAAAATGCACACTTTCAGTGGGATTTTTATTTTTTGTTAATGATGGATTTTGAATATCCATCTTCAAGATAATGAGGAAGCCACTCAACCGATCGTAAAACTTCTATGTAGTTCTCTGTAATACATTGTTCCAAAATTTGAAGTTAATTAGATAGATTAATAGATAAAGTTTTCAAGATTTTAGAAATGTGTGTATGGTGTCATCATTTCAAGAAATAAGCGTTTAAAGTTTTCGAATAAGACGGTGCAAAGCGTTGATGTTTTGGTTAAATATTATCTCACTCATAAGGAGAGTACATATAACTTTTAAGGGTAGTTTATTATAACCCAATGATGAAGTCTAGCCCCCTTAATTTGTTCCAATAGGCCCTTGCTGCGAGATATGACGTATTTTACTCCATATATGCGTTCTTTTAATAAAAAAAGATACCTCTTCTTCTGACCATAAAGAAAAGATAATAAAAGTAGGGGAAAAAAGATTTAATTTAAGTTTAGTTTCTTAAAAAAATATTAATCTGATCAAAAGTTATTAACAATTAAAGATGGTGACTGAAATTGTATAAAAAGAACAAAAACAAATTTAAAAAAGTTAAAAAATTAAAGTTTGAATTTTAAAATTTTCGAATATTCGTGTAATATTAGTGACCATCTTTAATTGTTAATAGCTTTTGATTAGATTAATATTTTTATACGAAATCGAACTTAAACTAAAGTTCTTTTTGCCTTCTTTTATTATCTTTTGGGTAAAATTTAAACTATAAAAACTTGCAAAGTTATCGTCAGAAGAAGAGGTAAATAATTTTTTTGAAATAACGCATAATTGGAGTAAAATATCTTATAATTCGATAGCAGGGGCCCATTGGAACTAATAATGGATGTTAGATAACTTTTGTCGGACAAGTTCGGGAACGTATAGAGGAAATCAGATATTACTATATAGCTTACATATCAAAGTGATAACACTATTATGTAGTAAAATTTTCTTAAATTTTCTGATTTTTATCAGCATCAAATAAGATTTAAGCAGCGATTTTACTAATCTAGTGCATATTTTGCAGGAAAACAAATTTTATTTCCATCAAATCATTTAAATTATTAGAGAAAAAGTTTACGAGGTCTGTTTTGATAGAAATCATGCACTGCACTGATGTGACATATCTGTGATGGTACGCGCCTGAACGTATCGGTTGTTTGTTTTATGTAATGAATTGTGATTAATCATAAATTTTTTAGCATTGAGGAAAGAAGTATATTTCTAATATTCATGTATGTAAATTGTAAATATATTCATTTTATCATCAGTAATCAGTGATCACTTATATTCATAGGAATGAGTATGGCTAAGTTGGATACGCACCCAACTTATATAAAGTGAATACCCATAGTCTAATACGTCATCTAATACCGGCTATACTTATTGAAAATGTATATAAAATGAAACTCTTCGGAACAACTTTCATAAAATTATATTTTAATTAAACTACTTTCACTGACAATTCTTGATTTTTCGACTCGTTTCGTAAGGTTTTTATAATTCTTATTTTGTCCTCCTATCAAAAATGTTTACTAAAATTAAGTGCCAAACACTAAGAAATATAAGTCGGATTTAAAATTTTTTTATTGTTTCGATTTTATATACCCAACAAGTAATCCAAATCGGCAAAAAAATTTCAATTTCTAACCAAATCCTAAAAATAGCAGTTTTTTTTTAATTTTTTGATAAAATCACTGGAGGACCCCCTTAAGTAAATAAAATCTAAACTACAGATCTGAGTTTAATCCCATTTGTGTGTCTGGTTCTAAAAGAAAGTTATGACATTTTAAAACTGCGTCCCGGAATTCTAAAAATGTTCAAATTAAAGCAAAGTTATTAATTTAGCAGGTTACGCCTTGTTGTAAATCATCGGTTCGAAATTCATTTATGTGCCTTTTAAGATACTAAACTAAAACGTGTAATACACAAATTTTAAAAACGTGATTCATTGAAAAAATTCAGTTTTTACCATGGCACATCTATCATTTTATCTAAGAAATGATTCGGTCGTATGTGTCATCACATCTTATTATTCTACATAAACATAAAATCTAAGCGGCATTTACGTACTAACCTATAAATTCTAAATATTTAGTTCGCTTAAAAATGTATTATCGAACAAAAATAACCAGTTTAGTATACATAGAAACACAATGCAATTCATATGAGCCAAAAATACCGTTGCGTAAAAATAAAGCACGTACATCCATTCTGTTCATAAACGGCTTTAAAAGTGTGCTCACGAATTTATAACTATTTGCCTTCAATTTTTATTTAAAAATTTGTTGTATGCAGAAAGTTAAGTGAATTTACCCATATAAACTATAAATTAATGTTTAAACGTTTGTTCAGAACGTTTATATTGCAACTATTATGATATATATTAATATTAATTGGAGCTGTTTTTTTGTTTTCTGAACTTTTGAAATGGAAAACGGTATTTACAAAGTCAATCAAACAACATATTATGTCCTATACAAAAGATATTTGAAGTATTAATACTATTTTTATACGTGTCTCCAAATTAGTCATGAGCATAAAATTAGGGTCTATAGCTTGAACATCCAAATATCAAATAATTCATTTACAAAATTGCAATGATGCTTAAATAGCATATAATTTTTCAATTTTTTAACAATAGAAAAATAAGGAAATCACAAAAGAAAAGTGTCCACCTTAGCCCCACTTTCTCCTATCATCGTCACACGATATAATAATATGCACATCACATACACATCACATCAGTGTACAACTTCTCTTATAGTTTAATGTTACCGACAGATTTAGCCAAGTTCCTACAGATACGTTTTCAACTAATGACCGACAAGGATTTGACATCCTTTAAATGGCGGATTTTGCTCAACTTAATTACAGAAGATACTTTTGTGACCAAAAAATATATACCATATATTTCGTTTTCGATTCGCTCACTTCTAACCCGTGTCTTTAGCCACATTTATAAGGATTTCCGCGTTTCTCGCCACCGTTTCACCATTATCTCCCACTATAACCAAGTCATCCGCATAGCCTAAAATCTGCGTTGTTCCCTTGAGTATTGCGCCTAGCTCGCTAGCCTGCATTTTTCTAACAACATACTCTAGCGTCAAGTTAAAGAGTACCGTTGAAAGCCCGTCACCTTGCTTCAAACCGTCGCGTATCATGAACGATTCGGATACATTACCGCCTACTCAGACCTTTCCAGTGCTTCCGTTAAGACATATTTGAATTAATTTTACGAGTTTTTTTGGTACGCCAAGGAGCACTAGGAATTGATACATTTTGCTTCGTTTGACAGAGTCATACGCTTTCTTAAAGTCCGCAAATAGCTGGTGTATAGTTTCGCAATATTCCCACTTTTTCTCTAATAATTGTCTTACCGTAAACATTTGATCGCTCGTCGACCTGTTGCGCCGGAATCGACACTGATAATCTCATATTATATCTTCCGCGAATGGTGTGAGTCTGGCCTGTATTACGTTTGACAGAACTTTGTAGCAGGTAGCTAAAAGTGATATTCCCCGGTAGTTATTGCAGTCTGTTTTATCTCGCTTTTTAAAGATCGGTATGATGATGGATTCTTTCCAATTTTCTGGTATTGTTTAATTTCTCTAAATAGCACATACAAGATCAAAAATTTTAGATGTAAGCGCGGTGCCCCCATATTTAAGTAGTTCAGATGGTATAGAATCGTTTCCTGCGGCCTTAATGTTTTTTAGCTTTTTGATCGCGGCCTCTACTTCTTTGTAGGCCGTTTCGTCCATATGGAGTTCAGCAGTGTGGATTTCGTCTCCCATTTCCTCTGAGTTTTCATGCACGTTTAATAACTTATCGAAATAGTCTTTCCACAATTTCAATAGTTCATTTTCGCTTGTCACGAGGTTCCCGTCCTTATCTTTCATTAACTGCGATCTACTCTGAAAACCCTTCTTAATAGCGTTTATCCCTTTGTACATCTCGCGCGGATTATTTTCCCTACTATTAGTTTCTATTTTTCTAATTTCATTCTCTGATACTTACTCGCGCTTCTTGTTTCTGTAAATCACACCCACTTGCTTTGTTATTTCATGGTATTCTTCTACGGCCCTACCGCTTTCATTGTGTACGCTATCTAATTTAGCCTTCTTGCGCCTTTCAAACCAGAGTTCGCACTGTTCGTCAAACCATGGTTTGCTCTTCGGCCTTTTTTTCTTACTCAGTGCTTTGTTCGCGGCCCCTTTTATAGTTTTTTCGATAGCCCCCCATAACCTGTTCGGATCGTCATCTACTCCCGTCTGTGCATCCGTTTCGTCGAGCACCTGAAATCGGTTGCTAACTTCTACTTGGTACTTGATTCGCTCTACCCCGCTTCGTAGTTTTCCAATATCAAAGGTTTCTACTTTGTTCGCTCGCTTACTATTTTGACCGGCTACTAATCTGGCTCTTAATTTGGCCACTACTAGATAATGATCCGAGTCGCAATCCGCCCCCCTATAAGTCCTTACGTCGAGTACATTGGTGTGGCGCGTCTTATCAATAAAAAAATGATCGATTTGATTGTGCGTGGCCCCGTCCGGTGATGTCCACGTTGCCTTGTGTATATCCTTGTGCTTGAAGCACGTGGTCTTGACTATAAGATCTTTTGCGGCCGCGAAATTTATGACCCTAATACCGTTATCGTTGCTGGTTTCGTGCAGACTTTCTTTGCCTATAGTGGGCCTAAATATTTCCTCTCTCCCTACTTTAGCATTGAAATCCCCCACTACTATTTTGGTGTTCTAAAAGGCGAATTGGTCAATTAATTGCTCTAAAGTTTCATAATAAAGATCTTTGACTTCTTCCTCTTTGTCCTCCGTAGGACAGTGGACGTTAATAACCACGTAATTATACCAGGCTCCTTCGATGATGATATACGAGAGTCGGTCATTCACAAAATTGAAATTTTTAACGGAATGTATGATGTTTTTGTTAACAAGAAATCCGGTGCCCACTCGCGCCCCCATATAAAAAGGTGGAGTTACCGAATCCTAGCATCGCGTTATCTTTCCATCGGGTTTCTTGTATTGCTACCAAATCTAAATTGTACCTCCTAGTTTCATTTATGATTTCCCGGAACGCGCCCGCTCTGTGTAGACTGCGTACATTCCAGGTTCCCACCCTTAAGTTCCTTTTGGTTTTGGTTTGGTTTGTTTTCTTTGAGCCATGATAGTAAGTTAAATCCGCGCGTTTTGGATCCTGTTCCGATCGCAGGTGAGTCCATCCGTCTAGGGGTGATAACCCTCATACCTCCCTAGAACTAAGTATGAGAGGTTTCCGACTTTGGCGATGACATAGTCAACTCGTCGTCAGACACACTCGGTTTCATTCTCATATCCTAACGCCCCCCTGCAAGGCAGCTGGCTTCGTTGCCTTGTAAGACCAGGTGGCGAATCATTCTATACATCCCCTCTCAGGGCAGTTGTCATCGCTCCCACTTCCTCCACGATAGCAGGATTTATGGCCCATTTTTTGTTTCAAATGTTTGGTAAAAGAGATATATTACAGAGTAAAGTAGAAGAAGAAAGTAAGATAGAAGATTTTGTATAGTGTTTGTAGTTGTTGTGGTGCTTGCGTAGTGTTTCTAGATGAATGCGTTCGCCAGTGCGGGTTCATCACACCCACGCCTGGGCCTATCGGCTGTCAGCGACTGCTTATTCACTTTATTCGCAGCTAACCTCTTTCTCAGGGGTCGTTCCTCTATCCGCAACCTGAGGACGCGCTGTGTAGTGTTGATAGGCACCCACCCGTCCGTTCTGAGCGACTACGCCCAGGACCCGCTTAAGGTAACGGCGTTACAACAGGCAAAATCAGCTTCTAGTATTTTAAATATAACATCGGTAACAAATATGGAAAAAAATCAGGGAGCTTCTCTATTCTCTAAACAAAGATATGTTTGAGTTTAATTAGGTTCTCTGATTTTTTGTAAAACATCCGAACCTCCTTAAGATAGATAAATCGATATTCAACTACAAGTTACAACTTTGCCGTTATCTTTGTTACGATAGAATACACCAATAGAAAAACTACTGCCAATTCATTGGCACTTAGCTTCCTCCAACTAAATTAATTGTTTCAATATGAAATACTTTGCTCTTACAAATTATTTTTAAATTGCTATATCTTACCGAAATATAACCGTTTAAATCATTTTATCATTGTGATTCTTATTATCATTATCATTATCATTATCACTATCATTATCATTGTCATTATCATTATCATTATCACTATCATTATCATTGTCATTATCATTATCATTATCCCTCTCTAGGAACTGTAAGACCTTGTCGAAGCGCAGTACCTTTTATCTTACAGGACTGTGGTGGGTGAGGGGGCTTATTCAAACTAAGAATCGGTTCAACCAAACTCACACTTACACATTAGCACACTACCATGCATAATATTATTCACGCTTCCAAGCACTCACCGCGCAGCACCAAGCATTCACCAAGCATTCACCAAGCACAACACGCACTACACTGAACAACTACCCAAACATCTCCTCTTGGGCGGTACATTTTGCGTGAGGCTGATGCACAGAAATCCACCCGACCCGATTGTTCTCGCACTGGGACACGCTGGGAGTGCCCGGATCCCTGTCGGTTGTTCCCATCGGCATGGGCGAAGGGCTGATGTGAGCCTAGCTCTACCGAGGCGGTTAGTCTCAGCGGGAGATCAGAAGCCGGCCGCTTCGGACCCTGATCAGGAAGCGCGTATTGGGCAGGGGGATCGGAACCCCTGTTGATCCGGGGATCTGGGGTAGGATCAAAGTATCCGAGGGTGTACCGCTCCTAGCTATTTCGGCCCGCCCTCCTACGCACAATGCGCCGGTTAACAAACAAGAAAGAAAATGTCCCTACAAAACTATGAGATAAACGAAGAGGCAGGTAAACACCAAACCTGTGATGAGGAAATGGTTGTGGAGCAGCTTGCTCCACAATCACTGCCGGGCGGCATACAACAGCCAAGCCGACTCATTAGATCAATCGAGGACTTCGCCGAGGTGGTAGACGAACTCCTTAAAAAATGGAAGAAGGGCTAAAGAGGCAGCCTGGTGTCAATAACGACATCAAGAAGTCCATCCCAACGCTCGTCGAAGTTTTCGACAAGTGGAGGGACCACCTGCTCACCAACACCGAAGAGCAAGGCCTAACAGAGACTGTAGGAGCCGAGGCTATCTCCAGTCAGTGGCCTCAAAATAAGAGGGGACGACCACAGGATGGGGACTCCGATAGTACCAAGGCAGCAGTCATCGACAAAAAGGCTAGCGCCACCGGACCCTCGGAGGTCGCCGGTTTTGTGACGGTCCTATCAAAAAAGGAGAAAGCTGCAGCAAAGAAACTGCAGCAGCAATAGAGGCAACCGGAGCAGTAGACAAAAGAACAACTGCGGCTCCAACAAGAAGAACGCCAGCAGCTGCGAAAACAACTGCAGCAGAAACCGCAACAACAGAAGCCCCTAACAGCCAGAACCCCGGCTACCAAGACGAGCGAGGCTGCTCAAAAGCCTCGTAAGAAGAAGAAGGGGAGGACGCCTAGGAAGCGACCCAAGGCTGTCCTGATTCGACCTGAAAATGGCGTCAGCTACGAAGAGGTTCTTATGAATGTCCGCGAAAAGGTCACCGCCGAATGGGGTCAGGACAGTGAAGAGCGTTTCGCGTAACGCTTAAAAAGACCAAAGCCAAGCGTTAATGATGGACCGTATAACGGTCCTTGAAGCGAACCTGCACAGAGCCGATTTGGCTAACAGTCTTCTAACTCCATTATATCTGAGACGAAGGTTGATGTGCACTTGGCACAGCAGCAATCTTCGTGAACCCACAAATCATCAAATTGGACGAACACGAAGCCGGGAGAGGCTTTGTTTGTGTGAGAAACAGAGACGTAACTTACGTGAGCTGCTATTATACTCCAAACGATCCCATCGATGACTTCAGGCGGAGCATGGACCAGCTGTAAGCCGCCATTCGCGAGATACAAGGCGAAATCGTGATCGCCGGCGACTTCAATGCACGAGCATTGGAGTGGGGCATGCATGAGCCGCCAACATGGAGATGGTATCCACGCTTGGCCTGATAGTTCTCAACGTTGGGAACACGCCGACATTCAGAAGGGTGGGGTATGTTGAGACGATTCCGAACATGTCTTTCGTATCCGAAAGTCTAGCGCATAGAGCGTCGGATTGGAAGGTACTAGAGGATTACAACGGAAACGACCACCAATACATCACCTTTCAGCTGCGCGATAAATCCCAATTGTAAGCAAGAGTCGCAGTAAAGCCACCCTGATGGAACCTGGCCAAGTTGAACACCGACAAATTAGTCAAGGTACTGCTAGAAGCAGGACGGAGCGGAGACTCTCGTGAGGGAGACCATGGATCTCATTCACCGAGCCTGCCACGCATCCATGCCGCGCAAGGGATCGCGACATGGAAAACGCCAAGCTTACTGGTGGTCTGACGAAATCGAGCAACTGAGGGTGAAAGCGAAACGCCTCGGAAGAAGAGCGTAATCGGGACGTGTGGGGCTTGGGCTATAAGAACGTGACCAAGAAACTCTGCGCGGTCCTGAATCACCCTTTTGACGAAAACACCATGTTACGAATCGTGGACACTCTGTTCCCATCGCATCCGGCAAGGCAAGACCAGGAGGAAACCTCTGAAGTGGGGGAGATCCCCTTATTCTTCAGCGCGGAGCTGCAGATCGCCGCCAAAATGATACGGAGCGGAAAGGTTCCTGGGCCCGACGGGATACCAGCTGAGATATTGAAGATCATCGCGGTGAGAGCGCCATCTCTCTTGCTGGACATGTACAACGCGTTCCTGAAGGCGGGTGTCTTTGGCACATCCGGGAAGGTTGTTGCGCGCCTCGTGCTGATCGGCAAAGGAAAGAGAGGTGATCCTCGGCTTCCGTCATCCAACAGGCCACTTTGCATGTTGAACCACGCAGGGAAGCTCTACGAGAGATTGCTCAAGCCACGACTACAGGGAGCTGTGCGGGCTGCTGGCGATTTAGCTGGCAACCAGTACGGCTTCAGAAAACGGCGATCCACGGTGGATGCTATACGGGACGTAGTACAGCAGGGCAGGAAGGTGTGAACTGGAAATAATTTTTCCAGGAACATCGCACTCGTGGTCACGCTGGACCTAAAGAACGCCTTTAACTCGGCCAGGTGGCCTGACATCTTGGGAGCGTTGAACGTGTTCAGAGTCCCGGAGCACATCATGCGGCTGATACGAGACTACTTGAAGGACCGTATTCTCCGCTATGATACAGAAGAAGGTAAACGCGAGAAATATCTCAGCACCGGCGTAGCACAGGGGTCAATCTTTGGCCCAGATTTTTGGAACATCCTGCACTACAGCCTGCTCAGGCTTGGGCTGCCAGAAGGAGTGTACGTGATAGTGTACGCCGACGATGTCGCTCTAGTCATCATCGCGCGGGACTTTGAAAGAGCACAATACCTGCTCAACCAGGCGATCCGCAGGATCTCGCGCTGGATGCGGGAACACGGACTCGACTTGGCAGCCGCTAAGACAGAGATCGTGCCCTTCACTGGTAAGTGGATAAACCCCATCTTTTCCATGATAGTGGGAGAGACGGAGGTCTTGACGAGAAGGGAGGCTATGTATCTGGGACTCACACTAGATACCAAACTTACCTTCTTTAGTGACCTGGCCTATGCAGCGGACAAAGCGGCAACAAAGACGACACAACTGAGCCGTCTCATGGCGAACACGAGTGGCCCCAAAGCGAGCATGCGATGGCTGCTCATGTCAGTCATCACATCCATCCTATTGTACGGTTCTGAAATATGGGTTGATGCAATAGATAAGGAGTCATACCGGAAAAGAATCGCTTCCGTTCAACGCAGAGGAGCTCTCCGAGTCTCTAGCGCTTGCCGCACGGTCTCGGAACCGGCAGTACTAGTTATTGCTGGAATCATCCCGATCGACCTACATGCGAAGGAGCGCAAGAGAATTTACTTCCGGAAGAAGGAAGAATCAGCAGAGGACAGGACAACCGTCCACAGGGAGGAACGGGAGTGTACCATGGCAACGTGGCAACAATATTGGACAAAAGAAACCAAGGGTAAATGGACAGCCAGGCTGATAGACCAACTGGCCCCTTAGATAAACAGAGACCACGGGGAGGTAGGATACTACCTTACCCAATTCCTGAGTGATCACGGGTACTTCTGCGCTTACCTCAAACGTATGGGGAAGGTTCAGAGCCCGAAATGTATTTTTTGTTCTGCTGATTGCGACGATGCGTTCCACACGTTTTTCGTCTGCGAGCAGTGGAACGAAAAAACGACAGCTCTTTTCGACTTGGTCGGACAATTCACGCCCAAAACCATCGTGGGCGAAATGTTGTCCGCCAAGGATAAGTGGGCCGTCACGGCAAGATTCGCCGAGTCGGTTTTAAGAGAAAAGAAGAGATACCTGATAGAGCAATCGAAGAAGGTATGAATGTAGCGCCGGAAATCGGTCTGATACCCCATTATAACCCAGGGATGGCGGACGATATCGTATAAATGGCTGGGGTGGGATATGACGGAACGTCTTCCTAACCGGATGACATACGTCTCCCGCTTTCACGAATGTCGCGGGGAGGGACGAGGAAACTTCTCCTTTCCGAACGGAGATGAAGAAGCGCCGGTTAAAATACGCGTGTAAATGTGGCGGGATAGATTAAACGAACATCAATTTGTTTAAGATCAAGAAAGAAGCGGTCGTCTATTCGATGCAAGAATGACACCATCCTTGAGGATTGTCATGAACAGGTCTAAGGTGGGTTCTGCCAGAAGAGAAATGGGTGGTAGGTTTTAGTGGGTCGGTTTACGCTACATCTCTCATGTAGTCTTGTATTTTTGTTTATTTTATTTTTCGTCCTACATCACACTCGCGGCGGATGTATCCCCAAACAGCCTTACACTATGCGGGTGTGCGGACCCGTTCGGGTGTGGTTTAGATGGCATGTCCTACATACCCTCGAAAAAAAAATCATTATCATTATTATCATTATCAACATCATCATCATCATCATTGTGGCCCAAAAAATAACATAACGACTCCGAAGTCTTCAGATTAATAAACGTCAAGTAAATCCGATTTATATTACAATTTAAATCCACCATTTTGAATTTAGTATTTTTGTTAGAAAATGCATAATCAATCCAATGTATAGCAACCCAACCCCAAAAATACCCAATTATCAACTTTCAATTAAATACAATTGATTTTAAAAGTTTTTAAAAATCAAAAACATGTAAATAAATAATAAAACAAAAACGAATTGATGAGTCTTAAGAAAATATATTATAGCAAAAAATGTTATACTCTTTCAAATGCATTTACACTGAATCGATCATATTACTTCGACATACCAAAAACATTTACCTCATTTTTGAATATGGTAAAATAGAAAAATCATTATAAAACAAAATCTAGTCGATAAATCTTAAAATTTCTTTATAATTCTGAATCCTTATTAAGAAACAAAAAAAATGAGCCAGGTAATATTTTAACCGTGGATTACTCGAGATACAGAGTGATACATAGATACATACACACACACATACACACACACACACACACACACATCCATACGGACATTTTCTAAAAATAGTGTATTTTAACTTCTTATGTCTCAAAACATATTTCTAACATGTTTTAAGTAAAACTTTATTTTTTACTATTACGAAGCTTCCTGAAGGAGGAAGCAAAAAGTAAATCGGAACTCCGTCTGTAAAGTTATAAATTCGAAGTGTTGAAATAGTCCCAGTTTTTTCCCAATATTTACCCAACCCTCTTTCAACACCTGTTTGGAAAAGTTGTGGCTTGAGTTTGGGAATTAAATATTTTTGCTGGCATACTGTGCCATAGCAAATATATATGTAAAGTTATACATTTTTTTGCTTCCTCAAAGAGGAAGCATTATAACAGTAAAAAAAACGTTTTGCTAAAAACATGTTAGAAACTTGTCTTGAGATATAAGGAATCAAAATACACTATTTGTAGAAAATGTATAGATGTGTGTGTTTGCGCGTATGTATGTGTGTGTCGGTGTGTGTGTGTGTATGTGTGTGTGTGTGTGTGTGTGTGTGCGTGTGCGTGCGTGTGTGTGTGTGTGTGTGTGTGTATAACTAATAAAAAAAATTTAATAGCTTTTTTTTGAGTACCGTGCGGTGAGTTTTGGCCATTCAATGCTCTATTTTTTTATGAACATTCAAATAAACAATTATTAAGATTGATCGATTTGTTTTTGTTTTACATCGTTTTTTCATTTTTATGATATTTTTGTATAAATGAATATTTTTGTTTATAATAAATGAATCCGCTATTCACAAACTCGAACAAAATTACGCAGGAAGCGTCAGCTCATTTTGGCTACCTGAAGCTGAGTGTTACCTCAATTGCGATAAATATAGTGCCTTAGAGAAATATTTTCAAATACTACACTTAACACGTACACTCTATTTCAGAGCTATTAGAGTAGGTATAATACTCGCAGCAACTGTCAGATCATTTTAGCGACCTGAAGCTGAGAGTTAGCTCAATCGCGATAAGAACAGTGCCTTCGAGCTGTCTGCAGCTTAAACTAGCCGAAGCGGCTGAATTAAGCTAAAAAGAACGATATTTTCAAATACTGTCACAGGATATGGTCATGACAGTAAAGGCCATTTAGACGAAATTCTTTCCAGTTCATCTAGCAGAAGATGCTGAGTTCCTTAACACACAAACTCTATTTCACAGCTATTAGACTATGTATAATACTCGCAGCAAGCGACAGCTCATTTTAGCTACCTGAAGCTGAGAGTTAGCTCAATCGCGATAAGAACAGTGCCTTCGAACTGTCTGCAGCTTAAAACTAGCCAAAGCGGTTGAATTAAGCTAAAAAGAATGATATTTTCAAACACTGTCACAGGATATGGTCATGACAGTAAAGGCCATTTAGACGAAATTCTTTCCAGTTCATCTAGCAGAAGATGCTGAGTTCCTTAACACGTACACTCTATTTCAGAGCTATTAGAGTAGGTATAATACTCGCAGCAACTGTCAGATCATTTTAGCGACCTGAAGCTGAGAGTTAGCTCAATCGCGATAAGAACAGTGCCTTCGAACTGTCTGCAGCTTAAAACTAGCCAAAGCGGTTGAATTAAGCTAAAAAGAATGATATTTTCAAACACTGTCACAGGACATGGTCATGACTGTAAAGGCAATTTAGACGAAATTTTTTCCAGTTTATCTAGCAGAAGAAGCTGAGTTCCATAACACATAGATTCTATTTCACAGCTATTAGAGTAGGTATAATACTCGCAGCAAGCGTCAGCTCATTTTAGCTAACTTGGGCTGAGAGTTAACTCAATCGCGATAAGAACAGTGCCTTGGAGCTATATTTTCAAACACTACACTTAACACATAAACTCTATTTCACAGCTATTAGAGTAGGTATAATACTCGCAGCAAGCGTCAGCTCATTTTAGCTACCTGAAGCTGATAGTTAACTCAATTGCGATAAGAATAGTGCCTTCGAGCTGTCTGCAGCTTAAAACTAGCCAAAGCGGCTGAATTAAGCTAAAAAGAACGATATTTTCAAACACTGTCACAGGACATGGTCATGACTGTAAAGGCAATTTAGACGAAATTTTACAAATAATAGGAATATTTAAGCCTTACTAAGTGGTTTGAAATCATTATTATTCACATAGAAAACATATACTAAACAACATACTTAACCAAATTGTTACTATTTGAAATTTTAGAAGCTCATAACTTGACACTTTAAAACCATATACTTACGCTCCATGTTTTAAGCTTCATTTTTTAAGAATTGTAGTGCATGAGTTCCACAAAGCAGATATGCGCAAGTAAATCGCAAAATCCGTACTTTAAAGTGGATGTTTTAATTGGTCTATTAAGTATATAATCAATTTGATTCAAATGCGATATCGTCTCATCGCAAACGCAACATCGCTGGTATGACGATTCATTAAGAGCATTGCACACCTAAAGTTTTACATAAATTTATTATTTTACAGATATATAAATAAGAATGTATAAAAGTACGAGATATTGACCCAAAAAGCAAGAAAGTACGAGTATCACGAAAAACTATGAAATTTAATTTAATAAAGCAAAAAATAACAGAAAAACCATGAAGATAACCCATTTATTTATTAGATTTGCATGGGAATACGAAAAAGATTTATAAAAGATTGCATTTCTGAGGTTTTGGCTATATCGAAAAATCAATAATTTATTGCTATGTAGTTACTTGAACAAATGTTACCGTATACTACTTTATGCGAGTACATTTATGTAATTGTTAAACTGTGATACAATATAAATATGTTTGACTACCTTGCCCCGTAATTTATGTACCTGTATTTTTTATCTTTTTTAATACAACCTTAATTTATCTTTGTATCTAATCAAAATTAGGTACAACTATAAATGATCAAAACGAAATTAAAGCCGAGATTAAGGGGGGGGGGGGGGGGGGGGCTGGGTAAGGTATATAAATTTTTTTTTTCGTATTCTTTTTTAACTGAATGCGTTGTATCTCAAGAATATTGTGTACAAATTTCAAGTCGATCGGAGCAAAATTGCAGGTGTTATGCATATTTTCCTACCTGTTGGATTTTCATACCTGCTCGGTTCGAGCGCGCTATTGTTACCTGGCAGCTGCTACGCTCCCTATATTATACCGAACCGTTCCTCCTACTTTCTTTTATAGAAATTTGAAGACAAGTATAAACATGCTCATACCTGTACCGTATATTTAGTCAGGGAAAGTTCTTGACATTCTTGTCAAAAGTTCATACTGTCACGAATGTAAAACTTGGGAAAGGAAATTAAATTCTGCCGAATACGAAGAATGGCATGAAAACCATGTAAATGCTGGAAAATGTAAGTCAAATCATACTGGTGCAGCTGGAAATATGGAGGTCGAAGCAATCAAAACCAAGTTTCAACGCTCGGTACAGAATGGTGTGCGATATCGCAACTATATCGGCGACGGTGACTCTAAAGCTTACTCCGGTTTAGTGAATTCTAAACCTTATGGTGATGATTTTTCAATAGTGAAGAAAGAATGTGTAGGAAAGAAGATAAAAAAAGTCTGTCTGGTAAAGGGAGGCTTACGGCTAAGATGATTGACAAACTGACGGTATACTACGGTTTGGCTATTAGACGTTACTCTGATTCCGTGGAAAATATGAAGAATGCTATCTGGGCAACGTTCTTTCACTACAGTTCGACAGACGAGAATCCACATCATGAAAAATGTCCGAGCGGCGCGGACTCCTGGTGCGAATGGCAAAAAGCTGCAGCTGCTAATGGATTGGATTCGTTCAAACACACGTACAGTGCTCTTCCAAATGATGTTTTGGATACCATCAAGCCTATCTATGAAGATCTAAGCAAAGATGCTCTCCTGGAGCGATGTGTCGGAGGGTTCACGCAAAACAACACTGAGAGTTTGAACCAACTTATATGGCAAATCTCACCAAAGCACTTGAGCGGAACCTCTGTGATAGTTGAGATTGCGGCTTATGTGGCAGCCTGTGTCTTCAATGAAGGTTCTTTTGCTCTACTATCCTTCATGCAAGACATGGGAATCAGTGGTGGATCAAGCGCTCATGAATGGGTGCGATCAACTGATCACATTCGTATAAACCGAGCAAAGCAGGAAGCTGAAAATCAAACTAGAGATGGCAGGATTCGTCGTAAACAGGAACAAAAAGATGCTTTAGACATCATAGATGACAGCAACATCCTCTATGGATCTGGCATCGATGATTCAGTGTGAGGTAAGCCGATAAATCTCGCTTATGAACGTTTTATTCCAAATTAGTGTTCAAAACTTTAAAGCGTTTTTCCCAAAACTCAAGTTTTCAAAGTCGGTGCCCATCATAACTTCAAAACTATTGCACCGATCCTTTCGAAATTTTAAATACTATTTCTTTACATAATTTTTTCTGAGACGATTCCGAATAATTGATGCCATTGCCGTATTTTTCAATATTTTTTCATGAAAATATTCCACAATATTATTTAAATGGACTACAATAATGTAACATTGGTTTTAATAAATAAATTTTAACTGAGTCGTGAAAAAAAAATTACAAAAATGTGCCTTTTTTTGCACAAATTAACCTTACCTCCCTCCCCCCCCCCCCTTAATAAGAGACTCCATTCGGGTAATGCCTGCTTCTACGCTGTGAATAGATTACTTAAGTCAAAGCTACTGTCGAAAAATGTCAAAATAAGGATATATAGGACTATAATAATGCCGGTAATCTTGTACGGGTGCGAAACCTGGGCGCTCACTAAAGCGGAAGAAAATCGTTTTAGGGTATTTGAAAATAAGGTTCTACGGAAAATATACGGGCCAAAGAAAGATGAGGAAACTGGGGAGTGGAGGAGACTGCACAATGACAAGCTACATAATTGGTACGCGTCACCAAATATTAGCAGAATAATAAAATCACGGAGACTAAGATGGGCAGGGCACGTGGCAAGAATGGGCGATGATCGTACGGCAGCGCGCATAATGAAAGGAAAACCGAAAGCAACGCGACCTCTAGGTAAACCTAGACGCAGATGGGAGGATAACGTAAAAGCAGACGTAACTGAAATTGGGCGGGAGGGCGCAAAATGGATGGGGTTGGCACAAAATATGGAAACGTGGAAGGCTTGCATAGATGAGACGATGAACTTTCGAGTTCGAAATGCCACTTAAAAAAAAAAAAATCTAATCATTTTTTACACTTAAGTTTTTGTAAAGGGAACCCAATATTTCGAAAATGATTTAGGAATAAAAGGGTTAATAAATTACATTACGTAAGTTTTCCATCTACCATTGTTAGCATCATCTCAAATCCTACTGTACATCCTGAAACTTGAATATTCTCTAGTTATTCCATTTGTTCTACTAGATCTGCTTCTTCCATTCTACAAAGTTCGTCAGTTTCCTTTCGGTACAGTATTTTGATGGGTCTACACAATCGTGTCGATGATGGTCTTTGAATTTTTTCAGTAAATTATATTTGTATATTTATCAATCAATTGCAATGGAACGATGGAAGAGCAGAAAATGTAGTCTAACACACTACTTTCTTCATTCGACTTTTGTTTGTATCTATTGGCATTAGTACCATCGAAACCATATTTGACAAACAAAATCAATCTTTTTTTAGCATCTAGTTGAAAATTTAACTTTAAGAAATCAAATAGCCGGTTAACAGTGTGCTCCAATAGACTTTGCAGTGACACCTTGCATGTTGATTCACTGACTTCTAAATCCTTCGGGTATGCTTCCTCTTTGGCTTTTATGATCTATTTCATGGAATATACTTCTTATTAATAAATTTGATAGAATAAATAAATATTAGTTTTAACATTTATTTTAGTACATATAGAATAATATACACATTTTATATTTAATCAGAAATAAATGTCTCAAAAAATATGATTAAATATATATATTTTTTTTAATGAAACAAAAAAAATAATTAAAGAAAATATAGTTCCCAAAGATCGCATCAGTAGTTTTTGCATTATTAAATAATAAACAAATTAACAAGTAGACAAACAAACAAATTATAACATTTACTTATTATTAATTTAAAATACGATTTGTCTTGTAAGTTGAAGAACAGCTGTGTGCCATCTAGCATATACTTGAAGGTGGTTCAAAATTTTAATTTTTCAGAAATATTTTAATATAATCATTTAAAATAGTGCAATATACCCTTTCTTTCTATTCTATTATTTTCTACCCTATTAAGGGATTACAAAAAGAAGAATAGAATGCTTTCATTTGACGTTATCACATTTTGGCAGGTTTTAGCAAATTTTAGCAGGTGCGAGTTTTAACAACATTATATCTGAATAAATAGATGCTAAAATTGACTAATAAAGAAACGAAAACAGGATATTGATTTTTTCCGTGTATTCCACAATGAATATAAGAGCGTAACTATCCTATAATTTCAAGAAAGCCTGAAGATTTATATAATGACATCTGAAAAAGCCGACAAAAGAAAGTAAACTATGTAAAACTTTAAGTGCAAACATTTTTAAAAGGATCTAGAATCACTTATACACATACATATATAAAAACAAATAAAATCAATTAAATGTAGAACTATATTTTCAATTAAATAAAAGATGCTAGACGTAGTTAGTCACAAAACATCACATAAACATATTTATGTGATAAATGATGTACTTGTTTATATGAAAGATATAAATCATGATTATGTCTCAGGGTTGTAGCTCTCATTACATTATTTGCATTTTTTGTCAGGTTAGCCTCTATAATGAGTTGTAGTGCTTCTTCTGGTGACATCTTAGAACTTTGAAGTTTTTTACCCATGTTTATTAATTCAGTTACAGCTTCATTATGAAAAACTTTATCTATTAATTTTAATCCATTAGTGTTTCCATCTAATTTAAGTTTTTTCTTCACTACAGCACGAACGTGATCGGTACTTAAAGCTGTACTTAAAGAGTTATGTCTCATACTCTTAGTTCTTTTAGAAACATCTCCATATGCTTTTGTTCGTCGACCTACCTTACATTTTATTTCTAAAGAGGAAAATAAATATTTATTAAGTAAAATATACATGTATATAGAATGATAAATGCAATAAAAAATGTTGTTGACTCATATATCTTAGAAGCAATGTAATGTTACTAGAATAGAAAGTATTCCTTTTACATTCTGAATGAAATTTATTGATTTATTTTTGTTTTATACTAATTATTATACTAACATTATTATTTTTTATAAAATAATAATGTTAAGTTTATATAATTGATTTGAATTTATTAACCCTTAAGTTACCAAGCGTACCTCCAGGCACACGAAACTAATAATTTGAAATTCAAATTTCCATGTGATCTCTTAGGAATTGAAACCCCTAAAGAATAAATGTGTTTATCAGGTCGAAGCGGACTATTTTTGATCTCGTAATGTGGGCTTGTCACTTTTGAAATACTTTTTCAGAAGTTTTTTGTTCAACTTTTTAAGGATCTGATAAATATAGGGTTAAATTAAAAGTTTTTTGTTTAGGAATTTTCATTTAGTATTCCAGCTAAAAATGTTTCGTATATAATCATACATAATTATATATGCACACATCCGAGTACATTTTACTTAATCAGACTTAATAAACTGCAATGCATAAAGATGTAGTTATCTATTTAAGATACATTATACGGATAATATAACACTCCCTATGACTTTTCTTCTTCTTTCTTTTATTACATATACGAGCATTACTGACCTTTGACAGGTAGCAGAGTGCAGGCTCGATCTCTGTCACCGTAAAATCCGGAAGAACATTTCTTAAAATTATTATTAAAATACACAAATTTTATTTCATATATAACCACATATGCTCATAAGTAGTCATCTATGACAAATTATATTATTATAAATTATTACAAATTACATAATTATATAAAAATAACAAGCGAATTTTTCAATCATATCAAAGCATATTAACACATGTACGTCCGAGGGACATTAATTCTTAGCACACGTATTTGAATTTACCCACAAAGTATATACGGCATGTACATATATACGTTGTATGTTAAATTCAAACAAATTCGCTAAGAATCATTGTCCCACTGGTTTATGAGAATTCATAAATTAATATTACAATCTAGTTTGCACTTTATCTAATGTTATATATTATTATTTTAATTTATTTATAAGCATTTTCGTACCAAGTGTAAAATATAAATTATTCATTAAATAAACAGTAGCTGATAAAAGCAATACATTGAATATATTGGCAGTAGATTTATTATTTAATAAGCAGTTAATAAATTTTAAATTTTTTACAATAACAAATATTTTATGTACAATAAGTATTTACGTGAGTTAAAAAGTACTGTTTAGTTTCTTTAAATATTGTATAAGCTACTTTATTTATTCGAAAATTTAATGGTTAAATGACATTGATAAAATGTTAATATTAGGTGTAAAATATGAATAAAACGTGAGTGTTAACTGTTGTTAAATAAAATTAACCAATGTAGTAAAAACTTAATAAATAAAAAATGTTGTTTCATTTTATTAATCACATTATTTCTACCAGTCAAATATTGATGCTTAAAATAAAACGTTTTATTCGAGAAAAGCCACTTTTTTTAAATTTAATAACATATTTTTATATAAAAATATTATCGAAAACTTTGTACGCGCTAAATATGTTATTTATTTAAATTGAAATACTACTATATTTGAAACTTAAAAATATAATACATTTTAGAGAAGAGAACTACAACAAATAAAATGAACACATTAACATATGTACACATATTCAATCACTATAATACATAATACATAATTTATTATGCCGAACGTGATTACCTTGGTGATTCCCTGATGCGTTAATATTGTTTTTTGTTTGATCGAAACGGAAAACAAAGTCTATGTCCAGCCAACTTGCATATTTACTTTCAAAGTGTTCAATAGACTTGTTATTTCTTTGTAATTTATCAAACTTTTTTTATAATTATTGTAAAATCTGCATGTTAGCTGTTCTTGTATAATACCTTTATTTTTCTCACTTCAATCTAACTGAAATCTATTTATAATATAATTTAACACAGCCTGTTTTTGGTTGTTCAAATCTATAGTTTATTCATTTTAATAGTAAAGTCATTAATTGTAAAGAAAGTGTATCTCAGCTTACACTGTTATCACTTAGAATGCTATTGCGACACTGGTCAGCAAACTGCAACGCAACTAAACTTCTCCTATTTTCTTTTCAAAACGTTTGTTTACGTAAAGGTCGCAACAGATCTTGGAACTGCCCAACAGAAACCATAACGAAAACAAAAATACTCGATGCACTGTTAAAGGTAGTTCTGCTTTAGTTAATTGTTTATTGTTTATTGCTTATTCGAGGTCGAAGTTATAGTGAACATTATTTAAATGTTTCGATGATTGCTTCTAACAGCAAATTGTAGACGAGATTTTAAAGTGTCTCATACACTCTTTAACAAAAAATCTACTATATTTATTAGAACAACAGAAACAACTACTCTGCGGGCAAATACCCCTCCCAGCATTGAATTAAACTGTTAATTCGTAAAATATGTAGATATATTTTAACATTAAAAAACCAAACATTTTTTGTATTTATCCTGCAATTTGAAGTTTTTTTTTCCTTTTTTATAGTAATAAAGGGAAAACCATTTTAAAGTAGGTTTCTGATAAACCTATTACATCGTATTTGTATCCGTTTAACAAGTTTACGAGAAACTTGCAAGATAAATACGAAAAATATTTGAATTTTTAATACTAATTACATTTACATATTTTATGAATTAACAGTTTAATTCAATGCTGGGAGGGGTATTTGCCCGCAGAGTAGTTGTTTCTGTTGTTCTAATAAATATAGTAGATTTTTTGTTAAAGAGTGTATGAGACACTCTAAAAATCTCGTCTACAATTTGCTGTTAGAAGCAATCATCGAAATTTTATCAAAGATAGAGGTTCAAATCATTTTTAAAAAACGAGTGTTCGTATTAACATCATACGAACATTCCAATCATTATTTAAATACTTTATTTCAGTTTTAAACCCTGAGTTAAAATAAGTATATATAATTATATGTACGTTATCTCTACATAACTATATACATTTTTATACAATAATATATGATTATGCGAAAGTATACAACTTCATAATAATAAATAAATAAAAAATTATTCATATTATAAATAAGATTTGCATGATATTAATATGTTAATTTAAATTGTATATAATTATCTATTACTAAATATGTTTTCAAATGAATGAGTCTTACAGTTACGTATATATAATAATATGATATACGTAATAACTAGGGTGCCACACGCGGCCTTCGGCCGCATGTGACTTGCCTGCGCCGGGGTTTCGGAGCGAGTGCTTCGCGCTCGCTCTTAAGCTCCTCCGCGCCTTGCATCGCAACGCGATGCGAGGCATGCAAAACGCGAAGCGTGTCCAACATAACCAGTAATGCGTGTTGCGAAAATATGGCAGTTTTCATGTCCAACATAACCAGTAATATGCAAGACATCACTCAGTGATGTTAGATTCTCTCCGTGTATGATTTCTGAAAATCAAAAAGACGGAAAAAGAATTGGAAAAGGGGAACTTGGTAAGACAAGAAAACCGAGATATAAAGTGAATTTGCGCGTGAAAGATGTAAAATCGCGTAAAAAATATTTAAGGTAGGATTCTGGTGTATTTTTGCCAAAAATAAAAAAAGTTTTATTATAGTTTCTTAACCTTTATAACGGTAAGAATATTTTAAGACCTGCCAGGTAACAGAACTCGATTATTTGAAAAAGTTACATGCGGTCAAATTCAAACTTTAAACGCGTTTTTCTCAACACTTATTGTTCTTACTTTAAAAAGTTGTTGGCACAAGTGGTATTAATAAATCTTTTTCAAACTTTTAGGATAAGTTGTTAATGTTCTTTACAATAAAAGTTGTCATTTTTTATAAAAATATTGTAAAAGAATCTGTTATGTTACTATTAAACAATATAAATAAAGTTACATTTTTAAACAATTTGTTAAATTATAATTTTATTTTGGATAAAAAAAATTTTTTAAATTAAAAATTATGCCATGTTTTGTTTGTTACATTGAAGTATATAAGTATGTACACATTTTTTCAAACTATTTGAAAAGAAACTGCATGTGCCAATTACTTTAATTTTTTTAAATTGTTTAAACTCAACTAATGGTCTGAAATAAGTGCAACGTTTTTTGAACTTAAAAAACATAAAAAATTACATATTTCAACACTTACAATTGATTTTCTGGTAGTTTCAAGTTATTCATGGTCATGGGCTGCGCAAGGAAATTTTTGAAGTTAGAAAAGTAAGTTTCGAGAAAAGCGCGTTTAAAGTTTTAATTTGGTATGTTATCCAATTTTAATTGTTTCACTCAACTGGCTATTACTTTGGTATAACAAAGAGTTTTGACATTCAGCAGGTCTCAAAATGTTCATTAAACTATAAACATAAAAAATCTGCAATAAAAAAGGTTTCGATTTTTTGGTAAAAAATCTGTGGAGTTTCCCCTTAAGTAATAAGTAAAAAGAAAGCCAGGCAATTATTACCCTAAAATCATATTGATACTGAAAATTAAATTATAATAATGTTTTATTTACAATATATTTACAATCTTTTATTCATGAAAACATAAATTATAAATTTTGAACATAATAAAAACTATTACAAAAAAATCATTAAAATCAGACTGAATTTTCTTTTTTAGAATCTCTTTGTCTTGTAAAAACAAAGGGTTGATTAGTGTAAAGTATTTAGTTTTGTTTCTTTTCAGTGAGCGTAAAGTAGCACTTTTTCGGATACCTCGCATAAAAACGAAAAACGTGCATGCACACTAATGCGATCGGAAGCTTGCACTCGAGGCCGGCTTCGCCAGCCCTAGTGAGCGGCGATCACAACTAGTGCAAATGCAAGATCTTCACCCTTATGACCAGTGTGCACGTGCGTGCTACCTTAGTGTATTTTATTCTTACTTTTACCGAAAAAAATGTTCATACCTCGGGCGAATTACTTATATGCCGTAATGTTCTACTTTACGCCCTTGGTACGAAAAGTACTATTTTACTTTAGAAAAAGTAGTCGGTTTTATTTTGTACATGTAACATTTTTGGAAATCAACTCTATTAGTACTCTATTACTCTGCGAATACGCAGTTATTTTTAGCATTGTCGATTTTGTACAAGGTAAAACAAACTAAAAAGAGTAGACAAAGAAAATATGACAAATTTATTTTATTTTATACTTCTGGGCAATATTAGAAAAATATATATATTTGTAGTCATTTAGGCTAACTAAAATTATTGGTTTCTTAGATTATAACTATTTTTAGATAAACTATAAACTAATTTTTTAGCGAATAAAGTTCTGTCGTTAAAAACTCGGATAACACGAACCAATATCCTGGTTCCTTCGAATTTGTGTTATCGAGGGTTTACTGCATTAATTTTTTAACTTCTTCTTATAAGGATCCATTTGTAGCGGGGACGAAGTGTTACAACTAGTTACAACTCGTTGTAACTCCACTAAGTTTTTACAGTGGAAAATTACATTCGTTGATAGTTAATGCCGAGTTGTAACTAGTTGTAACTTGTCGTCCCCACTATAAATGTACCCTAAGGCAAGACAACGCGATGCCAATACTTACTGCTACGGCTGCAGCTGCTCTTTCTCGCGCACCTCATTGTTTATGTCGCGTCAGCTCATCCTCATACGCACTAACCTTATTATGATGATGTAGATAATGTACTTATATCATGTATGATCTGTTAATCCTTTTACAAAATTCACGCATGTTTTGAATTACTAAATGTATAACATGAAACTCGCCCACGTATATAATACCACTCACGTCTAACCACGTATACCTTATTATAATATTAGTATGCCCGTTGTCATGTATCTAAATATATATTTGTTTACAAAATAAAATCGGAAGTCGGAAGTGACGTCAGGGAAGAGACAAAATTCGAAGATCCGGACGCCGAAAATGAAAAGCTTTTTGGAGCATTAATTTTCAATCTGCTGTATTTAGACAAAGAACATCTTCTCAGAACGGTACGTAACACTAAATACCAAACACTGCGGAGTGTACCACCTTGACCTTGTCGTCGACTACCATAACCACCAGGACACCTGGTAGCTCTAGTTGTACCTACCTCCCTACCTACCAATCCACACACCCACTCACGCAACTACGTACACATCTATTCACCTACAACAATCACCCATCCATAATACATACTCATCTACTCACACGCATAATCTATACACCTACTCACCTACCCACACATCCATTCATCTACTTATACACGTACTCACACATCATATATCCACCACTACAAAAAGATTTTCTTAAAATAAATGCAACAAATTTAAGAACTTTTTTTTCTTATTTCAAGACATGCTGAAAAGTTTCTTATATTAACCCCCCTGCGCAGAGAGCCGAGTATACTCGTCCAAACCGCACGTCATTTTTGTATACATTTTATATCACAAATTTAAATCTTTACTTTGTTGGGACATCTACAACCTCTCAAATTGAAGCTAAATAGTATAGCTATTATTTAGAAAATGTTACGAATTTGCAGAAAATATTGTTGCAGACTTACATTCGATCTAGTCCATATACACGAAAATAAACTTCTGCGCAGGAGGGTTAAGAAACTTATTTTTTTAATTTAAGATATTTGGTCACATTGTTTACATTTGCAAAATGTGAGGTTAGATTTTCGCCCTTATTGTTTCCTTACAGATTCAACAAAATTTCTCCTCTACCATATATTTTCTCATTTCAAAAACATCGTATGGTCTTGGTCTTGTGTAGCTCAAATCTTGCCGAAGTCAAGAGTTTTGTGAATTTTGTGGTGACCACGAGATTGCGCGAAACAAGTGAATTTCATTTCTTAATATAAGTAACTACGTTTCTTACTTTCGTATTTTAGAAAAGTTCCTTCTTTAAGTAACGTATTTTTCTTAAAATAAGTAATGCATTCTTATTTTAACTACAGATTTCTTAAAATAAGTAAAATACGCGATGTTATCACTTGTTTTAAGAACGAAAACATTTTAAGATGCAACAAAAATAAGATCTACCATCATACCCCATTTTTTGCGTATTAGTATTTTTCTTTGCATACTTCGCATATCGGTTTTCCATACTTCGCCTGTCGGTTGTACGTACTTTGCGTATCGGTTTCGCGCACTTTGCCTATCATTCTCGCGTACTTTGCGTATCGGTTTCGCGTGCTGCGCGCATCCATTTCGATTTAATGTATTACCTACTCTTGGCATAATCATGTAAAATTGTGGCTGGGGACACGGGACAGACAATACATTTTGCATAGTTTTTGATATTTTACTCAAAATAGAATATACTTGAAAATTTGTCTTATCGAAACTTTGACAGATTGTTGGTTACTATAGTCCGGTTGTACTACTTTTTTTATTTTCATATAACGCCCTGATGCCTTATATTGCATATTTTGGCTATCGTATATTTTTAAATTAACTTAATATAGATTACTTAACTCAAGTGTATTCTACCTTTTAAACATCGAATAAACAACAATTTGCGATACATTTACATAAAATTTACCTATAAATAGCGTTCGTACATTATTTAAAATTTATAAATTTAATTGGTTATATAGAATAGAATATCTATTTTGTATCAAGAAAAATGTGCCGTAATAATATATTATTATAAAATAAAGATGAAAATTTGAAGAAAAATTGTATCTCCTTTATATTCAATAATTATAAGTATCAAGGATTAAGATTTGTATTAATTGAGAAACATGTATTCATTCGTAGAATAAAAGCCCACCTGTAGCTATTACTAGGTACTTAACATTCATTTTGTAGTGATTAATTCTGCTTTGCAATAGCAGTTATGAATGATTTAGAATAATTTTATAGACTTAAAATATATTATTAGTTAAGGGTAGAATTTTTATGTAATATTGCAAAAATAACATTTAAACAAAACAACTTTTTTATTTAAGACACAAAAACGTATGTAAATCCAACATCTATAAATATACATATAATACGTCATTTACAAGTAAACTCCATTATACATAAAAATATTCTACTAAAGCCCAGAAATTGTACTAACTAACAAATCATTTCAGGACTGAAAAATTCTGAACAAATTAAGAAATCTGTAACATTTTTTTTTAATTTTAATGGATAAACGTATTTAGATACTATTTAATAACTGAATATTGAATATGGATTCAAAGATAATAACACTATAGATGTGCAAAGAACAACGTATTACGATAAAATATCACAAAATCAATTTTCGTCAAAAATTAATTTATTCGGATTTGTTCGCACATTGCTCATATAATACGTCTTGATCGATGTGTAAAATATATATTAAAAATATTCTTTTTTATAATAAAATGAACTAACTATTTACAAATTTCTCTACTTTTAATTATAAGAAGAGCACTTTGGATTTAAAATTCAATTCAATATCCTCAATAGATATTTCATTAACCTACGGAAGTACCTTATGAATCTCGTGTAACATTTAAAATTGACAAACGTTTAAAATATCTTTTGTATTTTGCTTATTATATACAGTAATATTATTTAAGTACATTTTTCTACTCGTTATTCCTTTTACTTATTGCATACTGTCACCTACTTTCTCAGACTAAAAGAACTCGTAAAGTTCATTTATGTTATTGCCTATTATCAATATCCTCCGGTAAATGTACAAACGTAAAGCTTTCGTAATTTGATGTATTACTCCAGTATCACCGTCATACCATAGCGAGGTTGATTGCTGAAATCCTAACAAAAAGCGTAGTATCTACGCGTTAGTATTGCACAGACAATATCACGTAAAAGAGGTTAATACTATCACAGCCCATTTTATAGCTAATATTCATAGAATATTATCCAATTAGTTAAAACATTCGGTTATCGGTGTTTTATGTTTTTGCGATTCCATAATGTAAGAATCCAACGTTTTTCTGGATTTCTCTTGCAATTCATTGTGCTTCTTCTCGTCGTATTTATTTGCTCTTTCAATTGCTTGCTCCAACTGATGATTCATAAATGATCGAAGTGCAGGAATTTTACTTCCATGATTAAAAAATAACCTGAAAAACAATATTTATTAAAAAAAGTACTTAACTGTCAATTTGTGTGTGAAAAACATATTTTTTAATAAGAAAAATATATTCCTTTCAATACACGGTATATTTAATGAATTATTATAAAAATTTAAAAAGTTTTCTATTTTCTTTTTAATTAAAAATCCGCTGCTAATTCATTGGCACTTAGCTTCCTCAAAGTTTAAAAAATGTTCCAATATGAAATTATTTATTCTTTTTAATATTGGGGTGAGAAATAAAAATTATATATATATATAGTAATTTAGTCATTTAAACTTATGCAAAAATATAGCATAAATTATGAAAAAGTATTGTTGTTTAAAATATTCTTTATATATATAATACATACCATTTTCATAAATAAATTTAAGATAAGATAATATGAAAATCTAAAAATGTTCATTACGTGTCATTATTCGAGTTAATTATTCAAAATAGTTTATTCAAACACATACACACACACAAACAAACACACACACACACACACACACAAAAAGAAAAAGCCAAAGAGCAAACCATGATTTGACGAAGAGTGCGAACTTTGGTTTGAAAGGCGCAAAAAGGCTAAATTAGACAGCTTACACAATGAAAGTGTTAGAAAAATGCAGGTTAACGAACTAGGCGTAACACTTAATGGAACAACGCAAATACTAGGCTATGCAGACGATTTAGATTTAGTGGGGGATGATAGGGAAACGGTGGCAAGAAACGTGGAAATCCTTATAAAAGCGGCGGAGGAGACAGCACTAGAAGTGGGTGAATCGAAAACAAAATATATGGTTATGGATAGACTAGGCATCTGCGATGGGGAGGGGGAGCTCAAAGTTGGAAATTTTGCTTTTGAAAAGGTTAGCGAATTCAGGTATCTAGGCTAACGACATAAATGATAGAAACGAGATTAAAGCCGAGATAAACAAAAGACTCCATTCGGGTAATGCCTGCTTCTACGCCGTGAGTAAATTACTAAAGTCAAGGCTGCTGTTAATAAACGTTAAAATAAGGATATATAGGACTATAATACTGGTTTTGTACGGGTGCGAAACGTGGGCGCTCACTAAAGCGGAGCAAAACCGTTTTAGGGTTCTCGAAAATAAGGTACTGCAAAAAATATACGGGTCGAAGTAAGATGAGGAAACTGGGGAATGAAGGAAACTGCACAATTATGAGTTGCACAATCGGTACGCTTCACCGAATATTAACAGAATAATAAAATCGCGCAGGTTAGGATGGGCAGGACACGTAGCAAGAATGGGATACGATCGTACGGCAACGCGGATTATGAAGGGCAAGCCAAATATAACACGACCTCTAGGTAGACCTAGACGCAGATGGGAAGACAACGTGAAAGTGGATCTAATAGAAATCGGGTGGGAGGGTGCTTCATGGGTGGCGTTAGCTCAAGATAGGGATGCGTGGAAGGCTTGCGTAGATAAGGCGATGAATTAACGAGTTCCAAGAGCCGCATAAAAAAAAGGAAAAAAAATAAACATCAAACATTATTAAAATTTGACAGAAAAAGAATTCACTTATGTATCTCACATTTGTGTAATAAACGAATATAATTTAATATTTCCTACTGAGTAGAAAAAATCATAGTGAACTTAAATTTGAATATATTTTGCTGAGTCAAAGAAAAGATAATGCTGAGTAAAAATTGACAAAAATAAAGTATAGACATATTTTAAGTAAATATTTAGCTTTTGATTGATAAGGAATAACATAATGCACTTCTGCTCAGAAAAATAAAAAATGCTAATTACTATGCTTACCTAATTACACCGTGCTTGATCCAAGTTCTGTAAGTCATTGAATTGTATAACCTAGGCATATGCAAGTTCATAATTTCAGCAAGATCTAATAGACTAGTTTCGTAGGTCGATCCAGGATAATAATACTGTAGACCTTCGATCATACATCTCATCATGTGCTCCCATTCTGGTTTAGCTTCTCTGAAATTTGGTTTCACCCAATATTCTAGGAAGTCACTTGACCGAGCCTTGACATCTTCTAAAGTTCCTCGACAAAAGTTGAAACTGAAATTAAAGCGAAATAGAAAAAAAAGTAACATTCGAATGTCGATGATATAACGGACCTTCCGAGCTTCAAATAACAATTCAAACGAAAATTGCTTTCTCATAACACTTACTTATCGTCGATCCCAAGAAGATAACCGATTCCTCTCCAAACGTGACAGAAATCCTCGAGATCCTGCTCAGTCGCATGATGCAGGCCAAAAGTCTTGGGGCTGAGAATAATCAAGCCAATGAACGCAAATTGCGTGACCGACATCTCGCCCTGGCTCAGCTGTTTGTGCCAGAGCGTTGGCAACTGGCCGAGGACGGTGTAGGGACACTGGCCCGGTGCCGGGGCTGGACAGGTCGACTGAAAGTCACGGCGCGTCGCGTCCAAGGTCGGACACCACGCGTCCTTGATCGTCGTCTTGCTCAGGTACTCCTCGTCGGACATCGACTCCATCCTCTTTCGAACCATCGCGTGCGTCCTGCGCACCGTTCGCATGTCGTTGTAGGCCGGAGTGCCCGGTGTCCACGGATCGTATGTGTACCAGTTGCGGATGCGCGAGCCCGTTGATAGATACCTATGGGTATGAATAGGCTTTGAGTAAGGGGTATTTAAACAGCTCTATGTTTATACCTCGTACTCGGTCCTAATAATGTAAATGTAATTACTGCCAAAGTAGGAACCATTTATATTTTATCACTATGATTAATCATGAATCAGATATTGTCTGTTTCATTTTGATTCTACAATTTATAGCTAGAATCAAAACAAAAAAATTGACATAGCAATTACTGCTCTCTCTCTCTCTCTCTCTCTCTCTCTCTCTCTCTCTCTCTCTCTCTCTCTCTCTCTCTCTCTCTCTCTCTCTCTCTCTCTCTCTCTCTCTATGTATGTATATATGTATATAGAGCAGTAATTGGTATGTCAATTTTTTTATTAAGGTGGCTATTCGGTGATTTTTTCGAAAAATCGTTTATTCTAATCATTAAAAAGTTGCATCCACTGTACCTTGACAGGTAGAAATATTATTATAATACTTTACATTTTAAACTAAAATATTTCATAGTTTATTGTCAAAAATATTTATTGCAATTTCACATTATTTTGTCTAATGCCCATCGTTTAAGGGAGTACTGCCGGTAAGAGATTGATGGTTCAGAAAAATCTGAACTTTAGCATATGAGTAGATTTTAGTTAACAAATGACTCAGTTAAATTATCATGTATTGATTGTATAACACTGATGGTTCAGAATTCGCTCAAATTTGGCAGATTATTAATTAAAAAACTAAAGAATAATTTGAATGCTTGTAAATAATGATTTGGAGCCTGTAAGCGTAGTAATACATAATGAAAATAGAAAAAAGGTACAATTAACATAAAAAATGAGTAATCAGCTTCTATGTGAAACTTTTAATTGATAATTATGATAAATAGAATTGCTTAAGAGGACAGATACATCTTTAAATTTTAAATTAATTGATAATACATTTTAAGATAAAACTAACAAGGAGAGTATCAGGGGTTTGGATCACGGATCGTGCTGAAACTTCGGGATATGTTTTTTTGTACCTCAAAATGAAGACTTTGCATGGTAAGAAAGTCTAACGCCTTACCAATTAGGAGATATAGTTGGAAACGTTAACATTGCGAGTATATATATATATATATATATACATATACGATTTTCTTAACATTGTGTACATGGGCAATACTAATGTTTATAGCTATATCTCATGTTTAGGGCAGGGTTAGATGCTCTTACCATGCAAAGTCTTTTGAAGTACAAGAAAGCATATCCCACAGTTTCAGCAACATTCGTGACCCAAACCCTTGATACTCTCCTTGTAAATCACATTTTATCAAAATATAACTAAAAAGAATTTAAAAATTTTTTTTGAAGGTCGATAGGTCCTTTTGATTGGCTATAATGAAAACCTCTATATTTCTTGGGCTACCGCAAGGTTTAAAGAGTTAATGTAATCGAATTGACGCTTTCAATCTTTGTTATGTTCAAAATACATGTAGTTATGATATGAGTGTGGGAATTTGTATATAAAAATTATTGACCTAAGTTATAGTCTATTTAAGCCATATTATATAATAAAATTTTAAAAAATCGAAGTATTTTTGCTTAAATAGGCTATAACTTGGGTCTTTAATTTGTATATACAAATTCCCATGCTCATATCATAACTATATGCATTTTTAACATAATAAAACCGTGAAAGCGTCTATTTGATCACATTGGATCTCTAAATCATGTGGTAGCTCAAAAAATATAGAGGTTTTCATTATAGCCAATCAAAGAAACATACCGACCCTCAAAAAAATTAAATTTTTTTTAATTATAGGTTAATAAAATATGTCGTTGAAGTTTGGAACGTTCTTGGAACTAAGTACGATATCACCTTATAGGTGTTTTAGAAATGCGAACCCGTTAATTCCGGTGCCAATAGATTTTAAACGATTAAAGAATCTATTGTGCAAAGTTTTTGCAAAATTTATCATGTGGATAGTATAAAAATAACCTAAAATAGGTAAATAATTTCGATTACTTTTGATATTAAGCCCAAAAACGTATTATGCATTACATCGGTAATATTTTAATTGATATATTAGCCAAGTTTCATCAATATTTATCACGTGAAAGGTATTTAAAGATTCAAAATACCCTAAATTTTAGCGATTTTTAATTTTTATTGAAAAATCTAAACCTCTGAACCCGCGAATACTTTATATAATCGATTCCACACAATGTAATAGATGTACTTGATTTTTTTCATCTAATTTTGTCACGCGGAAAGTGATTTATGGTACCAAAAGCGGTGCAAGAATCAATGAAATCTTCAATGTTATCTTAAGTAATATCTTGATCCCATTAAATCCTTTACAAATAAATTCTGTGTATTGTTCTACATAAACCTACAAATTTTTAATGTAATCTATTACGTGGAAAGTCCTTTTAAGTTAATTTTACTCAATAGCGCGACTGGAGAAGGTTAGGAATATCGATATCTATAGGCGCGCCTATAGTTCCTGTTCTTTAATGCACGCATACGAAAAAATTGTGTGATTTTTTTAACTTTCCTTGAACTTTATAAAGATACATTAGTTTTATAATTGTATATTTATAGTTTTCGATGATATATCAGTAATATTCTCTCTGTTGTATTCATGATTGTATAATAAGTATTATCGAACAGAACAATAAATAAAATCTCAAAATTAGGATAGATAATTATGCAACATTAAATTATTTATAAAAATAAATTATGCATTTATAACTTTGATAAATTCGTTAATTTTCTAATTGCACACCAAAATATCTCAATAATCTCCAAATACATAAATTAGTTATCCAACTTGTTAAATGCGATAGATGCAATTTGTTATTAGTAGTGAACAAATTTTTTAACTACGTAATAACTAGAAAATAAAATACTTAATAATTATAATTATAATACTTATTAAGCATATCAGAACATACTAGGAAAAAATGAATTTCTCTACAATAACCTTGAAAGTTTATAAGTTTACTTTATGTAATAATGACCGAAATTATAATTTATATGGAATTAAAGTGAATTAGGTCATAGTTTGATACGTAAATTTAGTAATTAATAATCTCACGGGTAAATTCAAGAAAAGTTAAAAACTAGTTTTTTTTATGCAGGCAGGTTATAAAGAATATAAGTAACTATAGGCGCGCCTATATGTATGTATATCGATATTCCTAATCCGTTCCCAGTCGCGCTGTCGAGTACAATTAACTTAAAAAGACTTTCCACATAATAGATTACATTAAAAATTTGTAGATTTATGTAAAAAATACACAGAATTTATTTCTAAAGGATTTAGCGGGATCAAAATATTACTTAAGATAATATTGAATATTTCGTTGGCTTTTGCACCATTTTTGGTAACAAAATTCACTTTTCGCTGGATAAAATTAAATGAAAAAAATCAAGTACATGTATTAGATTATGTGGAATCGATTATATAAAGTATGAACGGGTTCAGAGCTTTAGACATTACAATAAAAATTAGAAATCACCAAAATTTGGGGTATTTTGAATCTTTAAATACCTTCCACATGATAAATACTGATGAAACTTGGCTAATATAGCAATTAAAATATTGCTGATGTAATTCATAATAAGTTTTCAGGGTTAGGGCTTAATTTTAAAAGCAATCGAAATTATTTAATTATTTTGGGTTATTTTTATTTTATTCACATGATAAATTTAATCATTTAGAGTGTACTGGAATCGGAATTAGCAGGTTTATACTTCTAAGATACCTATAATATAAATTGCGTACTTACTTCCAAGAGCGTTCCAAACTTCGATGACATGATAAAATGTTTAAATTTACCTAAAAAAATTTGGTAATATATGATAAATGACTTATTTTTACCTTAGAATGTATTATTAATTAATTTAAAATTTAAAGGTGTATCTGTCCCCTTAATCATAATGTATAATCATTATTTGGTATAAGTTGATCTATACAACTTCTGTTATTAAGTATATCTCGCGAATAAACAAGAAATAAAAAGTGCATTTATTTTGACTAGCTACCTACCGGTAGTACTCCCTTAATAACTTAACTACTTACTGCGGAAGCGAGTTTCTCGCATTATCTGTACGAGATCCTTATAAAATAATGGTTTAAGTAAGTACTGTAATTATTAGAGCTGTCGAATTGCGAAAATAGAAGTTTTATTCCCGACTCAACCGTAATGGCCAGTTTATTGACTTGAAAAGCGCGAGAAAAATAACATATAATTCCCTCTTATCTACTTTATTCCTGCCTACCTCTATTCCCGGGTGGGAATACAGTAAACTTTTGCTTTATTCCCGTAATTCTTTTTTTCAAATTTGAACTATTTATTTCTTTTTCCGCGGGTCCCACTCTTCAAATCAACAAAGTGACGACAGATAAGTTGGGAATAATGTCATAGATGCAAAACGGGAATAAAGTTAGTTATTCCCTCGGGAATAATCATCGACGTTATTTCCTTGTTTATTATGCATTTACTTATCGAACATTTTACATAACAATTTTCAATGATTATTTTCGAAGGATCACGCATAGACATTGCATCCAGCTCGCTTCTGCGGTAAGTACTTGCAAAGAGATATCAATCTATAATTTTCTTAGAGCTAAATATTTTTTCGTTTAGGAAATCCAGACCACGAAAATCAGAAGAGTGGTTTAAATCTTTTCTCGCTTTTGTTTCCCGTTTTTTTGTACAACTAAAATATACCTTTTACATAATTACTGAATATTAGTTTCATTTAGAATTATGTTCTTGTACATTTTTTTGCAACACTCATACCTTCCTTTTGTAGCAAGCTCTTTTTTGAAAATACTTGAAAATACATTTTATTCAATAACCTGACCTTCTCTAATCATGACAAAACAACCGAACTTTCAATGTTATTGGACGGATAAGAGATTTTTTTTAAATCACTGCAAGGCCACCTTGATAAAGATATAAAAATAATTGTTTGCAATAAAGAAATAGATTTTTTCATAAAAATTCAGTGTAATCATGTTATCTTAAATTTTTATTTTTCTATAAATAAGTAGTGTCCTAACAAAATACGTTTATTCCATTTTTCTCGAACTTGATTGCATTTTTTCACGCATATATAAGAATATAAATATGTTTTTAGCTATGATAATTTTACAATCATGTAAAGGTAACATGCTATCCTTATATAAGAATAACAAAAGATTCACTTCGCACTTAAAATATAGACGATTTCCAAAACGAAAAATTGTCCGCTCAAGTTTGCGCGAAAGGCAAAAGAACTGAAATGATCTGGTTCCTTCGTAATAATCCACGAACCCGGCGAATGACAATACCTACCTCTTGAAAGCGGTGTAGGGCGTGCCGGAGGCGCCGGTGGCGATGAGCGGCTTCAAGCCCGTCTCGAACGAGAAGACCGTGAAGAGCGATACCATCTCCGCGTAGTAGATACCGAACAGGTTGTCCCGCGCGAATCTCTGGCCTCTGCGAAACTTCTCCACGTCCAGCCAGTCAGGCTTGACGTCCATGCTGATGCCGCTGTCGCCCTCGAAGTTGTGGGCCGTAGCAATTTCCAGCAGTGGCTCCGGCAGCACCTCGCCGAACGTCTCCGTCATCCTGTCCATCACCCATTTTCGCCTCTCCGCCTCGGGAATGCGCACCACTTGTTCCGACACCGTTTTCAAGTTCCTCGCCAAGTTCTCGTCCGTGAGCGCTTCCGACTTGGCCGGAATTTTCAGCCGCCAGACGGGCGTTGCCGGTTGCTCGGAGTTCTCCATCCTCTCGGTGATGTCATTGTCCCTCGTGGTTACCGGCTCGGCGCCGTACGTGTTTAGTGAGCCATTCGACGCGTTCAGAAAGCCACTGTCCTCGTCGCTGTCGATGTTAGTTGTTACGTCGTTAGCGTCTAGGAGTTTTCTCGGGAGGCTTTGCTCGATGTGCTCCACCGAGTCACTGATTATTTCCACCGCCGTTGGGCTTGTTTGGTCTTTCATGGTGTTGCTTTAAGGTTTGCGATTGTACCGAGCGATTTATTTTTGTAACCTGTCGAGCCTGCGTAACCTGTATTCAACATACAAATAAAAGTCCTTCATGTAGTATGTTATTTGCATACAATTTAGACAGGTTGTATTAGGGACCAAAAGTGGTCGAGGTAAAATGAACCTTTTGTAGTAAAGTATACATAAACAGATACAGGGAAAACCGGGGTAAAATGGGGTAACTTAGAATGAAGCTTTGTGGGGGAACCGGGGCGATTTCGAACACGAGACGAATTCGAACAAAATATATATGTATCTTTAAGTAGAACGCCTAATGTAGCTGTCGGTAAACTAGTAGATACAGGCAGAAAAAACATTTGACCATGTTTAGTATCTACTTACCAAATAAAGTCTACGACAAGACGTTCCTACATCATGAAGATATATGTACCTTGTTCGAAATCGCCCCGGTCTCTACATTATAAATAAGCTTTGTTTTTTATATATAATGAGTTAAAAAATCCTTTATAAATTGTTTTCATTTATCATCATATCATTTACACAAAAAATCTATAAAAGTTTCATAGAACGTTTATTAATACATAATTAATTAATATGATTTTTTTTAAAAGAGTTGGTACCCAATTGATGAGTCCTGGCTTTTCTTATATATATATATATATATATATATATATATATATATATATATATATATATATATATATATATATATATATATATATATATTATTCAATATATTTTATTCAAAAACTATTACCATTTCGTCAAATTAGAAAAACTTTTTGCTTTTGAACATACAATAGTTATGAAAAGCATACGTACTATATCCATAAATACGTGTTTATGTTGAATGTTTAACTGCACATTAAAAAAAAAGAAGGTCAAAATAAAGAAAATGTTTACTTTCGTTGCGTATATGTAATATACAAATAGATTTTTTAGCACGACTATAGATCATGTAAATCAAGAATATTTTGCAATTTCTTTAAGCTTATAAAAGTTTAACAAATAAAAGTAGCTAATTATGTTTCAAATGAAAAAAGTATGGAAAAGCAATGATAATATACTTAATTAAATAATATTTTGAACCCGTTCAACAAAAATTAAAGGAATAAAATTACGTAGCTAAAGCTAAAGTACTTTATAGTTTTTATACTCATTACATCACCGAGGTATAATTAGTGTACAATTTGGTCTTATGATTCTCCCTGGTTTTAATAATTAATGACTGCATTAAGAGCTTCAAAATATGTAATTAGTCGGAGATATACAAAAATACTGAGTGCCACTTACGAATTATTCATAGGACATACTTGCCATAAAAACAATAAAGGGATAAACGTATACTTTGTAACAAAGTCAAACTAAGGGATATTTAATGCAAGTAAATAAGTACATGTTGATTTAATTTATAATAAACAAATTTAAAAAATTACAGATTTGCATATGACAAAATATTGTTTGTTCTTAGTTTTGGGATACCCATGGTATTTACATTTAACTCTTGGATGCTTTATAAATTAATTTGCATTGTTCATATTGTAAGAATGAAATATAGATCACTTCAAAATAACACAAACGTAAGCACTGTGAAACTTGCACGGGATACAAAAACGTAACATTTTTTAAAATCATACATATGATTCATTCCAATTTCAAATACAAAACGACACTAAATTTATTAAAATATTACATTTTTTAAGTTTAACGAAATACATTAAGATGATCTGTTTTATTCTTATGCAAAACTACCCGACACCACGCCAACAATATGACGAACGAACTACACTCACTTCTCCTGGCGCAAGGAGGCCCGATATGAAGAATGCACGGCTCGCGCAGATTCACTCAGAACTCGAGCTCACCTGCGCTCTCGACTAGCTCTACTGCCGGTACCGTTGGTTCTCCATCGGCCTGGACACTGACACTATATAGTAGACGAACCGCGGACTAGGTATATACCGACAAACTAGCTTTGATAAATATAGGCCCCTCTACTCCAGCCGCCTATGCCGCTGCCGCGTTATATACCACGTGATCCGCGGCAAATGTGCTATACCTAAGCCTACCACGAGAATTCTCGCGCGAATGCAACACGCAACGTCGGCGATAACCGAGAGAGTCGAGAAGTGCACTTCGCGTATGCCTAATAGCGCACGCGATGATTGTCGAAAATTGGTGCCGAATGCTCGCGGCTTTTCTCGCTGTTCTTGAAATTACGTAATGGGGAACGCGGAAAAGTCTCCTGGATGCGTGCGCGTAATATATGGAAATTGTTGCGTATAGGTCGTAGGCAAGAAGTAGATCAATACTTAGGCGGAAGAATATTAAACGAGCTGGTTGTTTCTTTATTTGTGTGAGTAAATGTACTTTTCATTTGCTCTTCGACCGCTGTACGATGACAAGAGAAGTGTTAATTAACATTGGAAGTTATTCCAATAGGTGTTATAGAAACAGAACAGATATTGATTAAAGTCTATGTTTATCTTTTAATACGAGAACTTTTTATTGACATGTGGAATGCTGCACGGTGTATATGACAAAATCTAAAAAAATACACATTTTGAGGTCCATATATCGCAAAAAAAATTTGAATGGTCGGGTTTCCAAACCTTTTCTATCTTGTTTTAGGGGTCAAATTCTGAAAAAAAGTCGTTTGAACAATGAAAATTAGGCATGTGACTATGTTTCTCAGGCAAATTAGGTGTTTTTTACGGTTTTTTAAATGTAGCAAAAAGAAGGGTTTTACTGCGCAGTTCACAACACTAAAAGTAGAAGAAAAGGCCTCTAATTTGAGTTTTTGTTCGTTGAAAATGGATGTTCCGGTGCAACAGCGGAATAAAACCCTTCTTTTTGCTACATTTAAAAAACCGTAAAAAAACACCTAATTTGCCTGAGAAACATAGTCACATGCCTAATTTTCATTGTTCAAACGACTTTTTTTTCAGAATTTGACCCCTAGAACAAGATAGAAAAGGTTTGGAAATCCTAGCATTCAAATTTTTTTTGTGATTTCTGAACTCTAAAAAGTGCATTTCTTTTTGAGATTTCGTCATATGTACAATTATTGATCGTCTTTCGTTAAACCATTCTAGAGTAATAAGTGACCAGAACCTGTATTAAATTACATATTATAACCATGTACGATAAAATCATGTTTCTTAATATGTACCCAGCGCGTTAATGATTTTTATTAATTTTTCCAGTTTTATATGAGCTGAGAAGAATGTTGGAATGTTGTTATAATTTAAAAACTTGAAAATAGATAGTAAAAAATGGAACGTGTATATACATGCAGCAATTGCTTGGGTGTACATTTCAAATCCTTAGACGATTAAGAACTGTCACATCAAAAATTTAAATGCATTGTAAGCTTTACTTTAAAGTATTGGCAGATATGTCAATTTTAATTCCAGACTTTCCGCATCGTCAGATCCGTTTCTATAACCGTATTGAGAACAATAATTTATTTCAAAACCAAAAATGTTTTTGAACTTTTACAGGAACGATCGATTTATTTTTATCAAGAATGAATAATATAAAGGAATCCTTTTCAGTTTTGAAAAATGATGAATGAGAATTGAGTTTCATGAGAATTTATGACCTATAACTAAAGAACTTTCAGTATTTCGATGGATAATTAATTATTTTTACCAATCATGTTTGAGCAAAATCGCGATTAAAGAAACTATTCCATGAAATTTAATTGCTTTAATTGTATGAAAGAAAAACTAAGCATAACAGGTTCTTCAGTAAAAAACTAATATCGTTCTTAAGACGTCTCATTACGCATACGTGTAAATTCATTCAATGGTGACTCGTTTCTTCCTGTCTTATTTCTGATTAATTACTCTGTACTCACATCGGGGCATTTTCAAAAGTTGTCTGCGTCAGCCCGTATCAGATAATCGAGTCACGCATCCTAATGCAGAGAAAAGGAATCACCGATCGGATAATTCAATGCTAAACGACGCGTTCGCATATCCTGCGAACGGTGGCTGCAACCTAGATCTTTCTTCGCCAAACAAATGCGCACAATAAACTTTCATCGCGGACGGACTCGACCTTCTGCGGTCGAGAAAACGTCTTGCACCTTGCGTCACTTGCCCATTATACACTCCCTCGCGACAGTCGACTATGCAGCACATAAGGCATTGTAGCGTGCGTGTAGTGAAATTTTTAGCGTCGTGTAATTCATATTGCTCGAAAACGTCACGAGCCGGCACTATGGCGACAGTCGAGAAGACTCGTGGCTAAGAAAAATAAGGAAAAAGGAATAGAGTCATAATGCAAGTATACCAGGTGTTCGCGCACATTATATATAAGCTCATTATTACGTGATTCTTTCATTTTTGCACAGCCTCGCGGATACAAGACATATATATCGATTGTCATTCGAATCTAGCGGCGAGATGCAACAAATCGTGACATGGCGGTTCTCCTTGAGCCTATAGGCGCTCAATTGCGAGGCTAACGTTCAAGGAAAGAAAATCTATTGTACAGTTGTAAAATTCAGTGGAAACTCAGAGGAACTGCGAGATTGTGCATCGTTCGTGCGACAGGAGAGAGAGAGAGAGAGAGGGGGGAGTGAAAGAGAGAGCGAAGGGATTGAGATCTTGATTTTCAAAAATTTATCGGACTATTTTTAGGTGGAAAGGAGAGAAAACAAGACCGAGAGGTCAAAGCAACAGTCGACAGTTGCGCGTGAATGATTCAACGCAGCAGAGTGCTGCTTGCATAGCTGGTTGTCGCTGTACTGCTGGATGCTGCTGCTGTTGCTGCTAGCTATTCCCTTCGTGCAGTATAAGTCAATTCGTTACGTTGCTTTCATTCTATTATCTTTTCACTTTGTTTCCGGAGAACAAAGACGCGACAGCCTACACACTGTTACATAGGTATTTCTAAAGGAGTACATACTAAACTCGCTGTGTGCGTGGCTTCGTTGACATCTGTTTCTATTTAATGCTCATTTTGATCATGATTGTTTGAATAAAATATTATTTTACACACAATGTTATTCTTCGAAGTTCATTTATATAATAGTAATTATATTATTCATGATATCAACGTCTCTTGAGTTTCGCAATGAAAATCGAAAAATTTTGAATGAAAATTATAATTTGGGAGTGCGTAACGGAAATCGAGCAAACAAATTGGCGACTATACAGTCACTATAAGATGTGGCTGTTATGTGCAAAATAAAAACTCGTTTTGGCTATATATTATTACACATTTAACCAATAAGACAACACTTTTTGAATTATTAAAAGGCTCCTTTATAAAGATGCATCGATGGCGCGGGTGCTTTATAAGAGAATCTGTAGTCAAATCAAAAAATTCTAACAAATTATTAATCCATACGCTATGGTTGGAACTAGAACCAAACTTTTTCGCTGAAAAATTCTTAGCAAATGTATAAATAGTGAAATAAAGTTCAATATTTCAATATTGAACCTCCGCCATTTTGTTTACATCTAACGAAAAAACTTAGTTCTAGTTCCAACAATAGCATCAATATAAAAAATTATTAATCATTTTGAATTTTTTATTTTGTCGATTTCCTCAGAAATCACCCACGCTATCGATGCATATTTCTTTCGAGACGTGCTATTCAATGCCACCTTATCGCCATCTAAAAATTAAGAAAAATGTAGTCTTACAAAATCTCATTTTAGATTATTACTATGTAAGTGTATAGCAAAAAATCCTAAAATTACGCATTTTTGGCTAGTTACATTGGACTACATGCTTAAAACTTCATAAACACCATATCTCAAAAATTCAAAAAAGGTATAACACTTTAAATAAATTAATTTTTATAACACGTGCATGAAAAATGCCCTTTTCCATGCCTGTAAAGCGACTGGAAAATTGAGAATTTCGAGCGTCTTCAAGTAGCGGGAGGAAAATTACTTTACCTCTCGCCACAGCAAGAGGAACAGAGCTCTTTTTCTCACAGCGGGAAGAAAAGTAAAAAATTAAAATTTTGGAAATTGATAAAAATTATTGAAAGTGATAAGTTACTGTATATTTTTTTTATTTGCATTGGTATGGTGGACCACTCTAATTACAAAAAATACGGTGTGTAACTCGGGGGAGGGGGGTGCGGAACTTTTTCAGACACGGAGAACTTGTGTACGTCTCGGGCTCAATCATCATCCTCGCTTAGAAAAAGCCAATTTTTTCCCTCTAGTTGCACAATGTACTACTATTTTCGACTCAACTGTAATGGAAATCTTTGCTTTCTCAAAGTGAAAGCTTTTTAACGATGATTTTTTTGAACACCAAGATTTTGATGAATTTCGATGTTTTTGATGCTGCTGAATCAGAATACGTAGTATGTATGTATGTATGTGTGTGTGTGTGTGTGTGTGCGTGCGTGCGTGCGTGCGTGCGTGCGCGTGAGCGTGCGCGTGCGCGTGTGTGTACGTGTGTGTGTGCTTATATAGGTGTGTGTGTATGTGTATGTGGGTCGGTGTGTGTGTATGTGTATATAGGTCTGTGTGTGTATGTATGTATCTATGTGGTTAAATTTTGTCACCATAACTTTTGAAGACCACGATATTTCGAGCTGAAATTCTGCAGGTACATCAGATATGACCCAATATAGAACTGATTAGATTTTGGGACTATATGGTCGAAACTTTCTCCTAATTTATGGAAATATTAAATTTTTAAAAATTTTCAAAACACTAAAAAAATTTTTTTGTTATTTGATGCATTAAATATGTTATAAATAAACATAAATTCGTAAAGTAGACGTAATTTTCTTTCAGTTGATATATATTACAATATATTTAGAGTTCGTTTTTGTTAATGAATTGCATTTTAAATTTTTAATATTTGTAAAAATTGAATAAAATTATTTTTGTTATTTCATAAGTTTGATATATCAAAAAGTTGCATATATTCGTAAAGTTCGTGTAATTTTCTTTCTATTGACCTATTTTACAATTGCTTCAAAGTTTGTTTTAGTTAAAGAATTACAATGTTTAATTTTTTAAATTTGTAAATTAGCAAAAAATATTTTTGAAACTCTGTGCTTAAAACTTGAACTATAATAAAAATTTTCAAATTTTTGAATATATTGTACTTTAAAACTTTATAATTTTGTAATTTTAGTTTGAATTAATAATGGGTGAGTGAGTCCCACTTTTAAGTCAATAAAGTGGCTACACAGTTAAGTCGTGAATAAAGTTCTATATGCAACACGAGAGTAAAGTCGATCATTCCCTCGGGTGAGTACTGCCCGAGCGAAGCTAAACCTACCCGCGGGCATAATCTACGACTTTAATCTCTTGTTGCATAATGCTCTATTATAAAAAAAAGCCTTCGACAAAAGATGCACATGGATTGCGCTGATAAGCATCAGTTTTATCACGTTTTTTAACAATTTAAAATAATGTTTTGTTAACAGAATAACATTTTAATATCTAACAAAGTCTAAAATACATAAATAACTTTTTTTATTTGTCTTTAAAGTACTTTACTTTCAGAGAGAAATGTACAAGGATAACATATTGTCGTTTTGAATATAATCGCACCTTAATTATCAACTTAAAAAATTTTAGTTTTTTACATATGTTAGGTTCTGAAAATAAAATCTTATTATTAAAAAAAATAGATTTTTATTGCAGATCATAACTGCAGTAAAAAATATATATATGATGTATAGAATAAATTTAAATATTTGAATGGTCATTAACATTTCAGGAAGCTGAGTACCAATCTATTGGCAACGGTTTTTTTAGAATCGATCAACCTTAAAGTCTTTGGAAAAAAACAAAGTTAGTGAATCGACCTTGTACTTTCCATATCGTCATCATATGGGAACCGAAATATTATATATTCCGGAAATGTTTCACGTTACCTGAGTCACTGTTTACATAAACAAAAATTAGGGTTCGATATTTAAGTCTATGAAAATTGATTCTAAAAGTAAAAAACGTATAATATTTTGATAGATTGTTAAATACAGGATTCAATTTGACAGTGAAATTTCGTCTCCGTTGTTAATATAATATTTGCAGAATATTTAGTATTTAGATTTCATACATTTATTTTCTTCAGTAATCACTGCAAACAAAAATGACTCAAAACTAGTATTATAAAACGTACACGAAAAAAAATAGTTTGTTAAATTAACAAAGTCACTTGGTAAAATACGCACTAACTATTCTTTTTATTATACTTATAAAGTAATTTGTTATTTCTGAAGCGATTTATTAATTGTAGTAAAATATTTGTCAAATTTACTGAGAAATTGGTAAAAATAATTGGATACAATAACATTTTTTTATATTAATAAATCGCATCATAGAAATAACAAATTACTGTGTAAGTATAATAAAGAAGTGACTTTTTTAATTTAACAAACCTTTTTTTCTGTGAATAGATTAAAATAATTGACACTAACGTAATATTGATGTAACATAATATTTTACGATACCCCAGTAAATGGTATTTCCCGTTCTTGACACAATCGCCTCAAGTAATTATTCCTTGAATTATTCAATAAAGCATTAAGACGCATTTATCTTGAAAAACGTAAACACAGCATGCTCATTGAAACAGATCACCACTGAAAAAATAGCAAATGAAAAAGTACCGTCAATAAATTTCTGACACATGCAGTGCAGCACTATAAAACGATAACAACCCTGCGAGTGCATAAAAAAATATTATTTTTCCGTGCTGCAGCACTCGGCATCGGCAACAAATGCCTTCCCGGATAGACACTCGCGGCGGCGATCGGTTCGTTTTTACGTTCGATGTGTATATATACACGCGGGCCCGCTAATGCAACCGCTTGCATAATAGCGCAATCGCACGCGGAAGTCTTCTCTCGCGCGCGCGCGCGCCCACGGACGCTGTCTCTCTTTCTCTCACTCTCTTGATGTGTATACTTGCGCGCTTCAATTCTATCTGTCAGCTATGCGTTCGCTATATAATCATCTGCTCGCGAGCGCGCGCGAAGAGTGACTTTGCGGCTGTGTACCTGCCGCTGCTGCTTCAGCTGTAGTCTCTGGTAATACTGTCTTGTGCACAGTGGTGGGCGTATCGCGTGTCTTTGTTTTTCTAGCGACGGGAGAAAAACGTGAGAGGTCGAAAAAATGGGTGATGGATTCCTGCTAGAGCTCGCTAGGAGCGTGAGTTATGAGCGAGCCCGGAGGTTAATGAACGTTGGAGTAATGTGATTTCTTTTTGTTGAGTTTTTTTTCGGTTTGAAGGATACGAGTTTAGAGAGCTGAAATTATACGAACTTTTTAATCGTTATTATGCAGTGTTGTGTACTTTGAATATGCAAGATTAAATTTCAAATTAAAGTAATTAGGACGTCGTTCACGTCAGAACGGATGCTAAAAGAATCGAGGTCCTCAAATTTTCTTATTTTGTTTTAAATACAGTGGTCGCTGCTTCAGAGAATTACTTTGGTGTCCACGTTTTCTGCAAATTTGTACATTGTATTAGCAATGTTTTATTTGGGCAGTCTCGAAAGATTCCGGTATTATTTCTAACCGGAAAACAGTTTTAAATGTTTTCCATGGTAAGCAATGCGTATATGGCGACCCACATCCTCTTAACATTTTTTGACCCATTTTTTTAAGAAAGTTAATGATACCTCTTGAAAAATCAACTGAACATTTCTGGTAAAGGCATATAATGTCGTTTATTAAAATATTTATTTTAACGAGAAAAAAATATAAATTATAAGCCGGTATGGCAGGAATCAGTCAGTATTTTACATCCGTTTAAAATAGCAAAAGTTTTATTAATTTTTAAAATTTTAGTATTTAAAACATCTTAAATTTTTCTTAAAAATGCATAAATTGAAAAAATGTAATAAGAATAATATTACACTCTTCGGAAAAATATTAAAGTTACCATAATAATACTGAATTTCATATAAAATATAATTTTTGTACCATTTTATTAATAATAGCTATTTATTAGCTCTAAGTTATTATGTCTTAAACTGATTTTAGTATTAAATAAAAGTTCATCTACGAATTCGAATACATAGGAGAAATCAATGCACACGAAGTCAGACGCAACGGTGGTCTAGCGCTAGAGTGTCAGCCTCAGAACGTAAAGGATTCGGGTTCAAATCCAACCAACTATTTTTCTAAAGTTTTTTTTATCAAAACATTTCTAAAACGTAAAACAACGAAGTGAGTAATTATTATAAGTGAATAATTATTTTTTCTTTACGCGAATTATTCACTCTTTCTGAAAGTGAAGATTCACTCCAAAATAAGTGACTGTGTTTTCATGATCGCTTGGAGTGAGAATTCACTCCAAAAGAGTGAAAATCCACTCCAAAAAATTTAGAGAGTACATGTTGCTGTAGCGTACCGATTGGTATTGATATTTTGTGATTAGTAGGCCTAGGAATTTTGAAGAAGCAAACGCCGTTTTCATCGTCATCGATTGCCTTTTGCCTTGAAATGCATTCATATGGCCACTTTACCAACTGATAAATGTCAACGAAAATTGCAATTTTTGCATCGAAAATAAACTACGGTAAAAACTGGCACATGTATCTTAAAGTACGTAAAAAAAGCTATAATTTTATGTAGCGTATGATTTTTTTCGCTTATATCATCACGCTGACAAAAGTTGTTTCTTTACAATCATGCACTGCTAATATATTAGAGTTTTGAAGCTTTCGCGAGTAAACATGACACTAGGGGAGGATGGGGTATTGCCGGTCACCTAAGCAAACGTGCTTGTTATTTCCACTTTCAAATTGTTTTTATTTAACATTAAATAATTATTATGTTAGTTCAAACCATTGACTATAAATATTTCTTATAGGTTTAATATAAAAATGTAAGATATCGAAGCTATAAGTCGAAATAAAAAAAAATATTTTGACCGAATTTACTCCACATCAAAGGGTAATACCGGTCAGCCTTGGTATAATTCCGATCACTATTAGAAAGTTACTTTTATAGGTGAAAAATTTCTTAAAATCAATTACATGTACTTTCATATGATCCGTCACATTATTATTCGCAGTTACATAGTGAAACATATAATAACATAACCACTGTTCAATCAAAAACACTTAAGCAAAGTTACCCTACCTGAGAGCACAGTGAAATGTTTTCTTAGCCTCACTTTCGGGAGCGTCATATAAATAACATTGTGACCGGGATTACTCCCATTCTGCTTAGTAATTTAAATTGAAATGATAAAAGAGTAATAGGTTTATACTCTTTTTTCTTCACTACTTCGTATTCTTAAATTGTTCAAATTAATAAAGATGCAAAAAATAACTGCATAAAGCAACAAATAATATGCATAAAAGCTTATTGTATAGACCAGATTTCTTCTAAGAAATGTAAGCCTACACTTTGATTGTGTATAATTCCTTAATAAAACTTAATAGAAGGTTGTTTGGACATTAGATTAATTGCATTTTATGTTGCGTTTAATATACTATTCGAATTATTACCTAAAAATGTTTAGATTATTGAAAATAAGGGTGACCGGAATTAGCCAGTGACCGGCATTACGCCGTTCTCCCCTATCGTATAATTATAGGGCGTTAGCTGTGGGATCACCGCACTTCTAAATATCTATTGTCACAATACATATACTGTAGGAGTTACGGCACCCCAGAAAAATACATACAGCGAGATGTCGTGTAGGTGGCCACATTACCTACATGACCACATTACCGGCACCCACTTTATATTATTTTATGTTCACAAGTTTATCCACACTTCAAAGGAGGATGCCCACGGATGCGTAGTAAGTCACGGGACGTTTAGATTTTGTAAAAATCTGAATATTAAAAAAAAATGAATACGGGGAATTGAAGGGAAACTTAATATATATAGAGCCGAATTCGATAAAATAAGTGAAAATATCAAAATTTTATCAGACATTCAGTAATTAAAATTAAGAGAATTAATTATTTTTAATCTATTTTACTTTATATCGACGGTAATTTTTGTTTAAATGCTCAATATTTTATAAATTTTTCATGTTCATATCAGTTTTATAAGTCCCCCATCAATGTTTAACCTTGGGCCGGCATAGGCCACCTATGGACATTCTCCTTTACTTTATGTTATATTAAATAACGAAATAAGCACCAGAAATACACATTCGTCTATTTGTATGAAATTTCTCAATGAATGTGTAATTAAAAACTATCCAATTTTTTCTTGACATACGAAATCTTTTTACATTATAAACTATCAAAATCCTGGTAAACAAGAAAAAATAGGTGTCAAACTGAACTGCTTTTGGCTGATACGTAATCATTATACAACATATTATATTAGGCTACACACAAAGTGGTAGCGCAGGATAAGTTCATTGGACATAGATATTGCATTCGATTGAAAGTCCAAAGTCATCACAGAATTAAACTACGCTTATGAATAACGCACTCATACGTACTCACACTTTGAATAATATAACCAGCTTTACACTCACTAGTTACACTTAGTTTATCGATAATTATTACATTGTATTGTATCGTTAATTAACTACACTAATTTAATTAAGTAAACCGTTGTGACATTACAAGACAAATAGTTGGGATTCGATACTCTCATATTGAAGAGTAAAATATAACTGAAGTTCAAAAGGTAGCTAGTTCGTATTTATATGCGAACTTATATCTGCAGCTACAGCGAACGACTAATTTACGATATTTGGGCTTTTCCAGTGTTAAAGTTTGTTTGTATCTAGTAGGAAGAGCTCACTTTACTTAGAATCGAAACGATGTAATGAATTCATTCTTTTACACACAACAACCTTTTATAATGAAAAACAAAACAGTCTAAAAATGTTCGAAATAATTCTTTAATCATTTCAAAAACTGCTTCATAAATCAAGGCAGAAGAGGTGGCTGGTATTCTTCCCTTCACAATATAATAGTACTGCGCGAAAACCGGTTTCTCTACGCTATTACTCCCTGGACACTTTCTCACTGCTGCTCGCATCTTCGCCGAATATGCGTCAGCCTCAACCTTCACCCACAGAAATTGTCTAGGCTCCGATCGCTATTGATAAACAGGTTCTTTTCTTAATTATGTTTTCGTTGCAGGCGGCTTTACTCTGAAATGCTCCATAATTTTTGTTTTGAAATTTTGTTGATATACGTCAGCATAAAGTATGAATCGTCAGCATATGTAAACAAAATCCAATTTGTGGTAGCGTGTTTTTAATGCAACTTCGCAAATGTCCAAGCATATGAATCAAATATAAAAAGGAATCATTTTGCTTTTCGGTCTTATGGATGGATTTTAATATTAATAATATTAACTTAAAACAATATTTTTATTTTTTAATTTTTATGATTTTTTACATGGATTGGCTATTAATCTGAAACTAAGCGAATAATTGCATTTAATTCGGCAGTGCGGTTGACACGACGAGTGTTTTAATGAGGAGATATAGTACATTTAAATAGTCATTCTAGTTAGACCGCTTACAAAACTAAGTGTTTTCTTTCGGGAATTTATTGTGATGTAAATACAAAACAGAATTTTATAATTTTTTTCTCTAATTTACATACATCTTATAAGTCAAAAAACATTTTTATAATACTAAAATCATTCATTTATAAGGTCATTTCCATACATTTTGTTTGTTTCAAAATGACTGACGCGGAAAAATTAAATTTTTAATAGATTATATATATACACGGTGACCCATATTAATCGCCGCACCCAGATTTCTCGGAACCTAAGCCAAATAGGGAAAAACGGTTCAGACAAAAGTTGTAGGGGAAAAAGGGGGCCACACAATAGCGCTAACGTCTTTGACCTTGAAGTTGACCTTTAAGGTTATTTCAAGGTCAAAGTGGTTTTTTCATATGGGAATACCTAGTTTTGGCCCCGGATTCGGAAAGAGCGAGAAATTTTACGTTCAAAATCATATTGAGAACAATTTTTTCAAGGTCATTTCAAGGTCAAATCAAGGTCAAACTCCGAAAAGTCCGTTTAAAATCTTTTTTTCCATGAATCACAGGCTAAGCTGGTTCAAATTGATCGTAGGCTTAATAGGGGAACCCACACAGCCAAAACTTACACATCCTAGTAAACAAAACTCAAACTCGCACATCCTAACCCAATAAACTTCGCGCCCTTACATACTAAACTGTTACACCCCAGTCCCACATAACCATACCCCACACCCCCCAGTCTCACACATCCCTACCCCACGCATGCTAATCCCACACACCCCTAACCCACACATCCTGAACCCTGAAAAATTTTTCTCAAGGGCAAAATGATTTTTTAACGGTAACTTTAAGATCGTTGAAGCTTCTGTTATAAATGTATTAACCTTACTTTTCCCGCTACCCAGAAACAACGACGTGGACGTAGTAAGGATTATTTCCTTTGGGGTGCTCGATTAAAGTGAGTCCCCTTGCCTCTCACTGTTCGGGGTTCTTGATTATAGTGAGTCCCCTTGCCTCTCACTGTTCGAGTTGCTTGATTATAGTGAGTCCCCTCACCTCTCACTAATGTAAATAAATTATTATTTAACCTCGAAGCAAGTGTTCGAAATGACGACCATTTGCTTCAAGACACATAGTCAAATGCCTTTGAAAATGGCGAACGGTGTTCTGCAAAGTTTGTTTCGGAATGGCAGCGCATGCTCGATGAATCCTATCCTGCATATCTGCTCTTGTAGTGGGTTGTTGATCAAAAACAGCATTTTTTAAATACCCCCATAAATAGAAATCTGGTGATGTAAGATCGGGTGAGCAAGCAGGTCAGTTAACCGGACCTCCTCGACCAATCCATCTGTTACCATAGTGCTCATTCAAAATAGCCCTTACAATTTGAGTGAAATGTGGTGGTGCGCCGTCCTGCTGGAGCCATATTCTTCGTCGAGTTTCTAAATCAACATCTTCCATTAATCCAGGTAGTTCATCTCTTATTAGCGTCAAATAGGTATGTTGATTTACATTTTCTTCAAAAAAATAAGGACCTATCAAATATCCATTGATAATCCCTCACCATACCATAATACTCCAACGTCTTTGATGGTTTACAGTTCTGACCCAATGAGGATTCACATCAGACCAATAATGGCAATTATGCCTATTCAGTTCCCCATCACTTTGAAATTTTGCCTCATCAGAAAAAAGAACAAAATTAAAAACGTCTGGATCATTTTCTATCATTCGTAAAGCCCATTGGCAAAACACAATACGCTGTTGGAAATGCTCGAACTGTAGCTCTTGAACCAAAGTAATATGATACGCGTAATATTGAAGCACCTTCATAATTCTTAAAAAAGTATTTCTTGGAATACCAATTTCCCTTTCGACTCGACGAGCGCTAATGTGTGGGTCAAGATGAATTATTGTAAAAGGATAGTTACAACTCGATTATCATTTTCATCATACTCATGGCGCCTACGTTGGCGAACCATGTGTCCACCACGAGCTCTTTGAGTTAAACGTCTGATAGCTCTATCGTCAAGGTGTCGTCTGTCAGGATAGCGTTCAGCATAAAGTCTTGCCGCACCACGATAATTATTTTGGCTTGCTCCTAAAACCAAAATCATATCAACGATCTCGTTGGGCGGATAGTCAGCCCTTTCAGAGCCAGCTATTAATTACTATTAAATTTAAATAGTAAAATGGTATCAAAAATATTAATAATAATTATAAGGCTCGCCCGTATACGGTCACGCCTAAAAAGGAAAAACGTTGGAAAATTACGGTAACTTTATTTCGCTAACTGTATTTGACATAAATACTTCGTTTGTAACACTTTTTTAATTTTAAATTTTAGATTAAAATAATCGTCAAAACATTAAAGGTATTCAATAAAGCATTATTTCTTATTTTGATTGCAAATAAAACTAAAGCTTCCTTTTATTTTTTTGTTTTATGTAAATAATGTGAATTAGTAGCGTTCGAATTTCAGAAATACTAATTTTGATAATGTAATCATTAAAAACACCTCTACGAAGAAAATAGGTTCCGTCAATGGTTCTTTTAATTAAATCTGAACTGCTCACCGATTTTAAGATTTTCCGCTCATTTTGAATATTAAGTTTTTTTTTAATAGTTTGATTCTAAAAAAATAGCTACGATGCTTTTTGTACAAAACAGAAATGTTGTATCTTTATTTTTTAGGAAGTTATGAGTTTTTTTTGTAAAAAGAATCACATTTTTTGACAGCTCATAATTCAAAAAATTAGGATCCGACTAAGATAATTGTAGAAGCAAAAAAAAATAATAATTAATAAAAAATGCAAATACAAAGTCAAAATTTAAATTAAAGAAAAAAATAGGATATGTGAGTATGGGGTGTGTGGGTTTAGGGCGTGTGAGGTAGGAAAATGTTGGTTAAGGATACGTGAGTTTAAAGTTTGCGGATCGAATGTTTTTGGTTTTGAGATTTGTGGGGTTAGGATTTGTGAGTTGGAATTTGTGGGTTTCCATTTTAATCTCAAGGTCAAATTGACTTCATTTTGGATTGTTTTGCCTAAAAATCATAAAAAAATAAACAATTTTAAAAACTTATTTACAGCCTACGATCAATTTGAACCAGCTTAGCCTGTGGTTCATGGAATAAAACGATTTTAAACGGACTTTTCGGAGTTTGACCTTGATTTGACCTTGAAATGACCTTGAAAAATTTTTCTCAATATAATTTTGAACGTAAAATTTCCCGCTCTTTCCGAATCCGGGGTCAAAACTAGGTATTCCTATATGAAAAAACCACTTTGACCTTGAAATAACCTTAAAGTACAAGTTCAAGGTCAAAGACGTTAGCGCCATTGTGTGGCCCCCTTTGTCCCTTACAACTTTTGTCCCAATCGTTTTTCCCTATCTGGCTTAGGTTCCGAGAAATCCGGGTGCGGCGATTAAAATGTGTCACCGTGTATATACATATGACGTTCTACGTCAACCGGATCACCGCCCTGTCCAAAATTCCTTTCGACCTGAAATATTTTAAAAATGTGGAACATTTAGCATTTTTTATGTACTTTCGATAGCACGTGGCTATTTTTAAAATTTCGTTTTCAAACGGAACTGCACGTTCCCTAACCTTAAAGAAATACAACTTTACGCAATGATCAAGCTGTTAGAAATCACAGGAGTTCCGAAAAATTTCAACCAACGACTATTTTTATGTATTTTTTGTGCTGAACACGAAACTGACCCTCTTTTTTACCGATACCTCAAGCGTTCGTCCCTAACTTCAAAATACACCGCAAAATTGCTGTTTCACGCGGTTGAGAGGTAGGTCGTGTGATCTACGTGAGGAAAATTATTGACAGAGAGTAATTTTATGTATTTTGAGCTGCTGAACACTGCAGTGTATCAATTGATTTGCACTAGCGATAATTTTTTTGAATATATTTTGCTAACCTATCACCTAAATTCTCTGAAAATTATGCATGTATGGTATATTAATTAAAAGCTCATTTTTATTATAATAACACGTTTTACTTATACTTGCTTGAATAGCGCATTTTGGGACTCTCGAGCGTTCCTATCTCATTTGTGAGGGCGATACCACCCACCGCTTAACATCGAAAAACGCTTCGTTAAATAATTGTTAATTTTAACTTAAATTTTAAGCTCTTTCAAAAACATTTTTACTGAATTAATTTTAGTACATATGTACAAGGACAATAGGAATACACGTTTATAAATTAGATGATCAATTTAAAAATACTTTTAAATTAAAAAAAAACGTTAAAATTCAAAAATGAATTGATGAATTTTCACAATGTTTTATTTTGAATCTCTGTCAAAAAACGATAAAAATGAGCACTGGCTTATAAAAAATGTTTATGCTGTAAAAATATGTAACTTTAAATCTCTCCGCTCTCTAAAACTTGAAACACCGAAACGCATCAAACAATAAAAAAATATGTATTCTTGTCCCCGCACCGCACACACACACACACGCACACACACGCACGCACGCACGCACGCTCGCACGCACCCACACACACACACACACACACACACACATTCTATAAAATATGAAAATACTGTGTTTTCATTTCTAATGTATCCAAAACATATTTCTTACCATTGCAATTATTACAACGTCTATGAGGAAGCAAAAACATTCCATTACAAAAGATTAGATTCGTTATAATAGTGAGTAAACACTCAAGATAATGTCTTGTTGCTTAAACGGTTGCTATAAAGAAGGGTGGATCGTAATTTATATGTATACGTTACATAAATAAGTGAATGACAAATTTTCAAAATTCAATATAAACTGGCTTTATACATGCATATCTTTATTCAGATGGTTGTGTAGGTACTTGAATTAATACGAGTTTTATAATGATTATTTGACTCGGATAATAACAGCTTCATGTGAAAATGCAAATAATGTTCGTATGTTTGCACCTGGAAATATATAGCACAAACGCTTCACTTATTTGTGAAATATTTTATTAAATCTTGTTTTGCTATTAGTTTTTCGTTTGCGCTAACAAAAAATATATCCTGATGGTCAAAGTAGGTCATTAAAATCTAAGTTTTTTCTACATTTATTCACATTTAAGTGCTTAGTGCACGTGCATCGACATACGCACAAGCGTCGATCACGAAAAAAACGATATTACATAATGCTGCTTGTTTATTCAAATTTAATATTTAAAAGCCAGAAATTTTTACTTTATTTAATTTAATTTTTTAATTGTAAGTAATTGTCTTATTACTTAATCCATTGTCTGATACAATGGCAATGTTATATATTCAACTAATTATTCTGGTTTAATTTAGTTATGAATTTGATAAATACATCATCTTTTTTATCAACGTATTATATTGTAATTTTTATGAACTCGTAGAGTTGTGAATGGAAGTAAATTAGTTCTCTTTTTTAATTCTAATTTTTACGCATAAAGTAATTGTTCGGATCATATCCTTAAATTTGAATGTGTTAACTCGTAATGTAATGAAATCTCGTGATATAATTAAAATTAAAAGCTATGGACCGGTTTTAGTGCTTATCCCGCTAATACATGAATAAAATAACATTTAATAAAATTAATATTAAAATTAAAATTAAAAAAAAATTAAAACAAAATTGAAGTTAATTAATTAAATTACAATTTAATAAAAAAAATGACAATATCATCCAATTATATTTGCTTTGATAAAAAAAATGGACGTTTTTTGCAAAATTAAAATATCCCTATAGTAAAAGAATGATTGTAATCACTGACACCAGAAATAGGCGTAACTCTAAATTAAACATGTTATAACTATGACATAGTGCTAGAAGGGTCAATTTGGAGACCATGGAAGGGTACGTTAGCATAGTGGGACAAAATTAGGATATGTAGTGAAAGTGAATGGTGAGTTATGGGGAACATGGAGGGGGTATTTTTTTCTTAAAAAAATAATAAAAATAATGATATAGGCCCCGCAATGCTAACTTAAACGTGTTATTACTTCAACATAGTGATAAGAGGATTAGAGTTGATGATGGATGGGTGGGGTAGCATACGGGGACAGAATTAGGATAGGTACGTAAAGTGTGGGTGATGTGGAGGAGTTTTCTCTTAGTAAAATAATTATTGTAATCGCAAAAAGCAAGCCGCAGAATTAACTCTTCATTTTCTATGAAGTAGTGCAGCGACGAATGAAGATAAGATAAAATAAGATAAAGATTTACTTGGCACAGAGTCAAAAATGTTTTACATTGCCAATTACGGCATAGTCACACTATTCAGAACATGTATTTGAAAGTTATCACACCTATTTAACAAAGATTATCAAATTTACAAACTTATTGCACAATTTCCTTAATTTATCACGTCAAGTTAAATATAGACTTTAATAATTCAATAATAACACAGACGGAAATCACAGATTAATGCATAGTTATAATTAAACAGACTTATTGCTTTACGTACATTAGCTGCAGGTGTCTGCGAATGGCCAATTTAAATTTGTTTAACGATGGCAGACACCTAATGCTAATCGGAATCGAGTTCCATAGGCGGAATCCCTGAGCGATAAAAGATTTTAGGCCTACATCAGTACGTGCACCTGGTTCTACTAATTCCCGCGAGACCCTGCCACGATGTTATGGCCTCATTTTTTTTAAATGAGACCGTAAGATATGGCGGTTGGCCCATGATATATGCCTGGTAGATAAACACCAACGCAAAATATTCCCTTCTTTCGTTAACGCTCAACTAGTTCAATCGCTTTCTGAAAAGAGTAATATGTTCATCTTTTCTGACCCCGAAAATGTACCGTATGCAGGAGTTTTGCAATCTCTGCAGCTTGGTATGGAGATCATTTAAGAGATCCACATACACCAGAGAACAATAATCCAGGTGAGAGACTGCGAGAGCACTTGCAAGCTGCTTGCGTAACTCCTCGGTGGTGCAGGATCTAAAGAATCTTAGCCCATATAGGGCTCTATTAACCTTGCGGCTAATTGCATCCACCTGCGGGTTCCATATAAGCTTTGAATCCATAACAACGCTAAGATTAGTCACGGTATCAACTTAGGGAATGTAAACGTTATCCTGCACCTCAATGACAGGCAATTGAACACCCTGTAATTTATTAATATTATAATCACAACCGAATATTATAGCTTTTGTCTTCCCGACATTGAGCCGCAGGACGTTCTCCGTTGTCTAAGCCGACACTGCTCGCGCCACGGCTGACAACCGATCTATGCCCTCACGAATATTGCTCCTAGTGACCTGAGTATACGTTTGCAGGTCATGAGCATATAGTAAGTGTTCAATACCATCCTCTAATAAGCCATCTAGATTTTTAAACGTGGACAGTGCTTCACGAAGATCATTAATGTAAATACTGAACAGTAGAGGCTCCAAAGCTGAACCCTGTGATACGCCGAGATTGGTTGTGAGCCAATGTGATTTACCATTTGATTTTGTAATTACTTTCTGTTTGCGCTCTGTAATAAACGAACGAATCCACAGTCCACAGTTCGAGAGAACCCTACCTCATCCTGATCAGCTTACGTACAAGTTTCGACGGAGAAATTGTATCGAACCCTTTACTGACATCGAACAGTAACAAGATGGTAAGCAGTTGTTTTTCATTGTTTATGCCTGCACGAACATGGGCCGATGCAATGGAGAAGGACTCATACCAGATTTGACTCACTTCCGTTCAGCGTAGAGGAGCTCTCAGAGTCACCAGCGCCTATCGCACGGTCTCGGGATCCGCAGTGCTCGTTATTGCGGGAATCACCTCGATCGACCTACACGCGGCGAAGCGCAAGTGAATCTACGAACGGAAGAAAACAAGAGAGGACAGAACAACAGTCCATAGAGTGGAACGGAAACGCATCATGAAAACGTCGTAACGGTCCTAGACGATCACGACCAAGGGTAAATTGTCAGCAAGGTTGATAGACCAGTGCTCGTTTTTATTTTATTCCTTATTTCCATAGGAAATTTCCCGCAGAATATACTCCCGTTGGTTTTATAATGTCTAAAAATTTTGTTTCAAAGTTATACGCCAAATACTAAAAGTAGTTTTTAGCTATTTTTTCTTAAAATTACGTCTTTTTACAAAAATATTGTATTGATAACCCCTTGCATTAACAGAGATCATGGGGAGGTAAATTACTACCTGACTCAATTCCTGAGTGATCATGGGTACTTCTGCTCCTACTTCAGTTGTATAGGGAAGGTTCAGAGCCCGAGTTGCATCTTCTGTTCGACTGATTGCGATGATGCGTTTCACACGTTTTTCGTCTGCAAAAAGTGGAACGAACAAAAAACAGCTTTTATGGGCGAAATGCTGTTCGCCGAGAATAAGTGGGCCGCCACGGCAAAATTCGGCGAGACGGTTCTACGAAAATAGAATATTGATGTCAATAATTTAATTTTTTGAATCACAAGACTGATGAACTGATGATGCGCTATTGAGTTTTCTTGAAGATAAAGAAGGACTTTGTCTCTTCTAATCCGGATCATCGCTATATCTCTATTCATAAAATTCTCTTGGTCTCTACTTAGGTCTACTACCTCGAGAAAATTTTTTATCCGGACGAATAGATGCATATCTCCCATATTTATATTTCACTTCATTAGAAATTATATATATTTATGATTTTCTTTTTATAAATGAATTTCACAAATTTCGTCATATAAAACATATTATATCTATTTTCTAATGTATACATTATTCTTTTCTGATATTTTAACGTATATTTGGTTAATATATTCAATATTTTACTCATAGTAACTTACAAAAAAAAATTGCAAGTAATTATCAACTCAATAAACAAATTTTTGTAAAAAGACGTAATTTTAAGAAAAAATAGCTAAAAACTACTTTTAGTATTTGGCGATAACTTTGAAACAATATTTTTAGATTAATTATAATGGAATTTAAAATGGAAATAGGGAATAAAAGAAAAACGATTTTTTCATGATTTCAAAGATGTTTTGCCCCCTTAACGTTATAATTGAAACAAAATAATTTAAAAGTTGAACTTTATAAATGCGCTTTAGTTTATTATTAAATATGTTATTTAAATATACTATTACGCATACCACTCTGTAATTATTGTTGAAAAAACTTATTCAATATAGTATTAAACTGCTATTATTTTTTCAATTACTACTTGTTTAAAATTATTGTTTGAATTAGAAAAATAATCAAAGTTTTTTAAATCTAATAAATCAATTTAACTTTTAACATAATAAAATAAGCGAAATCTCTATGAAAAGAAGCAAAGCTATTACAGTTTAAAACTTTGTGTAACATTTGAATCATGTTTTGTTGAAAGTCTGCAATTCAGTTTTCTTTGGCGACTATCACAAATAATGAAAGTTTGAAATCGTTATAGTTATCTTTATGACGAACTTATAAATATTAGTTCATACATTAAAATTTAATTCAAAGAAAATATATAGCATAAATGATTAACTTATTTATGAAATCTGTTATTAAATCTTTTTTTGCTACTAGTTTTTCGTTTGCACTAACAAAAAATATATCCTGATGTTCAAAGTAGGTCATTAAAATCAAAGTTTCTTCGGAATTTAGTCACATTCAAATCGGTAGTGTATGTGCCTCGACAAATGCACAAGCGTCGATGACTTCGTAACAACGATATTCCATAATGTTGCTTGTTTATGAAAAATGAATATTCAAAAGTCAGAAATTTTTACTTTATTTAATTTAATTCTTAAATTGTAAGTAATTGTGTTAATACTTAATTTAAATTACTACTTGTTTTACTTGTATTTTATTATGCATATTTTTTTATAGTACGTAAAAGCAATTGTAAATTAGAATTAATGCAAAAGTTTATTTATGTTATTTCTGTAAAATAATGTGAACGTTATAATCAAAATTAATTATTATACCATTCATTTTAAGAAACAAATATTATTTAAGAAAATAAATACGTATATTTTTAAATAATAACTTATTTTATTTTAACTAATAATATTGTAAATATAAATGCCATATACATTTACGGATGTAAATTTAACTTTGCATATCCTTTCGTGGGTCTATATTACCTAATTAAACCTCAAACTTTTCTCTTCTCTTTTTATTTCCCTGAAAATAAAAACATTCGATCAAAAATACTGCAAGTGTATTGTTAAATACGTCTCCTGCTGATCATCATCCTCCTTCTCTATTTCCCGCATTTACACTTTAATGTCGGCTCGCTGTAAGGTAGTTCTTCCATGAAACGAAATATTATATATAACTTCTAAAATCGATTATAAAATCGAACACTCTAATGATTTAACTATTTAAAAGCTATTTAAGCGGTCGAATAATTTATACATATTTTTTTAAATATTGATAAATTTACAATGCACAAGAATTATCAAACTAGTCATACTGTCAGAAGTTATTAGAAAACTTAATATGTTAAGATAATATTTGGGTAGTAACAGAAAATAATTATTGTAGACTCTCTTATAATGTTATATGTCAGAACACTAAATTCTTATATTCAAATTTTTAAATTCCCTCCAATTAGGCCTTTTCACGTCTGACGTCACGACCCCCACGTGACCGAACGCTGGGAGTGCAACATTTAAAATTGCGCTGATTTTTTTTATTAATATAAAATCAGCGCAATAATTTCTGAGTATTAAAAAATATGCCAAAAATACCTCTTTTGCTAAGCTCCCTAATGAATGCTAAGCATACTTGATTCGATACCTAAAAATATTGTTTATATATGATCAAAGCATGAGCGGTTAAAAACTGTTATCTATTGTGACTAACTCTCCCTTAGAAATTATTTTGTATTTAATTACGAGCTCAACTTCTCGCATAAATAATAAATAATAATACATTCTTATTAGATAATACAGATATAAAAAAAAACAAATTACTTTGGACCCTTTGAATCCTTCAAATATTCTGCCCCTTCACGAAAGAATAACCTTAACTCTTTTCATAAAAAAACACCAATTTTATTTACGTAAGCAAAACTTAATAACTACTACAAAATCTGAAGAAAAAAATATTCCATTTACTTAATATAGCCTTATAATTGTCGCATGAGCGTTATTCAACATTGCGAAAGTTAGAGCAAGACGGGGTATCCATGTAGCCTACTCTTCGGGTCTAATTATAAAATGGAAATGAAAAGCGGCCGAGTGTTCAGACAAAGCTACAGCTCTTCGCCGAGCGCACACACCGCACATCAGCACTTGGAGCACAACGTGGCAAATAGTCATTTTTCTGAGTAAAATGGACATTTAGAATTTAAAAAATATAAATCCCTTTTCAATCAAAATTAACACTTCTAAAGTATATAATATTAGCGCATGTACAATTATACCAATAGATAAAAAACATTACACATTAACTGTAAACATCCAAAATGCTTAATATGAAAAGAGTGATATCTTAGCAAATAAAAAGTCAAGTGGTACAAACAAATTGTGGCAAATTTATCACTTTGCAGGGTGAAATTATTACTTCGCGAGTTACAATTATCATTTTATTTTTATGAGTTAACGGTAATTTGATTTTGGGTTTGACTTAACGTAAAACAAATAAAAGACATAAGTTGAAAAAAAATGACCGCTTATTGGGGGGCAATATGTCACTATATTATTTATTTGATACTGATTATCTTTTACCTAGTTTTCACCTTACCAAACTAAACTTTATACATTTGTGTATTATTAAAAAGATTATGAACTTTCAACAAAGCATACATTCTTAAATAATCGTAATGCTCATTTTGTTCCATGGCCATTTTACCCCTCTGCACCGCAGCTTGAGCGCCGCTCCTCGATCTAACTTACTATACGAGTCGATAGCGCGGGAGGTGCGAGAAAATTAAATTTTAATCAAGCTCGGCGATCGCACATCGGCCCATGACTTTCATTATGCTCTCTGAAGTTGAATGCTCACTGATTTAAAACTGACTAATATGCAGTGAAAAGTATATGGGTCATTTACGCAAAAGAGGAAGCTTATAATGTTCATATGTTGATAATATTTGAAAAGCTAAAAACAAATAGGTACTGCTCACAAATTCTTTAATTAAATGCAGTTATTTCCTTTACTTTTACTGATAAGATTCCGCCGATTTTGTTGTGTAATTAGCGTCCCATATACTTCTAAATATTTTAATTTTCTAATGCAAGTTTTATGCATGAGTAATACAAAGAAAAAACCCTATTTCTGGTAGCTTAAAACATATGTAAGCAGCATCTAACAGTTTTTATCTTAATAAATATCGAGAACACATAAAATTCTCACTATTTCAACTTCATACACATATAGAAATACTGTTGTTAAGAATAAGAAAAAATTTTGGTTGTATGGCTCAAGCTGGTACAGCTAATATTTTAGCTAGAGCAACAAAAATGTTACCACTTATAGCAAAAATATTAGTAGTTTCTAGAAAAGTTTTTAGCTGTTACAAAAAATTATTTCTATGTACGTAATAGGTGTCGCATTATCATGTATAGTATAACTACCCTCGCGTCAAGGCCACATGCACTCAATATTATAACACCGTCGTATAGCATGTACGTGTGTGCAGATCGATTGCCTTCGATTTTCCGCTACACCTTTGCGTCGTCGACGGAAAAGGAATAAAAGGAAGCGAAACTGAATCAAGTGCAGCGTATCATACGAGCACACAGCAGCACCGGCTATACACACACAGAATCACATACTGTAGAGAGAGAGAGGGGGAAACGAGCTTTTATCTCCACTCACGTGCATGTGAATCGCGGCGCCTCTGCCGAGCTGCAGCGAACGTCGTTCCGCCTCGTGTCGCTCATTAGGCTGCCATGGAGATCGCAGAGCTTGCAGCACGCCGACGCCGCAGAGACACTCAACTCAATGGACTCGGTATTACCTACACCTATTGCGCGCGGTATGCGCGAGTGACTGGACGCGCCCGCGGACGTTTCGGCGGTGCGGTGATGCACTGCCAGCTTTCAATTATGCTAATATGCGCCAAGTGCGCTAGCGTAATTTGCGCGACGCCCGCGCATTTGATGCACCGCGTGTGTGTGTATCACACTGCAGAACGCGAGGAATCGGCCCTGCCTGCAGCAGTCCGGGATGCATGCATGTACGCTTGTGTACATCAGGTATAGAGGTGGATGCAATTTTCTTTTTGTGTGTCTGTGCGATGGGCGAGCTTGCGGCGTTGCTGGCATCGATCGACGCACTCGCAGTGAAACGAGCTTCGGCTTCGTGCTTTCGAGACATGCGCCGTGTTACGAGAGAGAGTTCTCTTTGAGTGGATACCCGCGCGCGGCTTTGAATTGCGAGCGCGATTTTGCGATTTTGCGGGCTGAAGGTGTGGCTTCTCTTTTTTAGTGGAGAGGATTGATGGGTTAAATTTGGTTTTTGGTTAAATGAGCGAGTTGGAAAAGTTTTGTCGGATGAAATAGATTTGTGATAATCTAGAGCGTAGAATATTTTTTTTTGAGAAAGATACTGAATTAGCGACTAAAAATTATCTTATCAGGTTGGTTTTACGGTTCAACTTTCGCGAAGTAGTGTAAGTATTGTATTATTTGTGGCACAATTGAATATTTTAAAAAAGAAATGATTTTTAAGATAAATCTTAAATGTTAGATTTTAATAGTATAACGCGTCCAAGCAGATGTTACTTGGCTCTCAAGTAGCTGCAACTTGACTACCTCTACTTGATTGACTACGGTATATATTGTTTGACTGTCGAGTTGGGATAACCTATTATGTTTTTCTGTATACGTAATATGTTATGTCGAGAATCACTCCGGCAGGACAATAAAAGTAGATTTTCTATTCATTCTTTTAACGGTTTTATCCGGACATTATTTAATGGAATTATTAAGGGGAGAGTCCGGCCCCCAGTATGACCACTCATGGCTATTGGGCTCATAACCGCTAGATGGCAGTACTTTATATGCTGCATTAGATGCATGTTATAGTTCTATTAATAGTATCAGAGGTTCTTGTTTTTAAATCACAACTCCATAAATTCTCCCGAGAATAAGAAAAGAGCCGTTAATTTCCATGTCAACATTAATTTTCCGAGAGTTAAATGCCGAGTATATAAGCTTATTAAATACTAATTATTTCATATATGATATGATTTAAATTAAAATAGATATAAACATGTTATTTTATAACTTTGACTTATCTTTGAAGCACAATTCTTAAGCATTTAGAACAAAAATACTCTGCTATAAAAGTTAGATGGTCATACTGGGAGACACGTTTTCCAAACCTTCATTTCGCATTATTAATTAATACTCAGATCATTAACTTTGACCAAAACTAATTTACTATGTCAAAACAATGACAGATCCGTCGGGGGCCCCCCCGCGCAATGTTGCGATCGCCCCCACCCCCCTCCCTAGGGGTACGAAAGTTAATTTATTTTTATTAATATGAATAATTTAATTGTCGAATAATATTCACTTTTGAATTATGTTGTTCAAAACATATTTTTTTTAATTTACTTTACTTTCAAAAAATTGAAGTAGTTAAAAAATGTGTAAAGAACTACAAATAGGTGGGTATTAAATACTAGAAACATATTAACAATTTCAAAAAGTTCAAATCAATTTATACTATTGCAGATGATAGAACAAATTAAGTTTATTGTCGTTATTGAAAAAAGTTTGTTATAGAAAAATTAAAAACTTTTTCAATTAAATTCTTCATTTTTCCAAATTTTTCATACATATTTAGTATATAAGAAGAAATTTTTTAACAAAATTCGAATTTTGTTTATTAAGGTATAGGTGTTTGAAAGTTATGGCAAATAGTGTATATATTTTCAATGAAATGTGCCCATTTTGCTGAAGTCTCTTTCACAATAGGTTGTGAGGCCAACATTTAAAAAATGTTGAAGGTTAGATTCTTTAGATTCAAAATCAACCAAAAATAAAACTATATCTAAGGATGATTTTTTTATTTTTGAATGTAAACTGAAATTAACGAAATGTTACACCTCAAAAACTTTTTTCTGTTATCGCGTAAGAATGACTTTTATACCGTCGTTTTTGGTTTTTGAATATAAATTTTTGACTGATATGTACGATCGGACCATCCTGTTGACTATAAAATGAGTTTCTATCTTATTTGCAAGTGCTCCAAACTGAAAATTTAACAAGATGATATATATAAATAACAGAAGACGTTGACCACCCTAGTTTCATACATAACTAAAGAGTACTCTATTAAAATTTTATTCCTAAGGTGTGAATATATAATATAGCTCGATACTACTCTTTTAGCACTTGTCATGGAGCAAACTAGAGTGGTGTAAAGTTTTAAAACGGTTCAAAGCCACCCCGCTTTACGGTTCTAAAATAAATATAGACTAATAATCTTCTTCAATGAAAATTATATTTCTTTTTGACCCATTTGAATTAGAGCTAATTTTTTACATAGTTTTCAAATTTTGTTTAAATCAGTCGTGAATTTATCATAAGTTAATGTAGAAAAAATATTCTGGTAATGTTTTAAAGAGAATAGAATTTCCTTCCATTTGCATATTTCTTACAGTTATTTAACAATTTTTTCTTTTAATGTTATAGGTTTTTAAGAAAAGGTAAAATACATACGTTTCAATGTGAAAATTTCGAAGTTGTGAAAGGCACGTAAAAAAAGTTTTTTTTTCAAATATTGCTCGTATTTTGTAAATGTGGCATTAAATAGTTTTGCTAAGCTTTTAAGCAAAGATGGTCACCTCAATGATTAAAAATATCAATATCACATAAATTCTATAGGAGCTACAAAGCAATTTTTTAATGCAGATAAAAATGTTGAATTAGACGCTATGAATCAAGTAAATGATTGAAACAAGTTACAGATAACCGCCTTCGCTTTCATCCTATTGTTGAAAGTATAATCGTTCTTGAACGCCAAAATATTGCTTTTCGAGGACATTGTGACGATGGACCGTTTACATTAGAAAGTTCAGTAAATGAAGGGAATTTTAGAGAATTGTTAAGATATCGTATAGAGAGTGGAGATTCTCAACTACACGATCAGTTGAAACGGACGTCTGCTAGGGCAACTTACATAAGTAAAATCACTCAAAATGAAATTATTGACTGCTGTGGCGAAGAAATTTTATCGATCGTTATTAATCGGATTAAGGAAGCAAAATTTTACAGTATCATTTTTTATGAAACGGCAGATATTTTACGTATTTCACAAATTACACTGGTGTTGAGATACATGCACAAATATATAGTTCATGAAGATTTCATTAAATTTTTAGATCTACATAAAGAAATAAGTAGTATAAATGAATATAAACAAGATACCCTAGAAGCCAGATTAAAGGGTGCTAATCTGGGACAGACTATAATGGATACTTTAAAAAAAATGAATTTAAATCTCAGTTGCGGTATTGGTATAACAATGGACGGATGTTCTTTCATGACATCAGAAAATTGTGGTGCTGTAACAACTATAAAAAGACAAATTCCTAATGCTGTTTACTCCCCATATTACAAGCATAAACTTAATCAATCGATAGCCAAATCTTCATCAGTCCAAGCAGTTCTAAACGCAATAGGTACGATGAAGGAAACCATAGTATTTTTTAATGCCTCGTCTAAGCGCTCTTTTACACTAAAGAATGTGGTGGGTCATCAACTTTCTGTGCTGTGTGAAACCAGGTGGATTGAGCGGCATGATGGAGTACTTCAGTCTAGAGAGTTACTCCTAAAAATGATTAAATCGCTGGATTTTATAGCATTATGGAAAGACATTCAAACATCAGTAAAAGCAAGAACATTAATATTATTACAGACAAGCTATTTATATACCAATAGTCGAAAATGTCACGGAGGATTTGAAATATCGTTTTTCCAAAGAAACGGTTAATTTGTACAATTTATAAATTTTATTTCCAAATTCAGCTATTTTGAAAGACGATGAGTTATTAAACAAGGCAGCTCAGAATCTCGCTGAGAGATATTCTTTCTTTTTAACGACTCTATAAACATGGTAAAAAAGATGATCGTGTCTGAGCTGCAATTATGCACAGTGAAATGGGAAACGGAAAAATTTGATTGTTTCATTGGTGCGATTCAATTGCTGGAATACTGTGACTGCGATAAATACCCTATTTTATACGTTCTTTGTAAGATTTTAGTAACAGTACCATTGAGCAGAGCAAGTGCGGAAAGAGCTTTCTCTACATTAAGAAGAGTAAAAACGAGGCTTAGGTCGACAATCGCCGAAGATAGGCTTGTTGGACTGGCTTTATAGAATGTACATTATGACATAAAATTAGATCCAAATGTGATCATAGATCGGTATGCCAAGACGTGTAAGCATAGGCTATAGAATGTATAATAATTTAATAAATTTGTAAATTAATTTCAAGAAAAATTAATACTGTTTAAATTTGTTATTTTTTAAATTAATTATTCTAACACTCGGACTGCAATCTTGGTTACTGTGTTATATTGTTTCCGTAGGATAAAAATAATAATAAATAAATTATAAACCATTTTCATATAGCGTAAAGAAATGCAGAAATATAGTTTTTCACATCCCCCCTTCCCCCGTCCATGCAAGGCTCCTGGATCTACCACTGTGTCAAGAAGGTTCATTCATACAACTAATTCCATTTTTAAATTTTAATTTTCACCTTGGTACACAAAAGTTACGGCTAAAATAATAGCTATGGATGGTAATAATGGAGCACTCTTCCCTATTTCTTTATTGAACTTACTCTTTTTTGTATTGGCTGCATGGTTAAGATGGTTCTGCTGGTCGAAAGTGCAACGTGTTCGGATTGTTGACTGTTTGGATAGAACGAGTATGAATTAGATTTTTAAAAAAGGAAATATTGTTAAATAAATTAAACTTTAACACAAAAATAAAGTGTATATGCTTATATTCTTAGTATCTATTCAATAATAATATATAACAATAACTAATACAGTTGACTATTATAAATTGATTTTTTATTCACGACTGACAATTGCATACTTACTCGTAAGTACTTTGTCACCTAGCAGCGATGCTGCTCACCTGTACCTACTTGGGTGGTTCACCCATTGTTCATATTACACGCTATTCGCTCGTTCGATGACAGAGATCTTATGTCGTATTGTGGAATATCGATTGAAAGTTTTTACATTTCAATTTTGTTCGTATAACCGTTGTAGCGTAAGATATAGGACATCAGGAATTATGAAATAAATGAGATAATATTTTTAGTTACTAGAAATATATGTAAATTTGTTTAGATAAAAAACGAGTAAGAAATGTCCCACTAACTGGGCGGTTAAGCATCGTAACAGTACAAATGGTGAGAAACGAATAAAACATTATGTCTTTTGATACACCAATAAGTGGCCAATGTAAAACGTCCATGTACCAGCGTCCAAAAAATGTAGTACCAATACCTGGATACGTATATTTGACAATTCCTTTATCTGAATTATTAATGAATATACTTAGAAAAGGTCATCATTATGGTATATAGCGTATCATTTATATCATTAATGATAGGTAGCAATACATAATTTTAATTCTAAAGGCATAATATTTGAGTGCATTTCTAACCTAATTTTCGTGATCAAAACAACACCGTACAGCATATGTCCATGTATTAGGCAGACACGGTTTTTAGCGTACTACTACATCCACTAATTGTTTTATATAAAACAATATTTTTTGCACATACTACTTCTCTATTTCTATTAAACATGCTCTTATTATGCCTTAGAAACTTTAAAAATGGAAAATTAAGAGAAAATAAGTTTATTAAACTACTATGAAAAAAGTGGCATTTCCTAGCCTAACTCTTAACAATGCACGTGCATTAGCCAAAACGAGAATGTAGCTTTATATAATCTTTTTATCCTCTGCAAAGCAAGATAAAAGTAAGAATATAGTCGATTAATCAGTATTATATTACTATTATTATTATTATTCCAGTGGCCAACCATTAATGGTTAGCAGTGATAATATAATGCTTAAAAGACCGCAGCTCCTATATCCGCTGTGATCATGTTCGCATCATCATCGTAGTCACCATTCATGGTTGATGGGACTATGTACTCCATAGCCGTGTTCACACAATCACGCCATTTCTCTCTATTCTTTGCAAGGTTAATCCAGTTTTCCTCATAGTATCCTATTTCTCGCAAGTCGGCCCTGACATTGTTTTCCCACCTTCGTCTTGGTCTACCCGCAGGCTTTGCGCCTTCTGGTTTCCCTACTAGTACTCTAAGTGATCCTCGCTAAATGCCCGGCCCATCCCAGTCTTCGAGATTTTATAAATCTAGTAATACACGCATTTCCGTATTACTCGTTTATTTCCCTATTGTGTAAGATTCTCCATTCTTCGATTAACTCAGCAATTTTGCCTCCAAATATCTTTCTCATAACTCTGTTCTCAAATACTCTGAACCTATCCTCCTCCCGTTTAGTTAGTGCCCATGTTTCGCATCCGTATAGGACTACTGGAATAATAACAATAATACATTCTGGATTATAATTTCAGAAACTAGTTGCGCGAAAATAAATATCACTTCAATAGCAATACATTTTTTTTTTTTTTTTTTTTTATTATTATTTAACGTCGCCATGTTTGTGCTTCCATGTGGTGCTAATCGACGACGGGGGTCTGCGGTGTGTTTGTAAACAAAGCACATGTAATTTTTACAGAGATGCTTGTATCAATCGGCAGAGACTAGGATTCGAACCCGGGTCACCGGCGTGGGAATCCGACACTCTACCGACTGAGCCGCCGCAGGCCCCTTCAATACATTTTTGATTAAGTGTCCAGTTAGTGGGATGTGTCCAGTCAGTGGGACATTTACCTTAAGTGGGCGTGGGTTCGCTATCTACAACTACCTACATATTACCAACTATTCATGATTATCGTCTACTCGTCGTCTAGAACAATTTAGATGCCGTGTCGATTTTATTTGTTTTTCATTGTGCAAGGCCTTACGGATTAAGATCGTTCACTGGCTAATTGATTTATTATATATTTGTTTTAAATTTTGACAAAATGTTATTAATAGTATTATCTATGCACCTGCAAAACTGTAAGAACTGTGTCGGTACCAAAATGGAAATATTCAATGTCAAAGTTCCGAGTCTTAACACGTAAGGTATAGGTTAAGCGTGTGTTAAAGATACATTTTAATTCATAGCAACAGAAATGAATTATATTATTATATTTGCCTGAAAAATTAATATATTGTAAAGAATTTCTACCTATATTACGTAAAACAAGAAGAACTATAGTTAGCGGTCTCCTTTAAAAGATATGGCTAAGTAAACATTGTTACCTGTGTTATTAGTATATCTATATTATGGTACAGTCTACAAAAAATTTTATACCGCACTTCAGTTTTCTGCCTTATTTCAAAATTTTTGGATTGCTTTTAATATTTTAACATTTTAATAGGACACTGCTAGGACGGTGTTAGGTCAGCGGAAAAGGCACAAGCAAAAACCGTGGTTTGACGACGAATGCGAGAAGTTGAATATAAAAGGCAAAAAGCAAGAATGCTTAGCCTTAACAACGCGAATGAGATCACCTCCGTACATTACCGTAATATATTATACTACCATAATATACTAATATATTACCGTAAATTTTTGTTCTGAACAAATGAAACACATATCTATCTATCATATCTAAAAGGGAACAAGCCAAATGAATTTTTTAGAATAATAAACGAAAGTTGGAAAATAATAAAGTCTCAGCTATACTAGAAAACAGTAATAGAAATAATATTCGGAATATGTATACAGGTATAAACTTAATAAGGAAAGGATCCCCAAGTAAAACTAACTTGCTAAGAGACAAAATGGGAACCTTATAACGCATACAGATGGACTACTAAATAGGTAGAGAAATTTATTTCGACGAGCTTCTAAACGTACACGAACAACAAACCGCTTTAGACTATAACGAAATTCACACTGCTGAACCACAAAATGAGCAACCTAGCCTGCAGGAGGTCTGCAAGGTAATCAACAAGTTAAGAAACAATAAAGCCCCTGGAATACATTATTTAGAGTCGAACTATTTAACCTACTATTTAATTTTCTTGTATATGGATTAGATCAAATGTAAGTCTGCAACAATATTTTCTGCAAATTTTTAACATCTTCTAAATTGAAGCTATACCATTTAGCTTCAATTTGAGAGTATACTCGGCTTTCTGCGCAGGGGGTTAAACAGGGAGGGGAACCACTTAAGAAAATAATTCATAATTTTATCAGCACCATATGGAGAAAAGAAACAATGCCCAAAGAATGTAGAGACCTAATCATAGACCCAATACAGAAAAAAGGAGATAAAATAAACTGTAATAACTATAGAGGCATTTCTCTTATCTGTACATGCTACAAAATTCTCTTTAATGTACTGCTAGATAGACTCACACCTCTCGCGGAGGAAATCCTCGGGGATTACCAGTGTGGATTTCGAAGAAACAGGTCAACAAGCGACCAGATGTTCGTGGTTAGGTAGCTCCTCGAAAAGAAATGGGAATACAAGGAAACGGTGCACCAATTATTTATTGATTTTAAGAAAGCGTATGACTCAATAATAAGATGTAAAATGTTTTACTTAGTGCTGCTTTTTCTTAGTGCTGCTAGGGGTACCAAAAAAGTTGGTCAATTTAATCAGAATATGCCTAGATAACAGTCGGAGCATAGAGGTCAGGTCAGGCAAGAACCTATCCTAGACATTTGACATTCACAGCGGGCTAAAGCAGGGAGATGCTCTATCAACCCTCCTATTCAAATTAGTTTTAGAATACGTGGCCAGGGCGGTACAATAAAGTAAAGAGGGAATTATAATAAATGGCTCCATAATACAATTAGGATGTTGCATGATTTAAAAAAAAAATTTTGTATAGACCTCTTCCCTAACTTTTAATGTAATTTTTTTTCGGAATTTTTTATATTTAATTTTATTCAATAAAAAATCATTCAAAATGTAGAAATTTGAAAATGTATCATGTGACTCGTAAATGATTTCTATTGGACGACGCTCGTGTTATGTCACGAAACCGTAGATTTAAATTTCGTATGCAGTGAAGCATTAGGAATAAGGTGTCTTTGCCTAAAATTTTATCTACTGCACTCGTAAATAGTATTTAAAGTCCTATACAAAACACAACGCTTTACAAATGCACTGAATTTTTTCTTTTTTTTTTTAATACTATATAAACAACAGTGAGTTTGTGGTTAGACATTACTATGCAGGGTTTGCATATCAGGGTTCTTTTAGTATACCTTACATTTAAAGTGTTATTAAACGAGATTCCTTTGAACAAAGTAAAAAATAAAACTTATAAAACTTGTTTTTTCTCCTGTGTACGAGTACAATACTAAAAAATCCAAAAAAGCTATTTTTTGTGTGCCTAAAGATGAAAATACAAGAAAAAAATGGTTTCAAATGGCTCATAGAGAGTATACATCAACAAAAGTAAATTATTTTTGTTGTGAAAATCACTTTGATGTAAGTATGAACTAAACTTTTATTTAACATTATTAATTTGCAAAATAACATTGTTTATTATTATCAATATAACCTACAAAAAACATTTATGAAAATATTGATTACTATTTATAGCATTTATATGTAACAAAAATTGAATTAACTCCTGTTTTTTTAGATTAAAGATGACATGGATAATTTTGTAAGATTTAGGATATACGGCGGTCCACGTTTATTAAAATCGAGTGTTATTCCACATAAATTTTGATGTCAACCATATCGTTTATCAGTTTTATCAGAGCTTAATAGAAAAGCATATAAGAAGATAAATAGAAAAAGAGATGTTGAAGAAATTTTAATTGAAGCAATCAATTATCCATCTTCATCAATAGACAATACATGTCCAAATGTTCAAGAAAATTCAGTGGAATGTCAGCCTTCTTTTTCTCCTTCAGTTGCTCAAAGAATCAAAGGTACAAATTAAACTCTTGATGTTAAAACTGATTCATCTTTTTCTTTGACAAAAACCAGTAGTCACATTGATAAACCAAGAGAATTTGACGTCGAGCAAATAGAGACAGAAACAGTAATGATTTCGTGTGGTATTCAAGTACGCAAAACTGATTTTATGCCTCATCATCGAAGCAAAGAAGTTATTACTGACAGAAATAATGATAATTATTGTAAAGTAAAATTGACGGCGAATATAATAATGTTAAATTGATAATAAATAAATATGCAGTGCTAAAGTGATGCAATGTATTAACTACAGCGTTATGAAAGAAAGAGAACCAAATGAAATCGGTTACGCATAAAATTTGAGCATGTGTTCTTTGCCTCAAGTGCATTTCCCGAAAGAAGGTCGTAAAAAAAGGACCAACGTTGGCGCTCTGGACAACAACAAGGCAGTGCAGGTTAGACTCTCGTATGGTTCACATCGTGTGACTATTAGGGAAAGCATCGTCTTTTTAGCGTAAATGAGTTACAGGAATATATCGGCTAGGCATTTGAATAAATATAATTTTGAAAGTTTAAACTGTGATTGAATTATTAATTTCTTCTCTCGAGAGTCCTGCTTTGTGCCGGAACAGAAGTCATGTGCAAGCTAGTAGGGAAAGATTTTGCTTGTTATATCAAGCCACAAATAGTTGATGTAGCATGTTCTCCAAAGCCAAGCACAACTCCTTTGTCAAAATCAAATAGCTTAGAATGGATAGAATGGAACTATATCAATTTTTAGCGAAGAGTAAAAAAAGAAAATTGAAATGAAAAATGAAGCATTAACTCTTACAAAATATTTTATTACTATGAGCCCAAAAGAATTTATTGGAATTTTACCCGAATGATTATAGATCATTGATTTATTGAACAAGTATTCAGGTTTAAATAAAGATAGAATTATGCTGTTTCTAATGAAAATTAAAATGAATGATACATCCAGTCGTTTGGAAAACCATTTTGGGTTTTGGAAGTCTCAAGCATGTAGAATTTTCAATCATACTGTTAATATACTATCCCATTTTCTTCAAAAGTTAATGGGAGTTTCTCAGTACGATGTAAAATAGAATCTATCAATACCTTTTCGAACTTTTTACAGCCATGTTTATACTCTGATAGATGCTTTTGAAAAACAGATAGAAAAATTATCAAATCCAGTTGAACAAGCGCTAACTTGGTCTGAATACAAGAAGTGTAATTGCTTGTACGCCAGAGGGTTTTATTGTATTTATTTCTAAAGGTTACGGTGGAAGAGTTAGCGATGTAGTTCTATTTGAAGAAAGTGGCATTATGAACGTACTGTCTACAAAATCTCAAGTGATGGCTGATCGTTGATTCAAACACGTCGAAAATATACTAAATAGAAAAGGTTGTACACTGATCCATCCACCAAGTGTATCTGAATCCAGTCAATCAACTAAAATAGAAGTATTAGACACGAAGCGAATAGCCAGTCTTCGTATTCATGTAGAAAGAGTAATTCGACGAATAAGAGAATATAAGATTCTGCAGCCCCATTCAACTCTAGATCCATCAATTATGCAAGTGATTGATAATATTCTTTGTATTGTATGTGCACTTATAAACTTGCAGACACCTATTATAAAAACATAATAATATTAATGTTTCATTAATATATTTTTTGTAAATATTACCATTATAATAGTTGTTTATTTCTTACCTTTTCTAGTATATTTTCAAATTCGCAAATATTTAAGCACTAGTAAACTAAAAAATCGAGGTTTTACAATTTTTATATTACATTACTAAATTACAAAATAAAGATTTATTAAAGTGAATTTACTATGTGTACTCTTGTATATTACTATCATATGAAGGTATATTTTATTATTTTATTTACTAATCATATATTATAATAAAAAGTAAATATCAGGAATTTGAACAAATTTAAATTATTTTTATGAAAGAAGATATAATTTTTATTAAATAATCTAAAATTTGTTATTTACAAACTGATTCAATTAATATTGGATAAATATTTTGTTTCCAAAATAAAGTAGCTTCATCTATCAAAACATTCATTTCATTTTCAGTATAATCAACCCAATCAAAATAAAGCTCTTCATCGCTTTCAAATTCACAATCTGGCACACAAAAGAATCCTTTTGTTTTTCCTGCAGCTAACATTTGCAATAATACTTGAGCTTTACACTTTTCTGTAATTTTTCCTTTACATAAGTAATTTTTAGCAGCTTCTTGTGTAGTTGGGCATTTTATCTCGACAATGTAATCTTCACTGATTCCATCGGGTGATGCTCCTAAAATAGGGTATGCAGAAAGTAGTATAAATCCACACTTTTGAATCTTGTATCCTCGTTTGATAAGTTCTTCAAATTCTTTTTCTTCTAATAGTCGTCCTCGTTTCATACTATCGTTATCAAACACCTTTGATACTCCAATTATTTGTTTCACTAAACTTCTAAATTTTGTTTTATACCTGGAAACTGCATAATTTTTTGATGTAGTGATTCTACCATAGCGTTACTCATACCACAGTAAACTTTGATTTTGTTGCCGGGTTTCTTGTTCTGCATTTTTGCACAAACTGTTATTCATTTCTTTCTTTGCAAATTCAATAAAATCTTCCACACTGTGAGTACCATACAATGAAAATAATAATAAAATTTGGTGTAATGATAATTAGTAATTTTTTCTGTTAGACAAGTCTTTTTATATCTTGAAATTTGAACATTCACTCGGTTTTCCCTTAATTTTTTTTTTTTTTTTTTTTAACGTCGCCATGTTTGTGCTTCCATGTGGTGCTAATCGACGACGGGGGTCTGCGGTGTGTTTGTAAACAAAGCACATGTAATTTTTACAGTGGTGCTTGTATCAATCTGCAGAGACTAGGATTCGAACCCGGGTCACCGGCGTGGGAATCCGACACTCTATCGACTGAGCCTCCGCAGGCCCCTTAATTTAGAAATCACATCACTTAGAAAGTCACTATTATCTGGTAAATTGTCTTCTTGTGTGTTTCCTTTGCCATCTCTGAAGCTAAACTAAACTTTTTATTTGTCCCTACTCCGGACAACACCAATTTTTTCCAGTAGCAGCTTACTTCGGTGCAAGCTAGTTCTTCAGTACGCCTATGTGTCCACATCAGAAACGTAAAATCATGCTTGCATCCTCCTATTAAGGAAGTACAAATATATCAAATTAGATTTTCAATACAAATAAAAAATAACAATGTATACCTTAAGCAGCTGCGCAAACCAAACATTCAATCTATTGAATAATCTTTTCCTCTTCAGTTACAGTTAAAATTGCAGTATAACTTTTTTGACACACTTTGTGATCTGGACAGATTCTGACCTTGAGTGTGTAAATAATTCCATCACATTAAATACAAACATAACCTACGGTCGTGTCCCCGTAACTTTCTCGTGATGATCTAGAGTTATAAACGTAGTTGTTATAAATGTATATTTATAATGAACTATCAACCAAACGTGTCATACACTTATTAAAATAAACAGTTTATGATAATAATAAAAATTAATTGAATACTTACGCATCTGTTTTTGCACCTTGTACCTCGGGTACATTAAATCTATCGTCTTTGCTTTTAAACTTGTAGATCATGTACAATTGAATTTTTGGAAGATTCCTTGAATCGGCTTTAGTAAATCCTTCTTCTAATTTATTTGCCGTTTTCAAAAAATCATTTAAATAAAGATTATATTATGTAAACAAACAGTACATTGAACCTGCAACCCATAAACTATACAATTGTGACGTCATCGACTCTCCGACCAATCCAAAGCGTTTATAGAGATGGAATAAAAATTTAAATTTTACGACTTCTTTATCTAATTTATTAATTAATAGGAGTACAATTAAATTTTTCTTTAAGCAAAAAATATCACATGTTTTGAAAAATGCAATACCCTATTGCTAGCACACGCAGATGACATAGATATTATAGGAAAAAAACAGAGAAGCCGTAATAAAAAAACGTAAAAATACTAATAAAAACAACTAAAGGAATAGGCATAGAAATAAGGGAAGAGAAACCCCAGACCATGGTCACTAGCAGAGCAGGGCCGGAGAGTGCTGATACCATCTTGAAAGTCTCTGGCAAAACTTTCAAAACAGTAGACGACTTTAAATACCTTCACACGATAATAGACCACAAAAATGAAACTCATAAAGAAATCAAGAAGAAGCTGCATTCAAGAAATGCATGCGTATATTCGGTAAATAACTTACTAAAAGCACGATTACTATTGCGAAAGACTAAATTAGAAATATATAAAAAAATCATAATGCCAGTACTTCTATACGGTGATGCTAAACGTGGGCGTTAACCAAACGTGAAGAAAATAGATTCAAAATAGATGAGATTACTAGAGAATGCAGAATTTTACATAACCAAGAAATACACGAGCTAAACGGGAATGTAAACATTACAAGAGTGATTATATCCTGAAGATTAGGGTAAGCTGGGCATATAGCTAGGATGGGTAACGAAAGAGCAGCACTTAGAGTGCTCGTAGGGGAGCCGACAGGAGCAAGAAACCAGGTAGACCGAGACGAAAGTGGGAGGACAATATTAAAATGGACCTACAAGAAATTGAAAGTTCGAGGAGAATTGGATGCAACTCGCAAACAATAGAGAAAAATTTCGTGACTGTGTGAACAAGGTTATGGACTACGCAGCTACGGATATCTAGTCTTAACAAGTAGTTATGAGAGCTATGGTGGTGATGCAAGCACGTCTACAGCCGACATAAAGACTATGTGATAACTGTTGTCCTGCAGGCACCGTTGCTGTTTACCATTACTACTTGGCCTTTATAATAATATAATAATAATAATTTATGATTTGAAATATAAATTAACTTTTTAACCTTATTGTCACCGGTGAACTACCTGAAAATACTTGGCGCACCTTTTCTCCTTGCCAATATCGGCCAGGTAGGAGCTCTGGTAATCCCGGAGAATATTGATAAGTGCGGTTAATTCGCCTTGTTAACCCTCCTGCGCAGAGAGCCGAGTATACTCGTCCAAACCGCAAGTCATTTTTGTATACATTTTGTATCACAAATTTAAATCTTTACTTTGTTGGGACATCTACAACCTCTCAAATTGAAGGTAAATAGTATAGCTATTATTTAGAAAATGTTACGAATTTGCAGAAAATATTGTTGCAGACTTACATTCGATCTAGTCCATATACACGAAAATAAACTTCTGCGCAGGAGCGCATTAAAAAGCAATAGATTTGTCATTTTTATTTTTCACTCCAGTATTAAGGGGGCAGGCTTGGGTTAAAATCTAAAAAAAGAAAATTGCAGTTTTATTTATACAGAACCTTTTGGATGTGATTTAGAACATGGCAAGTTTTTTACCGAAAGTAGGTAAAAAGAGAAAGATTTTCACCGCTTAAAAAATTAAATATCTTGAATCTGTGGCTCGTAGGAAGTGACTTCTTTCGATACTCAGTATTTATATTTTCAACCACTCCTCATAGACTTTCTCAGCATCCAGCCATCGCTATAGTCTGAAAATTTTAGAGAATGTTTCTGCTATGTTGCCTCACAATATGAGCGCAGCAGATTATTACAAAAGTGTATATAGTAATAATTAAAAATATTAACCCTTAAATAATTAAATATTTTAATTAATTTTGAGGTTATATATTTTTAATACTTATTATATAGACTTTTTTTATAATCTGCTGCACTCATATTGTGAGGAAACATATCAGAAACATCCTCTAAAATTTTTAGTTTATACCGATTGCTGGATGTTGAGAAAGTCTACGAGGCAGACCTAAAAATAATAAAAAACATTATTTTGAGATAATTGCATTTAAAGTTTGAAAACACAATAAACACATACAAACAATACTCACCTAAATAAAAAAGTAGGAATGCTTTGTATTTTCTTATTATATATTTCATTAATATATTGCACACTATTGCTTAGACAAACATGTGTGATACGTCAATGATATGATCTCACGATAGCATTAAAAAATTTGTTAATAACAGTGTCTCATTCTTATCAGTAAAAATAATAAATACAATATTTTTTTTTTTCGTCATAAAACATAAGTATATTTTGAATTCTTATAGACGTAGCTGGTAGTTATTTTCCAACTGAGAAGTTGGTTTCCTTGGTTAAGGGGCAAACCACCTTTAAATTGTCAAAAAATCGTTTTTTTTTATTTACCTTATTTATAGAAAATTTCCCGTAGAATAAGCTTCCGAAAACCGTTTTAAGATATCATAAATCCTTTTAAAGTTACAATATAAATACTGAGACAGCTTTTTTGCCGATTTTGCGTAAATTCGGTATTTTATCAATTATTATTTATTTTATTATTATTTATAACTAAATGTTTGATTGATTATTTTATTTAGTTATAAAGCAATAAAATATAATATAATTGGAACCAATTTGAAGGCTAGAATCCTTCAGCGCCACTACAGGTGAATAGTTGAACTTACATGCGTTTGAGATAAAGGTCGATAAATCAGATCGAATTTTTTACTAACCTTACCCGTACATTTTTGCTACTTTTGACAGTTGGCTTTTATGTTTACAAAGCACCTGTTAGTAAACACAGCTAATATTTTTATTGTACTGAACTTATACAGTGTTTTAATTGCATTTGACAATTTGTGAATGTGTGTAAATCAGTGTAGTGAAAATGTCTTCTAAAAGAGATAAAAAAGAAAGATTCACAAAAGAAGCCAAGACTATCCACCAGCTCAGCGAGGAAACTCTAAAATACAGCTAGTGCTAGAGACACCAGTGATACAACAAACAGAATCATTGACACTTCAATTTTATTTTCTAAACTTAGAAGTGTTCTGTGTTGTAATCGGTGCCATGGCAGTGTTCAATTAAGTGAATCTGGTGTGCAGGGTCTTGGTTTCAAAATAGATAGTGTGTGCTCAAAGTCTGGTGAAATAGCAGCGATCAACTCCAGCAACAAAGTAGGAGCCAAAGGAAATGCATATGAAGTGAACATAAGATCTGTGCTGTTTGCTCGTGCACTTGGACATGGACACGCTGGCCTTTCAACTTTTTGTGGGATTATGGACCTATACAAGCCAGTTGCCCAATCGGATTTTGATGAAATAAATAAGCAGTTGAGTTAAGTGTGTGAAAGAGTCACTCAAGAGTTTAGTATGATAAGTACAGTTTACTCAATTTATTCATTTTTGTGTTTTTTTTTCATTTCAGGTTATTCAAGGAGGAGGAAGACTCATGGGACTCCACGCACCAGAAAATATTGATGTACACTGCTGCAGATGTTTGTCTGCTACGTTGAAAAGAAGAAAAAAGTAGTTGCAATTGATAAGATGAGTATAAATTATATCTATTAGAACTTGTAACTTAATTGTTAAATAACTCTAAATGTTGTTTTTATCAATTTCAGCTTACTGTCCGTAAGATTCCAAGTGAACGCATGGATGGACAGATTGGGCTCAAAATTTATGGAGATACTCATTATAGTAGTACTTTTCATATGAGCGTAGGGATTTTGATTTGAACGAGTAGAAAATTTTTTACATCTATAAAAGTGATAAAATTATTAAAAAATAAGTGTTATATTGACAATGTTCATATAAAAAAATACTTCTACTCGTTCAAATCAAAATCCCTACGCTCATATTAAAAGTACTACTATAATGAGTATCTCCATAAATTTTTAGCCCAATCCATCCATGCGTAGACTTGGAATCTTACGGACAGTGCTTAAAGTCTTCGAAAACAGTCTGGTTTGCCATGGAGGCATAGAAGGTCCAACGAAGGTAAAAAATATACAAATTGGTAGGTTTTTATGTATACTTTCAGGAAAAAAACCCTTATTAATATAAATATCAAAATAAAAATTCTTAATTAATTTTTTTGTTTCAGATTTTAAAGGTGTGTGCCCCCTTAACTAAAAACTAAATGAATAAAAATAATTTGTAAAGCATACACAATATATACTTTACATGATAAAAGTTTTAAAAGTTATTTCAGATCAATTATGTTAATTTTTAAGTATTTCACCATCACCAATATACTGCGAGTACATAACACAATGTTTTTCAAATGCTAATTTTATAGACTAGATTTCTTATAAGAAATGTAGGCCTAAACTTTGATTGTGTATAGTTCCTTAATAAAATTGAATAGAAAATTGCTTGGACATTAGATTAATTGCACTTTATGTTACGTTTGATACACTATTCGAATTATTACCTAAAAATGTTTAGATTATTGAAAATATGGATGACAGGAAACTGCTAATCACAAACTGTATTAACATTATGGTCGGAGCCAAAAATAATAGCTTTAGTCTTTCTTACATTAAGCTGCAGAGTATTCTCATGAGCCCATGTCGACGTCGCCCGTGCAACAACATATAAACGAGCTATGCCTTTACGAATACCATCTATGGTGGCTTGAGTGTAGCCCTGTTAAAAGTATCCAATAAAACCTCATTAAATCCAATAAAATATCTAGCGCTCTAATGAGGAAAAAATTTCCTAGTAAACATTTAATATGTTTCTATGAGAGCTTGAAAGTATACTATTTTTATATTGGTTTTAATTGGAAAATACCTATTACAACGGAGTTTTTACAAATATATAAACATTTTATAAGATTCTTCTGATAAAAGAGTTATAGTCCATAAGAAAAGTGTTTATTTCAAATTAATGAATAATTTCTATTGAACAATTTTATGGTTATTGAAGGAATTACTGCTTAAAGAGAAAAATAACAATATAAACAAGTTTAAATGGTTTAATGTGTATTTTTCTATAAAAAATTATATTTATTTTTTTGCATTACCCAATATAGAAAAATGTTTACAATATTTTATTTAATCGTATTTTTTAAGACATTTTAGGTGTAAATACACATATTAACGGATGTAAAAGTATAAGTATTTATTAATTTTTGTAAATGTTAAATTACAAGAATATGGGATCTTAGTAGAAAGTCATATAAGTATTTACTGATAAATCATTTATCATCTCGTAGTTCACGAGTGGCAGCTAGGTAGCGAACGTCTGAGTTTTCCAGATATAATATTTAAGTTTATTTATGTAATAAATAAATTATAACTTCAGGCAAACAAAATTATTTATTCACACTGGCAATCTCTTATTCCTCAAACTCTAATACCAATTTATACATTATGGGTTCATCACCAAAACAGAAATAAATCTCGTCGTCATCGCATACATATCCCTAAATCAGTCAATTATTAATTATATATATCACAGCGCATCGATACATATAATCGTCGGCATCGTTCTACCACAAGACACAAGCATTCATCATTCATCCACACGTACATTTATTTCACACCCGTTACGATTATAATTCACATTAATCGGTCAAATTAAAATTAGTCCGGAGTCACGCCACAAATAATTCAAAATTGCGCCCGCGGTGACACAGACAATACTTAGCTTGTCATCAAAGGACGCAGGCGAGCCGCTTTTTGCGTAGAAGCACGTTGACGAGGTTGGCGGGATGGTGAGCGATGCAAGCTTGGCGTCGATTCCAATAGCGTCTTGCCGGTCCTCGCCTTTATCCACTGCGTGCGCCGCAGTTAAGTCGCTCGCCCATCATAGCGGCTATACACATAAGAAGGAAGGAAACCGCGCACCATGATTTTTTTGGTATTTATAGCAAATTAATGTATAGTCCAATAATAACTAACTTACCCCTTTCGGGAATGGGATCGCACTTGAAGAAAGAGAGCGAACAGGACAACGCGTCTGGCTCGACAGCAGAGGAGCCTCTATATCATAGGCCTCCTCGCTGTGTTCTGACGCGCGAACGCAACCGCGCGGGGTTCGGACTCCCGAAATCTACCTTTGGCGCACACGGGCACACTCACGCTAATATACAGCGAGCTCGTACAACGAGTTATATAATGCTCGACGCTCTGCCGACGCTTCTCGTACTTTCGATATATTGACATTCCGTCCCTTACACAGTCATGCGACAAATGGGCGGATAAGGTAAATAAAAGGCGCCGCGATATAGCCTTCTGCAAGAAACAGTTCTTCGGAGCTCTCTTCTCTCTTAACATTTTCTCGATCGCCCAGAATGCTGATTACCGGATATATGACTTTCCGATTTCATAAAGCTCCAAAAAATAGTATAATTCACATATACTTTTTTAAATTAAATTCTCGAAAAGGTAAAATTCACATAAATTTTCCATATAATCATGAAAAGTTTATACTGAAAAAACATAAAAAGAATCATTGCTTCCTTACCAGAGAAATCCACTAAAACCATGCAGAAATTTAAAATATAGAATTCTTATAAATTATAATTAAATAGTTAGATGTTCATTAAAAAATTGCTTAATGATTCCTGTAAAAATGTTGTGCACTAGAAAATTCTTATCGAAACCGTTATGTTTTAATTCTCAAGGGATCCACTCTTTGGTTTTTAATTATTCTTATTAAAACCAAATAGAAACAGATAAAAAATGTATCTGGTATCTGAATTTCTTATAAATTCCTATAAAAATTAATTTTGAAGTAGTTTTAATGGGATATTTCGGGTGCAAATAAACACCATAAACCTCATTAAAATATTTTTTATTGGTTCTTATGAATCTTTCAACAGAGAGGTTTGCAAATCGTCAGCGTAGAACAAGTGTTTGACACTTTTGTCTGTAAGTACGTCACGTAAGTCATTGATGTAAAGACTGAACAGAAGGGGACCCAGAACTGAGTTCTGTGGCACACCAAGATTAGTTGTTAACCAATCAGATTCACCACTCGACTTAGTAACCACTCTCTGGTTACGTCTTATAATATATAATTTGAGCCACAGAAGCGCGTTCCTGAAGAAACCCATCTTAATGAGCTTCCTCAATAATTTAGATGGAGAAATCGTGTCAAAAGCCGTGCTAAAGTCAAACATGAGGAGACTGGTAAGAAGTTGTTTCTCACTCTTTTTGCCAGCGTCAATTCCAGATCGGATGTCTTCAGTCAATTTAAGAAGTGCAGTCTCTGTGCTGTTATACTTTCTAAAGCCTGTCTACAATGGGTTTTGTTCTAATTTGAATATTTTCAATCTGAAAATTATATATGTTTTATATGAGAAATAGGTATACATAAAAAGTTTTAGTAAACAAACAACACAATTAATTATATAAAACTTACTATATAATTAGGCATGATAGGGGCACACCTGAATAAACGTTATTCCTAGAAAAATAATACAATCTAATTACTATACTCTGAACCTAAAAGTGTAAACACCGACGCAAAAAAAGATAAATTCAGCAATTTACTCCTTTAAAAATAGTTTTAAAATAGTTTTCTACTTTTCAAAACTTTAAAATAGTAAATGTATGAGTAACTTTTCAAAAGAGTAAGAATCTAAATTTTTATATAATACCATTACATAACCTAGATGTACTAGTTGCAGAAAATGTGTTTGCGGTTATTGGTGGCTGATGACGAGGTCCAGGAAGTGTGCTTCGTAGCTTTTTTGTATAAGATATATGTACTAGTCAGAGGAGGTGTCAACATATTTAGGGTGGTCCATGACAAGGTCTAAGTAGTGTGCTCCGTAGCTTTTGATGCCATAGTTTGGATATTGGCAAAAGCCTATAGAAAGTACAAGCTGGACTTTGTAATCGATTACCATAACTACTTATACTTTTTTTGCAAGTATTATGCGCATCAAGACACCAGAAACTATGGAGCATACTACCTGAACCTCGTTATTGACTACCATACTTGCCTATAAACAACCGGAGAGTACGGAGCACAGTAGCTGGACCTCGTCATCAGCCCCAGTATTTGCCTATAAACTCCTTCTGCAACTAGTATGTACTTCTAAACACCAGAAAATACGGAGCACACGTAGCTGGACCTCGTCATAACCCCTCCCCCCCCCCCCCCTCCCCATATTTTCCTATAAACACCTTCGGCAACTAATATGTATATCAAAACACCAGAAAGTACGGAGTACACTAGCGGAACCTCATCATCAGCCCCCATATTTGTCTATAAACACCTTCTCCAACTGGTATGTACATCTAAATACCAGAAAGTATGGAGCACACTACTTGGACCTCGTCTTCGTCTACTAGAAGTACGTAGAGGCCTTGCAACTAGTATGCACATCTCGACAGTAGTACAAATAGTAACACAAACTACAGAGCGCACAACTTGGCTATCACCATCGGCCACCGTAAGCATCTAGACACCTTTTACAATATATACTTTACATTTACACTTTATTGCGTTGATTTTTTCTTTTTTAGATTTAGAGTAGTAATTCGATATCTTTTTTTCATTTTATAAGTATTAAATGAAATGCTTCTTTATACACCTTTCATTTTATTGCATAATCAAGAAATATTGCATAATAAAAAAATGATCAATGCTACAGAATGTTGAAGTTTTCGCTGGTTCCTTCAGACTTGATGACTCTTTCATTGTCGTCAATACTGAATCATACTCTCTTAATTTGTTGCTCAATGCTGATTTAAGATTCTTACATTGTTTCTGTCAAATATTTATTTTATTTAGGTAGATAAATATAGATTTAAAGGATATTTTGGAATACAAAACAAGATTTAAAGTGATACTATAAGTCCTAACTATTGACGATATATGATATACATCATATTCTTTAATGGTATTAACGCGAATATTAATTTTAATTATATAAAAAACTGATGGATTCTGATACATAGAGTTTCTCTTATCAAATGTGACAGAAAATTATTATATGTTCATTGTGCCGATAACATTACTCTACATGAAATGCAATTTTATACGATGTAACTGCAAGATAGTAATTTTGTTAAATTTTAACATATAAAGAGTATATCCATCCATCCATCCATCCATCCATCCATCCATCCATCCATCCATCCATCCATCCATCGATCCATCCATCCGTCCATCCATCCATCCATCCATCCATCCATCCATCCATCCATCCATCCATCCATCCATCCATCCATCCATCCATCCATCCATCCATCCATCCATCCATTCATCCAAAATTCGGTATTTATTTGTAACTATAATACCGTTATGAATATGTTTTAAGACAAACAATGCGACTGCTTTATAATAAAGACATTGATTTTTAGCAAAATAAAAGCAATAATACTGATGAAGTTTAAATCGACGTATATCATAAATTGCCGACATTTTTTGCTTTCAATTTGCGAACACAAAGTTTATTAATTAATCAATTATTTATATAAGAAAGATAAACAAATTAAATCAAAAGTTAATCAATATGCAGTGAAATGATTTATGAAAAAGATATCTTATCACAACGACTCTCTCGACTACAGTAGTTATTTTGTAGAAAAAAGTTGAGGAATTTTCGAGATCATCGTGCACTGCAATACTTCTCGAAGATTATGTAGCTTTATCCTATAGAATAATGACTATAGAAGGACTCGGTGAGCACACTGTGTTTGAATTAGGTAGGAATTTATTTGAAAAATTTATTTAAAAATAATTTATTACTTATTACCTATAATTTATTACGTTCTTTTTGTTTCTCCATATTTGTTACCTTGATCTGTAAGTACGCGAGATAATGTAGATATATTTTTTCACTTTTGTAAGCAGATTTACGTTCGGTTAAGAGCGTTTTTTTTTGTATTGTAAAGAGAAGGTTATGGTCGACGAAGGCGCCTTATCGGCGGGCGGCACAGTAACAAACGCATCACGATAAACTTGTCCAATTACTGTGCACAGTAAATAAAGAAAGGTTTTAATTCGTTTGAATTACTAAAAAAAAAAAAAAAAAAAAAAAACGTAATATACATTTAGTTTATATACATAAAGGAGCACTTGAGGATTAATTAGAAAATATAGTACGTTCTTTTTCATAAAAGGATAATTATTTTTACGGGAAACTAAACCTAGAGCACAGTAATCGGTACGCCTACACTATGGTCAGCACTGCGATAACTTTCAAGTTGCAAGAGTGATATTTCTAGCTTTTTTCGTTTCTAGAGAGAGAGTAGATCATACTTGAATCATTACCGTTAGGTCCGAATTTAGAGTCGCGTCCTGAATCTAGAATTTTGAATCTTGAATATTTGTCGTCCTTCTAGTTTGACGCATTCTTATCTCAATTTTTCGATGCTTTATTATTATGCGCGATGGTTGCATTGTTATATGAGCGATTTTCAATAAACTGTCATTTCATGTCTCATAAAAAAAATATAACATAAAATTAAATAGTTTAATATATTTTTTTTTAAGTTAATGAGGTAGGAATCACTCTGATATTTTACATGTCCCTAATATGCACATATAAATGTTGCAATCCTAAAAATAACTTGTTAAAATAATCAACATTTAATTCATTAATTATTATTAGACTTATGGCTAAATTCCTTTAATTAATTAAATGAAACTTTGATGCCGAATCAAAGAATGATGTACGTCTGCATTTTTAGAAACTTCACGATCGCACATCCCAATGTATTATTTCTTTCGTGTTTTAGTATAGCCGATTTAAAAAATTCTTTATGTATGTCTTATTACCCGACTAAAAATGAGTAATATATAATTATATATAGGGGATATTGGGGTATAAGGGGCCACTACAATACTATGATCCATAGAAATTATAAGAAGCATAATTAATAAAAAACTAATATAGCATTTAGTTACTATCCAATTGAAGAATGTTATCCTATATTGAGATTAGTGCTTAATGTTTCTGTCCAATAGTAAAATTCACTTATAAATTACATCGAAAATAGCGATTTGAAAAATAGTTAGGGTATAACGGCCCCCTTATTGGGACTCGTTTGGTCTGGAGCCTCTGGTCCATCTGGTCTGGTTTGGACTGGAGCCCTTTAGGTCCAGCGTAATTTTACAGTTTTGCTATTAAATTATGGATACCAAAATACCGTAAGATAGTGTACAATGTTTATTTAATCAATCGCGATATAAGATCGAGATACGTCACAATGACGAATAAATACAGAAAAACTTTACATACTCAATATATGAAGAATTTTGTCATTTATACGGCTCTAAAATAATTTAAAATACCTGTTTTATATCTGCTACCATTTAAATTCTTCAAATTATGTTTTTTTATAAATAAACATGACAAACTCTTACTTTTGGAGCTCTCAAGGATTTGTCTACTCTTCTACAATCAAATAAAACGTTTCATGTACTAGAAATGGTGGCCCATTATACTCCAAGAAAAGTGGCACATTATGCCCCATTTGCAATAATTAACGTTTCGTATAATAACTTGTTATAGTCTGAATGAAATAAAAAGTTACAAAAAGTAAAATAAAACTTGAAACATACCCTAAAAATGGAGCACTGTCTGATTTTTTATATCAATCAAAATTATACACGGTTGGCAATTTGAAAAGATTTTGTCGTTTTTCATAAAAACCTGATTATTTAATTTAAAATTTCACCGCGCTGTACAAATTTGTTTGCTTGGAGGATTATATTCATACAAAGAAAATTAACTCACACTATAACCACAAGTAGATTAAGACGCGGAACAATAAATTTCGTCCCTCTTCTCAGTAAATATGGTTAGTGGCCCGTTGTACCCCAGGTACGGTGGAGGGGCTCCTCTGGTCGAACTGGGAAACATATTCAAACCTAGCCGGTGGGGGAGGGAATGGATGGAAGGACTCCCAGTAAAACGGGCTCTCCTGTGGATGGGACCCCCCTAACAGGGGCTATTACTAGACTGAAGGGCTGCCTAACAACCATGGGATCCCCAATGTTGAAAGGCTCTCATGAATGGGATCTCCCCAGGCTGGGGGCGAGAATCGGATCCTTCCTCTCGCCAAAGAGAAGGAGGAAACGAGAATGGCTCCGGCGGTCCGACTACAGGCTAAGGGCAATCCCTCAATACGGCGAAAGCGGTAGTGCCGGTTGGGAAACACTTTATAGTACACAAACACTTTTTCCCGTACACACACACACACGCACACATGAATACTGCGGGTGCGCAGCAAAACCACTCTTGTTGGATCGACCGAAGGCACTCCGGCGGGTGACCGGGCTGACAAACGGAGGGTACAAGGACGGAGGGTACCTCTGGACTTCAGACCTTTCTGCGGCTCGACCAGGGCCCATGTCGTGGTCTTATCTAAAGGTAAGTTGAACGAGGCAGGTTCATCGGAAAGATCCGCAGAGGAAGAGGCGGAAACCATGGAAGTGGAACCCTCCAGTGAAGCGGAAAAAGAGGTAGGCAACGGAGGGAAGATGGCCGATACCAATGGATAATTGGGGGAGGCCTAGAACTGTGAGCGAAACCACAAGGTCCGGTTCTATACCGGTTCCCACAATCTCGTTCACGCAAATCAACTTGCATCATAGCAAAAGCGCCTCGGTAGTTCTAGCCAGACGACTAGCAAAGGTGCATACAGGCATATTCCTAATCCAAGAACCTTGGATTCATAAAGACAAGATAGCAGGTTTAGGAGGTTGTGGCAATCTGATGAGTGGCAGCACCGCTTCGACAAGGACGTTCCTTATCATCAAGGGACTGCAAGTGGAAACGGTGCCTAAACACTGTTCGAGAGATCTGACTACAGCAAGAATCAAGTATAGGTCAGACAAAGGCTTAGCATTACTAGACTAAGGTACAGGGGTGGAGAGGACTCTGCGAGAGTATGAAGAATCTGACAGACACTGACAGATTGCGTAGAGTCCTACAGAACCCCATAGGCTCACTCGCGGAAACAATCCGACTGAAGTCAGGTGCATGGGCGGAGGACGGGCAGGAGGCATTAGGTGGGCTACTTGAGGCCCACTTCACGGATTTCCAAGCACCGGAGGAGGAGGCAAGCTTCCGGCTATACGCGAGAAACGGGGACTGGAAGCTGGCACGCCTCATATCGGATAAAAAAAGAATAGTGTGGGCAATACGCACCTTAGAGAACTACAAGACTGCGGGGCCAGACGTTCTGTTCCCGGCGCTGCTGCAGAAACGACACGAAGTGCTACTGGCCGCCCTAGAAAAGTCGTTCAGGGTATGCCTGGCTCTGGGACACGTACCTAGAACCTGAAGACAGGCCTAGGTAGTGTTCCTACTGAAAGCAGGCAAGGCACGACACTCGGTACCAAAGGAGTTTATATCAATCAGCCTGACGTGGTTTTTACTCAAGACGATGGAAAGACTGATCGACAGATACATAAAGGAAACAGCGCTGGTAGAGGCACCGCTACATGCCAGGCAACACGCCTACCAGACAGGCAAGTCGGTGGACACGGCCCTGGCGGAGGCGGTCAGTTTCATACAGAAGAGAATGGATAAGAAAGGCATGGTACTAGTCGCTCTTCTGGATATGGATGGAGCTTTCAACCACACTACCAGAGAAGCGATTATGAAAAGCATGAAGGCACACGCGGTTCCAGGGACACTTTTCAGGTGGACCTGGCGCATGTTAAGCAACAGAGGGATAGTAGCCCATTGCGGTGGGCACACAAGGAAAGGCAAAATGACCAAGAGATGTCCATAGGGGGGAGTCTCCTTCCCAACGATGTGGTGTCTGGTGGTCGACGAACTGATACGGCTGCTAAACGCAGCTGGTCTTTACAAACAAGCGTATGCAGACGACATTGTCATCATGGTTAGAGGCGATAATAAAGACGTGCTCACGGGTCTCATGTAGCACGCACTGGGGATAGTGGAGGCCTGGTGCAAGTCGGGAAGCTCGGGGTCAACCCCAGTAAGGTCGGTGTTATGCTGTGCACCACCAGGTATAAGGTGTCCCTTAGCCTCGTCAAAGAAGCCAAATACCTGGGCGTCACTCTAACGACAAACTAAATTGGGGTAGACACATTAATGGTAAATGCAAGAAGGCGATTAGCACGTTCTGGGCCTGTAAACGGGCCTTTGGCAACACCTGGGGGCTGCAACCGGAGAAGGTAAGGTGGCTCTACGAGTCCATCATCAAACCGAGACTGACTCACAGGACAGAACTTAAGGTACATGATAAGGCATTGGATAGGGTTCAAAGGCTAGTGGTGGGAGAAATGACAGGGTGCATGAGAACGACATCCACAGTCGTACTGGAAACTCTAATGGACCTCCCACCACTAAATAAGGTACTAAGGGTAAATGCCTTTAAAACTTATTGCTGGCTGAAGGAAATACCGAGCAGCGACAACTTCAGAGACAACGAGGTTATCTCAGTAACGCTGCCGGTCATTGACAATGTAGGCAGGGCAGAATGGAGTGAAGGGAGACATGAACTTATAAAAGTAGGTATCGTCTGGTACACGGATGGCTCTAAGGCCGAAGCGGGCGTGGGAGCTGGCGCGTGGGTATCGGGCATCATGGAAGAGATAATGTGCTCACTGGACCCCCACGCGACGGTGTTCCAGGCCGAGATCAGAGCCATTACGGAATGTGCGGAAGGCCTCTCGGCCAGGGGTATCGGGCAGAGGACAATAACTATCTGTTCGGACAGCAAGGCGGCTCTGCTCATGTTGGCTAATATCAGCACGTCCTCTAAGGAGGTTCTAAACTGCCGGAAGGCCCTGGTCACTCTCTCGGAGCGTAACCTAGTGAGGCTGCTGTGGGTGCCAGGACACTCAGGTATCAGAGGTAATGAGAAGGCGGATAGGCTGGCGAGCAGACGCACCAGACAGGTAAGGGCAAAACACTGCGATACAGCAGTCCCACCCTGCGAAGACAAAAGAGCTGCGGGAGCCTGGCTGAGGGAGAAACGCGAAAATGCGCGAAAAATGGAGAAATACATCTGGTATTAGGCAAGCAAGGGCGCTGTTCGGAGACAACCCACCGGAAGACTGGATAACAGCTATAAAAGGCCTAGGCAGAACCAAGCTTAGGTTTATTATTGGCTGGCTGACTGGGCACTGGAAGATGGGATATCATCTTCATAAGATGAAGCTCTGTGAGGTAAGACAGTGCAGATGGTGCGGTTACAGAGAGGAGTCAACTGTACACCTAATGTGCCCCGCTTTTGTGGGGACTAGACAGAGAAGGCTAATACAACAGTAGCATCCATTTTTCTAGGACAGGAGGAGAAGCACAATGGGCGTTGCCTGAGTGCTGGACCGGCAGGTCCCCGAACAGGGGCCACCGCCGTCACCTCCAAAACTACGACTACGACTACGACTATGACTAATGCCAACAAAATTTATATACAATAGATGCGGTTGCTTATTTTTATACTTTTCTGCATTTTTTACACTTTTATCTGGAAATATACTATGTTATGATACCAAAAATACTCAAAACTCAGTTTTTAAAAAATAGACACATGTCTATTTATCTGTTCACCGTAGATATATTCATATTTTATTCCTTATACATATTCTTTTTTTTTATTATATATATATATAAGTATACAAATATGAAGTTAATTTGGTTTAATGTCTTTGATAAATGTATTTGGATTAAAATTTTTATTTTAAAACCGTCCAAAAACCACGAGAAAATTGAGAACTTTTATTTTTCTATATTTTCACAAAATCAGTTCTTCTTGACATAATTTATCATTATCGTTGATTGTTTATAACTTTTGATTTTGTGCTACTGCTGTTGCGTAGTTCGTCCGTGACATTCGTAACGCCAACTCGATCGTTGCTCGTTTAATGTATGTATTTCCTATTGACATTAGATTACAAATATGTCTTAACATCTTCTTTTCAAGTGCTCTTTGTGTTCTATTTTCGAAAGTAATCAAACTTTTAATATTTCGAAACAAAAGCTTAGCTTTTAAACAATTAAAATCTTTTTTTAATAAATAAGATATTCATCTAATATAAACTAAATATAAATAAATATTATTTCTATTTTAATTTATGTCTTAAGAATAAATTTTTAATATTTTGTAAGAAACCTATTACTTAGAAATGTGATTATAACAGATTGTTTATACAATGGTACACGATTTGATAAAGATAACTAAATTATTCAAGAAAAATATTGAGGTAGAAATTATTATATTAAAGAAGTGCAGAGGGGTTGTGTAGGGAATGTGGAGGGGGACCAGGTTTAACTAACGTAATTTTTTTTAATAATTTTACGTTATCTTGTGGAGGGAGCTATGAGGAGGGGATGTGGAAGGGCGTGGAGGGGCTAAGTGCTTGATCTAAAGCTTACGAGTATATAATATAGGGAAGATATATAACTTTCGTATTTATATAATAGTGCATAATTATATATGATTATATATACCTATAAAATAAATATAATAAACATAAATCCATTATACTGTAGCATGACATTTCTATTAAAATGAATCATAGTGAGTGTATGCGCATCATGTGAGTGTGTATGAGTGTATGTGAGTATATGTGCATAAGTTTAATGAGATATTAAGTCCCCCTGTTACTTACATATACCAAAAACATTCAAATTCAAATTCAAATTCAAATTTATTAACCAGAAGAAGATTTACATACATAGAGTTTGACAAAATGATGCAAATCCATACAGATTTAAACTAGTTACCTTTGCGCAGATTCGGCACATAAACTAAAGTAACAGAATATACTTAAAACTAACTTAAAAACTAAACTAGTATAGTATAATTTGTAAACTAAACTAGTATTGTTGCAAAATTTAGTTAATTTATCTAATAACAAAAATAGTGTTTGTATATACATATATTTAACATAATTGCACTTCAAATAATTCAGATATCTTTTATCCAGATTTATACTTTATTGTTTTATGACTTTTTATCTAGTTTTAGTCTTTTTAGATCATATGGTAATTTATTGAAAGTTGTTATGCGTTTGTGTAACAATTTTTATTGCTGACCTTTTTTTGTTTCTGGGAATCACCAAGTTTTTTTCCCTAGTGATACTACATGACTTAAGAAATTGACTTTTTAGATTAGGGTAATTATGTAGTACTGTTTCAATAGCAAATAGTTGTTCCAAGTTCAGTGGATTATCATGGATGGTGAAATTATTTTTATTAATAATTTTGAGTATTCTTTTCTGCAGATTTTGCAATAAATCAAGGTTGTTTTTATAAGCACCTCCCCAAGCAATTATTCCATAATTTATCAAACTATGAAAAAAAGCATAGTATAGCATTCTCATCATTTCAGTTGAGATAAATTTGGCGATTTTATAGAATATATATACTAAATATTTGGTTCACTTTATGATGTATTGAATGTGCTTATCCCAATTTAAGTTATAATCAAATATGATTCCTAAGTACTTGCAACTTTCGACTATGATTAATTTTTCTTTTTTAATTTTTACATTATTTACGTTGGAACACTATCACAATACATATCAAAAGTCATACATACCGTCTTATCAACGTTTAACGATAGTTGATTTACAGCTAACCAGTTATCGACTAGTAACAAATTATTGTTCATAGATTCCTGAGCTTCCTCCCACGTATCACCAGTAGATATTGCAGTATCATCTACATAAGACAAAATTTCATCACGATGGACTCAAGAGATCATATATATATATATATATATATATATATATATATAACAAAAAGTAGTGGACCTAAAATGGTACCATGTAGTACACCCGTATATATTTTTAAATAATCACTCTCACAGTCATTTATTTTAACTTTTTGATACCTATTATTAAGATAAGTTGAAAGTAGATCCAGCGCCTGCCCTCTAATTCCTAATATTAATGATCGTAATATTTTATGATCAACAGTATCAAATGCTTTAACCAAGTCCAAAATAGTTATTAGTGTTGGTTTACTGTGATCCAAATTGTTGTATATAATATATTGGTAATATAATTTAAGGCATCTTTTGTATCTATATTTTTCATGAAACCAAATGGGTGATCAGATATTACATTATTTTTTTTAACAAAGTCATATATTCTATTATATAGTATTCTCTTGAAAATATTAGCAACATTTGATATTAATGAAATCGGCCTATAGATTGAAACATTAGATTTTTGTCCAGATTTGTATATAGGTACAATTTCCGCTTTTTTAAGAGGATCCGGGCAAATAGTTTGCTCAATGCATGAATTGATTAAATGTGCTAGTGGTTCAGCAATATGGTTACAGATTATTTTCAATGTTTGGCATTAATTTTGTCAATATCTCCATTTTTTAATTTCAGCATATATATTACATTTGTTACCTCATGAGAACTCGTTAGATTTATAAAAATGAAATTTTCGTTCATATTTGGCATTGTTAACTCAGATTCAGTCATTTTAATGATCTTTTCACTTAGTTTCCGACCTAATTCGCAGGAGTAGTTATTCATAACTTTAGCCATTTCAATTTTATCCGTAATCGTATCATTATATATTTTTAAATAATTTATGGTATCGCTCGCTTTGGCTTTTTTCCCTACTTTTGTGTTTATAATTTCCAATAACTTTTTAGGATTATTTAGGTTATCTTGGACTAGATTTTAATCGTACTTCATTTCTGCGTCTAGTATGACCTTCTCTAGAATTTTGGCATACATTTGATATTAAGTTTTTAAGTGGTTATTAAGCATGATCCATTTTCCATAGATTATATAAAAAATCCTTGGTTTCACAAGATTTTATAATAGCATCTGTAATCCAATTATTTATATGTGTCATTTGTCTATCTTTTCTTTTTTGTTTAAAAATGACTTTTTTCAATTAATTTAAATTTTGGGAACATATCTTTCTGGGGCGTTGTGGTTTTTGATTAATACAACCAGAGTTCAGCAAGTATTCGACCGCAAAGATTGATGACGTATTGGGCGTTGAAGGGATCGAGCGATATGCGATCGCTCGAGCGCTTCGACGCAGTTCAATGAGTCAGTCGATTCCCTAACTTTGACGGGTCTAGGAGTGTTCACATATATTTAGTTTGCGTTTTAGAGTACAAAGAGATTCGATGTGTTAGAAGTTTTACATAATAAATCTATTAAGAGTTTAAGACGAACTCACACCTGTGTAATTATTTATAAACCCGGTTAATCCAAAATATTTTCATTCTTTGCTAAGAATAATTTATCACTTATATTCGAGTGAAAGAAAAAATCTTTATAACGCATAAATTGTGTAGATAATTGTAATTTTCTGTTATTATCTCTATCTAAATACTTTAAAAACATTAAATAAATTCAATAAAAATGAATAAAAAAAATTTTAAAATATGAATTTAACTATGGTGGGAATTGATCTATATCCCTCAGGTTACTGTACCAGTTCCTAATCCACTAGATCAATCAAACCTTGGAGTATAAAAACAAAGTTTTCTCAATAAGTTTAGACAATTAAGGGTATTACTTTAAACTGTGTAAATTAATTTAGTTAATTATCTTTTTAACACTTGATAAAAAAGCAGATGAATTAATCAACGGGATACTGCAAATTTCTAACCTCAACACCTCCCACAACAACTGTCACTCTTTGAAAAGTGATTTCATTAGCAGCTACTAGATCACTCGACATAAACGAGTCATTAGCACCACTCGTTAAGTTCGAGTGAAAAGTATCACTATTTTAAAGTGAAGTATACAGAAAACTCACTCGAAACTGAGTGATTTAGTTCATGACTCTTTAAAGAGTGAAATAATCAGTCTTCCAGATTTAGACAGTGTGTAAAACGGGAAGAAAAAATATTTCAGACTAGGGTGAGGCGTTTGAAGCACTCGACTCCGACTCATACTACACACCTTACCTTCGCTAGAAATAGCTCATTTTCTCCCCTTGATGCATGATGTATTGTTATAGTACATTACGTAACAAGTGCTCAAAGCAAAAGCTCGAACAAATCGAAACCTCAAAATCGAACTTTGCGCACACTGTTTGGTACTACGTAACTACTTCAGCTTTAGTTTCATAAAAAAATAATTTTAACGCCGGCGGAAGGAACATTTATAACAATATATTGAGAATTGTCATATTTTCGTTAGTCTTGTGACATTCTTAAGACTAAACATAAGACCGTCATGGTGGTCACGCTACAATACTAATTGCCATAACTAAGACCGTGATAAAATTAGCCAAGCAATCTATATTTCACACCTTTCCTAACAATTTCCCTCGCAGCCCATTAAAAGGAACCTCACTAATTTTACACAAGCTCAAACTTAGGTAAAAACAACGGTACACCCACGACCAATCCCGCCCCCAAATCGTGCAAATTATTCACAGCCGCGCAAAAATAATCCCCAACCGAACACTCGCCTGTGGTATGCATATGGTGCACTGTCGTCGTAGCGTGGGATAGTTCGTTACACCGTGTGCAGCAGCTGTACTCGATCAATGACTAGTTCCTCTTCCTGCGGTCGTCGTCGTCGCCGTCGGGTCTGCCCGATCGAGCGCGACGACGACGTGGTCGTAAAAGTAATGACTCGCCGCAGTAATTCGTATAAAATAGTTACGGGAACTACTCGAGCGCGACTGTATAGCAGCGAATATGAGAGACGGAGATGATGGTTCTACGTGGAAGAGCCGTGGCGGTTGCCCAATCTTCGTGTCGCTAATTAACCTTCTTGTGTAAGTCGCGCAGTCGGCTTGCTCTCGTGAAATTGCGCCGTTAATGATGCCTGAGACGAAAGTTGCTGATGCTTTGTTTGGGTTACGGGCCTTGCGGTGGGTTATTCAATTTGGAGTCGATTCACTGGATTATCAGCAGTAAGAATAATAGGCGAATTGCATAAAATAAATCTATAAGGTCCATCAAATTGAATAACGAAAAATAATCGACACATGTTTTTTCTTTTCTCAATGAAATGATTAGCAGGTTGAAATGTCGCATGCCGCTAGAATCTCCGACTATATAGATTTACTGAGTACTAAGTTTGTGGCGTCACGCGAAAATTCAACCTGCTATATATTTGTTAATAGTTATTTAATTGAAAATAGAAATAACACATATCGAGTTTTTCCATATTCTATCTGACGTGCCTAATGGATTTTTATATGCAAGTTCTTTATTACATCGTTTACCTGCAGAAACGGCGAATAAAAAGCAAATTTGTTGGTATTAGAAAACGATTTTATTCACTCCTATATTTGTGATTTAATTATGGTTTCAAAATATGTATTTAGGTAACAAACGTAACCCAGTTATTTTTACATTATCCTGCTATAACTGAAACTATTTGGAATTATAAAAACAACCACTTTATGGAAATTATTGTTTTGTGTCTAACATGTTACTTTTTCATCATTACTATTAAATTCATTTTAAAAATTAGATACTAAATAAGACTTTAGACAGACTATTTGGCATCCTTCACAAAGGACGTAATTAAGCTAGCTTATACCTTTATAACTCTAAGTGAATTTTTCTATTTAAAAGCTGTTTCTCGAAGTAGTATTACGGTGCAATATAGTTTCTACTAATTGCCGTATTCTCATCTAAGATTTTCAGTAACACGGATAAAAGATCGCATTAGTTAAACTAAATTTTATATATTTAAGAATCTTGTAAGTAAAATATTCTTGATGGCTTTCATTTTATACGTTTAGTTTGCTCTAAATTCAAAGTTAAATAGTTTCAACTTTTATCTTTATTTCCTTCTGATGATTATATAAGTCAGTGTTAATATAAAATCTCTATCATTGTATTCATTATTATAAAACATAAAATTATTTGTTTATTAAAATGAGATAAATTTTAATAATAATTCGAATATATTTTAATAAATTAAAATTTCAAATTATTCGTAATAATTATGTCATTTCATGTACTTTCGGGATTACGTTTTAATGTATAAAAAGTAAAATGAACTAAGTTTAAAAAGTATTATTGATGCAGTCAAAAACAGAATAGAAAACTTTCTTTCAATATAGAAAGTTCTACAATAGTTTATTTCTAATTACTTAAAGTTAAATGACATCTTCTTAGAAGAGAAAATAATGCAAATTTACAGGTTTTACAATCTCTTTTGGGTTCCTGGTTCCAAGGAAGCAACTAATTAAAATATTTATTATCAGGTTTTTCATGCTTATATTATTATTGACAAATTTTATACAAAAGATTAAACTTGGAAAATGGAATGGAAAACTTTTAATATGGAATTTTTATCTTTCGTCTAGCAGATGTTCGGTGAAACTCGACTTCGCAGATAGAAGCTTACAGAAAAGGCTAGAGTTGGCATTAAAACTCTTCCTCTGTATGTATCTGCGAAAAAATATGACAAGCAAGATACAAAATTTATGCTCCCACGTAAAATTGCACGGCTGGTCGTTACGCAAATTCTATTCAGCAGTTCAACGAATACGAACTACAGCTATTGTGATTTTATACATGGCAGTATGGTACAAGTGGCCTCTTTTTATTTGGATAATCTCTAATTACCCTGGATTTAAAATTGAATGTTGAAGTTGTCAGACCTAACTACGCATACAACAATTATTAGTCTTGGAAATTATATTGATCAATGTAACCAGTGTTTTTTTAACACTTTTAGTCTTCTTTCTTGTCGTTTCTGTATGGAAGACTTTTTATATTTTAGGTACACTCTAAACTTAAAAGAGTTAAAATTGACCTTAGAAAGTAGAAATTGTGCAATTTACTCTTTTATAAAAGTGTTAACTACTGATTTTATACTTTTAATACAGTAAATAAAGAACTTTACTCTTTTTTAAAGTATAAATTAAGATATTTTAAAAGTGTAATTTCACCACTATACTTTCCAACAAAGAATTAACTCATAGATTTATACCTTTAAAAATAAAAAAATAATGTATACATGAACGTACTAATCGGAGACTGTATCTACTTTGTTACGGTAGTCGATGAAGTGGTCTAGGTAGCAGGGTTGGCGTTACTCATCTAGATGGTCTCGAAAAATCATACCTCGTTTATGAGTAGATATGGAAATCCAGACATCAGTTTCATACGCAAAGAATTTACAAAATTATTAAATTATAATAAAATTTTATGTAAGATACCGAACTTATAAAACGCTAAAAATGCAGAAGTGTCTCTTGGAGGAGACGGCGTAGAAAGTACATCTACCAAGACTAAACCCATAAATCCTAAACTCGTGAACTTGGATTAACCCTTTTAACCCAATCTTTTAAAATCCAAACCTTTAAACCCCTAAACCCTCAAACCATAAACCCTATAAATCCACAAACCCTAATTCTACAGACCCTAAACCCAATAAACCCAATAAACCCTAAATCCAATAAACTCTACACCCAATAAACCCGAAACCCAATAAACCTTACATCCAATAAATCCTAAATCCAATAAATTCTAAACCCAATAAACCCTAAACCCAATAAACCCTAAATCCAATAAACCCTAAACACAATAAACCATAAACCCAATAAACCCTAAACCAAATAATCCCTAAACCCAGTACAATCTAAGCCCATAAATCTTGAACCCACAAACCCATGCATCATAAACCCTTAAATCCTAAACCTATAAATCCTAAACCAATAAATCCTAAACTCATAAACCCTTAACTCATAAACCACAATCCTTAAATCTCAAATCGTAAATCATCAAACTCTAAATCCATAAGCCACAACCTGTTTAAGGCTTAATGTTTATTGGTTCAGGGATTATGGAATACTATAAAATGCATTTAGAAAAGTAACAAGTTAAATTATATTATGTAATTATTTGTAGTCACAACAAAGTGAACTGATATCATCTATGCATAAAACAGCCTACAATACTGGTAGTAATTATATTAGTATAGAATCTGAATATAAAACAATTAAATACTACAGCTTTTTGAGGTCATAAAACCAAAAACAGCTTTATTGGTGAACGGTTACTCAATGATACAAAATTTCTATTTTATTAACACTTAGAAAAGAAATCTACTACGATTTATGCACAAAAATCAGCTTTCATCTTGCGATAAAATGTATATAATGTTATGATTCTTAAAATGTTAGACGTTTCATACCTCCAAAATGTAATTTTATATACGCAAAAGAAATTTCAAAGTGATTGGTTGAAAATTTTCTGAGTTATCGTGTCCGCCAATTTGAAAAAATCTCATTTCGAGCAAAATGCATTTATAGTTTCCAGCCGCTCACCTCCACACATATATACACACGTATACAGTCAAATACTTCTAGCTTCATTTATACTTTAAATTTTGGGCTGTATCTTTTTAGGTGCACATGTATGCATTCTAGCAAAAAATATTAAAATATTGATTTATCCATCTATACGCGATTCTCTGCTTACTCGGGACCTTGTGTGTCTATTTATGTCGGTATCTTGCAAACTTAAAATTTTTAAAATAGATATTAAGTATAATGGTGCGAATCACGTCAACTCTTCTAGCGCGGCGCGCGAGCGTTTAATACTGTTGTTTTCAACTCGCGTTTGCGGTATGAAAAAAAAATATATAAAAAATATCCAATAAACTATTTCGATGTATTTTTTCCTCAGCTTTCCAATGGCGTGGTCAGATTTTCTAAAATTTTCCATTTTCCTTAAAAAAAACACAAAACGTGTTGTATCTCGAAAAGTCTATTTTTAATATTTTTTTTAATACTTTTAATCGAAAGCTGAGGTTTTTTTACATAAAAAAAGTTGTTTTGCCCAGAGTGCCCGATTATACTTCAGTGAGTAATAGAACGCCGAAAAGTTGAAGTACCGCGCGCAGCGGCAAGGCGCGTGACTTCGCGCTCGACGGTGGCCGCTGGATTCGGTCCTCCTTTTCATATTTTGCTACCTTATAATTTCTTTTAAACCTGTTAGTTAAATTTAGTTATTTTTTTGTTTTTATTAATCGTTTTTTTGTTACTTTGGCTTTCGAAGAGGCTTTCAAAGTCTTTAGCTTCGTGGCTTTCTTTGTCTTTGTTGCGGGTTTGAATACATTATTTTCTTTTTTCTTAGTGTCTTTCTTTGGAAAGATTTGATATTTAGAACTTAAAGACGTTTTCTGCAGTTTGAATGTGTTTTGATTCAATGGAATAAAAGCATGATACTGTAAAGTCCCTGGTATAGATTTAGCATTATCTAATCTTGGTTTGAGTTCTAAAACAGTTTTTTCATAATCATCTTTATTGCTATAAAATACTTTGGTTTCTTTGCAATAATTTTTAGCCCGTTCGTAAAGACTTTTTGCTGTTAAAATTATATTTTTGGATGAAAGTTGTAGACTAGCACGTTTTGCACCTCTTTTTAAGTTCGCACCGATACCATCACATGCACCTTTGCCGTGCGCGGTAGCATAAAAGTGCCATTCCGCTGAGATTTCGAAATCTTTTTCATGAAACAGAAGATTTTGCATATTATTCTTATTTTTAAAATGTTGACTTGCTCCATCCGTTAAATAATACATTTTTTTAACTACGAAATTAGATTTCAGATAAAGTATGACAATTTTTTGATATTCATAAACCGCGACAGTATCATGGTTTAGATTATCAGAAATTACAGCAATGCTTACATGTTTAAAATCACTATTTTCTTTGTAATAAATTACAACTGTAAAAATAGTTGCCTGGTTATTATTCCAATGGAAAGATTGCGTAGAATTCTGTACTACAAATGCATAGTTTTTCGCAAAATCAAAACAGACAATAAACTCCCTTTCTTGAAGATTTTCTTTCAACTTATTCACATACTGTGACTGTTTCTTAGCAAAAAAATCGTGAGTCTTCAATTTCATTAATTTGTCGCCCAGCGTGTTGAGAAAGTCATAAACGTTCTCACTTTTTGAAGCTATCGTACACCGATCTGTTTGAAACCACGATTCAAATTGAATTTCAAAAACATTATTTTTATCAAAACATTCAAGCAAATGTTCTCGTAATGCAGACGTATTAGTAAGATATAGTTTACTATTTTTCGTTAAGCACTCTAGCTCAGCAGCTTCTAGCATGAGCTTAACGTTTTCATGATGTACACATACACATACATTGTGTGTACCACTGCTTCCAGCTAAAACACAGTGTACTGGTCTCAATTGTATGAATTTTGTTAACCCAATTTTAACGTGTTCGTATTCTTTTTGAAATAAATAATAGATTTCGTTCAAATTGCCAAGAAGTAATCTTTTCTGAACGTGTTCTCGTTTGCTGTTGTCCTGCTTTACGGATATGCAATCTTTCAAGCCTGGCATAATTCGACTTATGTCATCCTTTTCATAAAAACTTTTAACTAAATTTGTAGTTTCCACCGAAAGTACTTTGCCGCGTTTTTTTTCAGGAGCTGAGAAAACTCCTTTTTCATCTACTAACTCTTTTGCTTCTCGAGCTTTCCATTCGTACAACCAAACTCTCTGATTAAATCATTACGAGACCAAAAATCGGGAGCAAGAGTGAGTAGCTGAATTCTATCTTGCTTCGATATAGTATTAGAAAATTTTCTTTTAATTTGTTCGAGAACCGTTACGCCAGCTTTATGATATTCATCACAACAATTTATGTTAGCTTTTTTTTGTATCCGAAATAGGTAAATCTGCTTTACGTTTGTAAATTTGCCTACGACATGTACCACATATTTTCGCTTCTTCGGGTACAAACGGAAATATACTTCTAAAAGTTGAAGGAAAGTCAAACAGATCTTTAGACGTAGGGTGATTCTCTCGAGAGAAAGGATTTATGCATTTCATTTTCCAGGTTGAACCCATTGTAGTTGCTACAATAAACCGGAGAAATACGTAACCAATAGATTTATGATTTAATCATAAAAAAATCTAAATTTAAAAAAAAACATCGTCGTATATATGAATTTCTTGTGACAATTCATTTATAGATTAAAGTTTTTTATGTTTAAGCCACCTACCGACTGAAAAAAGAACTAGTTTTACAAGTAAACATGATGTGGCGGTGACGGTGGCCGCGCCGCGCCAAGTCGCGCGCGGTACTTCTACTTTTCGGCGTTCTATTACTCACTGAAATATAATCGGGCACTCTGTGCAAAAGAACTTTTCTTATGTAAAGAAACCTCAGCTTTCGATTAAAAGTATTAAAAAAAATATTAAAAATAGACTTTTCGAGATATAACACGTTTTGTGTTTTTTTTAAGGAAAATGGAAAATTTTGGAAAATCTGACTACATCATTGGAAAGCTGAGGAAAAAATACATCGAAATAGTTTATTGGATATTTTTTATATATTTTTTTTCATACCGCAAACGCGAGTTGAAATCAACAGTATTAAGCGCTCGCGCGCCGCGCTAGGAGAGTTGACGTGATTCGCCCCATATGTACCACGAAGACTTTCTTTAGTTTTACTCTACACTCTTTTACAGACAGGTATCTGGATCGGATTGAATTTCAGTGAAATGATTTGGATTTCTGTGACTTTTACCCTTAAATCTCTAAAGTGAGTTTCACAAAGGTAAAAAAGGCAAAACGTTTATACAACAAAATGATAGAGAAAAACCCTTGAAATGAAGTTTCTAAACTGAAGAGATACACTGCAAAGCTCAAACTTTTAATTTAAGTATTACCTAAGTAAGAACAATTACTACATGAAGGAATTTAATTTTATATTTTAATTTAATAGTATCGTTACATATTTTATACATGCAGAATTTTTATACATAGAACGGTGTTCATGCTAAAAAGATAAAAAAGTTCTATATTTACTTCTGAGCTTACCAAATCTGCATTGCACAAAGACAGATAAACTCTATGAAGCGTTTCAGTACTTTACCTTGCTATATTATATTTCGTAAAGACATCTGAACATTATAAATAATAATGAACTAAAAACTATACGTTCCCCGCTAAATCCCTTTAGTTTACTATCTAGTATAACTTTGAGAATTTTTTCAAAATAAATAACAGTCTTTTGTTTTTACGAAATAATGTTACGAAAAACTGTAAAAACGTTTTCTCAAATCGACTACTTTTAATTTATATTTAACAATTATTATATTCAATTTTCAAGGTAAACATACGACCTTTAACGTTATTTATAAATTTTTCAATATATGGTTAACAAAACACTCTTCATCGGAAAAATTATGCAGGCATTACAAGTACGACCTAATTGTTAAATTGATAAGACATTAAAGCCAATTGTATACTGATAGATACGTTTTAAATCAAACTATAAAATTGTTAAAAATGAGAAATAAAAAAAAAGAAAGAATAACAAGTATAGTGATGTCTTACACATTTATGATCATTTGCCAAGACTTAACCCACGCATGGATACCTCAATTTACCACAAATAATGAATTTTCCTTATACCAATTTTCAACCCCATCCCGACCCCACGACATACTTAAAATTTCAATTATCCAACTTCCTCCAACAAAAAAAGACAATGTACACGCGCGATAACTCTCATATCCGCCATCCAGCCCTAACGCGACAAAGCGCTCTTCTTCACTATATAATAAAATAACAACCGGCAAAAATGTTAATAACGTCCAAGCAGAGCCCGCGGGCTACTCGCCTCGTCCTCGGCGTCACGGACAATGACACGCCCGCGCAAGACAGGAGCGGAAGGAAGGACGAGGGCACACACATATATGCTATATGCAAAAGCGGCTGCACTGCAGTCCGCGCCTCCGGGCGGTTTATTGCGAAATTCCGCGCGCGCGCGGAGTGGAGTGGCTCTTAATTGCGCGGCAGCGCGGCGCCTGGCCGCGGGCAACCAAACTTCCGCGATCGACTTAGCCGCGCGCCGTGCGGCCGGCTTCGAGGGGCCTATAGCTACATAAGTATATATATGTATATATGCACCCTCCCGTATTACTGATTAACGGGCTAATTTCGTTGGCAAACTTCGCCTCTCGCCGACGCGAGGATCTCTCTTCTGCGGCTCGCTGGATTTCTCTTTCATTTTGCGTGTTTTAATTGGTTCGAAGTCTTTTTCTATTTTTTCAGGTGCTTTTTTTGGTTGGGCTTGCGAACGAAAGTTGAGTTTCAAGTGATAAGGTACTCTTGTTTTTCAAATTTTATCGCGGTGGAGTTTTATTCTGTGCGATCAAGGGGTTGAGCTACTTTAGAAAAGTGAAAAACGTAATGTTACTTTGGGAGTGTTTTTCTTTGGTAAATATGAGGAACAGTCAATTAAGGTCAATATAAGTGGCATTATAACTAATATAGTTAACTCGATAATTAATTTTATAATTTACATTGATTAGTAAAGCACTTGGTAATGGATATTTACCTAATCGTAGGATCAATTTTAATTCATCAGTCAGTTTGAAATCATACAGCGGACAAAAAAGATATCAAAAAAAGGATTCTACTTTCTAAAAAATTTGTTTAACTTATTAATCTTCATTAAAACAAGTACTCAATTACAGTATTCAATTGTGTTTAATATATTATCAATTTATAATTCGGGTCAAACCTGCAATGCTTACAAATCTACAGTGAAAAATATGAATATGTTCGGACTATACTTAAAATATATATGTTTAATATATAAATAAAGAAAATAAGCATTATTTTCTATCGATCATATCGTAAAAATAATAAGAAATTTGTTATAGAACTTTTCCCTTAAAACTAAGCAATCAATTTTTTTTATGCAAATTAACTCTTTAAAAGTATTTTCAAATTTGTTAGTGTTAATTATATCATTTTTTTACCGACGATTCTCTGAATTGCTGCAATATGAAAGTTTTAACATGCGTATAGCCAATTTATAACAAATTGGTATGAAACTTTTAGAAAATGTTTATTACAATCCAATTTTATCGTTAAAATGTGCGCCATTTTAATATGTTTTTGCAATTGTTGTTATAGAAGAAAAGAGAAAAATACGAAGTGAAAATTTGTAGTTTTTGCTCGTTCTTTATATTAAATTAATAAATGCATTTAATAAAAAATCTCTGAAAGTTTATAAATTTGTTAAAAACTATTAGTTGCACAAACGCGTGTTCTGTGAACGTTGATACTAAAATCTTGACTTTAGTAATTCAGAGAATGGTGAGACTAAATGAGATAATTGACATGAATAAATTTAGAGATGTCTCTTGAAGTGATTAATTTTCCAAAAAAATTTATTTGAATACCTTGTTTTAAATGATAAATTCTAGTAAGGGCTTTAACTTTTATAATCATTTTTAAGATTTAACTGAGGTTGAGTACCTTAACGGGATGCCGGATACCGACATTGCAGTTTTTCGTTTTATTCAATGAATAAATGATATTTTCATTATTACTAAGAATGTGTGTACGTTCGTAAAATTTTATTAAAGTAAAAATTGATTGCTTAAAACGAAAAACCGATAATGACGGTAACTGGATAAAAGGTATAGGACTCCGATTTCGATAAAAACTCCATGTTTATACCTATTTCTAAGATCTTAAAGAATACAATAACCGATTGCATAAAAGTTCATTAATTTTTACGTTTACAATACAACAAAATGCAAAGAAATTTGCGTCATTTCGTGACATATGCGTCACGTCGCCCTCAACCTGTTAAACTACAGCTATATTAACTTACATAAATCTTAAACTTGCCCCCTCCTCCCTTTTGAATAGGTGGTATCATCAGGATGGTACCCTATGTTTTGGGGTTTATAAATAAATTTAACACCTACATTCTACGCATTTGGCTATAGAGCTATAATCTTCGCCGCAAACCTTTGAATTGCATTACCCTTCGTAGCAAAGCTCCGGATCACGACACTCTTTGTTACAAACACTGAATCTCGATTCTTTTCGCCACAAGCGCTGAGTTGTGAAACTCTTCACCTTGAACTTTGAAACGCGATATACTTTTTGTACCGGGCGTTGATAATTATTGATAATGGGATTCGAGACTCGTCAGGAACCTGTACCCGTTTTCGACCAGCACTCCACTCCATAGGTTGTTGTCTTTTTTAACCTAAATATCAAGATAGAAATTACTCATACCTCATATTTGCATAATTTTTCCAACATAACGGTCCAAAGTAAAAAAAATCAAAAATAATTAAGATTTCATTAGGTTAATTTTATATGATAAATAATATAAGTCCATTTCTACTATAATGATACGGTGATACAAATTCAAAATAGTGTATACACAATAGAAACTTTAACACGGCAGAAGTATTTTCTTTTTCTATAAAAATACAATTTTCCTATTGATTATTTTATTACATTTTTTAATCAAATAGATTCAAGAATGTGATATAAAATTTTAATACGGCAGGTTTTTGTTACCATATAATTTCCAAATCATTAAATATTGACAATTTGCCTTTAATTTTATAATTATTACTATAATACGACGCCCAATACGAAGAAAAACGCATTTCAATTTGCTACGAAGACTAATGCATTTCAGCGTTCACGACGAAGAGTATCGTGTTTAAGCGTTTGTTACGAAGAGTATCGCAATTCTAAGGTTGGCGACAAAGACTAACGCGGTCCAGAGCTTTCGAACGAAAACTATCGCAGTTCAGAGTGTCATCTATGATGAAGCAAAAATCAACTGAATGTAATTTTGTTTAATTTTTCTGATTTATTCAACTTAGGACTTATTATAATAATGTGATACACTGGAAAATCTATTTAATTTCCGGGAAAACGGAGGCGCGATATTAAATGAGCATCCTCTCAATTAATAGAATATGTATATTCTTGGAAAACTGCGAAGGATGCAAACAGTAAAAATGATGAAATGCTGGGCATCAATTATACGAGTTAAATCTGTAACGAACAAATATTTAAAATGATGCTTTCTTAAATTTACTCAGCAACATGTATTAAAAGAATTACATACTACTACTAAAAATACGTCGATTGAACAAAGCTTAAATCTAGAATTTATATCTTTTGAATTGTCATAATATTTTATTTTAATGAAGTTAACTATAGACTTCGGTGAATAAAATACTTCAATCTAATTCTAAGTTTTGAATAATAATATTTTTGTCTTTAACCCTTTATTGTGCCAGCCAGTCGTTTCACCAGCACAGCAAAATAATTTATGTATTCACTCGAGTAGTGATTCAGCCAATCAGGGCGTCTCGAGATACAGAAGACACTACACACTCGCACACCATACAACTTACACATTGATACTGTCTCCACCGACTTCATGCTTAGACTCCTGAAGCTTCTGGCACATCAAAGGGTTAAATAGTTCTACGTGCACGATCCACTTCAGATAAATCTTCACATTTCAACTCAATTAATCAAATATTCTACACTCTAAAATGCATTGATTTACTATATTTATCAACAAAACATTATAATTAACCGATTCTTTATTTTACCCAAATTGGAAGCTATAAGCTGGGGCATACCATAGTATGAAGTGCCCGGAGCTGCGGTGGGTTGAACCTACCAGCACTCGCCAGTTTCTCCAAAATTCGCCGCATCCAGTCGGACTTAGGACAACGAGCAGCGTTGCTGCGGGCAAATTCCCTCGGGGACCTCGCTTATAGAACAATTAATCTTTCAAGGAAAATGATGTTACGAAGGCTAAAGCGCTTTGCAGCTGAGTCTATATAGCGTATTGAACTTGGGTTGCCAATTGCCTCGGCCGATACTTGATAATTGCGTTTCAATTGGAAATTCCAAATTTTGTGGAAACAGAAAACAGTGAATAGATGAAACTGAGGATTGTAAATGTATAATTTGTAACTGAAAGGCTATACATAAATTAATTATTTATAATGCACGATATTTAATTCTTCTCGTGATTTTACCGGTGAAAAGATAATAATTGTCATAACTGTTTAAAAATAAATTTTTAATGAGGGCAGAAGATTTAATATATAATTCAAATTCAATATTCACATTGACTTTAAGAGTAAAAATATGTATTGATATTCATTTTAAACTTTATTTTTAGAGTAAAAAAATGTCAACTGACATTTCAAATTACAGTCCAGTAAACATCGAGTGCACATTGAAATCGAAAATTTGTCGTTTCGTTTCATCATATTTATATACCTTATACCTGATTGATAATTATAAAATGATAATAAACGCATGAAAATTACCTAAATGAAAATATGTTGTTAATACTATACGTTATATATACTACCAAGACACCAAATTAAAAAATAGTTCATGTTCTGCACCAATGCCTCATACCCTGGCTATATTTTTAATTAAAATCAATAACGATAAAATATAATTTTTCATATTTAAACCATTAGTATATTAACTCAATGAAATCAACGAGATGAAGTAACAAGTTGAAAAACTACAAAGTAGGTCACGTAAACTATGCAAGTTCGTGAGATTATAAGAAATGTTAATCAAATGTATAAGGAACCATTTAAAAAAAGATCCGTTTCGAAACTTGTAGCATTCTGAGACAAGAACGCATAACTTAGGAGTACAGCAAAATCTGAATATTCGGTGATTAAAAAAATTACCATTCATGAAGACAAAAGTCGAATGAAAAAAAAAGGAAGGAGAATCGCCCTCGCCATGTGCACCTATAAAGCGCTCAAAGGCGGAAATTCGGTGCACGGATCCTTGCACACCACGCGCTTATCGTTATTTTCGTTGTTCCGGGGCATAAAAAATGCGCGCTCACTCTCTCTCTCTCTTTCTCTCCAACCGCGAATGCTGTCGACGATGCATGTGGAGCGCAGTACAGGTGTATCATACGTTTGGGAGTGGTTTGCGGCGTATTTTATATATATATATATATATATATATATATATATATATATATATATATATATATATATATTCTTATATACGCCAGACAGGGCCCATGGTGAGGATCGTATCGCACTCTGCTTTCGGCTTGCCGTATAGCATAAGCGACAGACCGAGGTTTTTCGTTAATGCACTTTTTGCACGGGAGTGCAAAACTTTCTTCCGTTCATTACCGGGTGTAATTAAGGCGCCGCTAAAGTTCGCGGTGCCTCGGTTTGCTACCCGAAATTGGTTAGGTGATCGTTCTTTTTTGTAATGAGTAACTACTTACTGCGCTTGATTGGGGAAAATAATAAAATGCTTTGTATTATATGTTTATAAATTTGTTGTTGCTTGATCGAAGTATTTTATAGCTTATATCGAAATATATATTTCGCTTTAGTTTTATAAACACGACGCTAATGGTAAAATTATTCTTGAAAGTTAATTATGCAAAACGAATTGCTTTTTAACGAGCTTGGAAGGATTTATAAAGGATAATATGATTTGAAGTTGCCAGAGTTTATTTTCTTCAGAATTCGTTAAATTTTCGGTTAAATTCGAAAACATTGTTAAAAATGTACAGCTTTGTATACGGTAGGATGAATTTATAATTCAATTGTTTCTATTAATTTGATAATCTTAACAATTTGGAAATATTATAAGAATATTCGAAATAATAATGAAATCTTAATGTAATATAAATCTTTATGTATTATATTACGTAGAAATTTACTGATTTTCTTCTTAATCTTTTGCTTTTATCCTGGAGAGGTAAAATGTAGGGTTGTTTATTTATTAGCTATAAACAAAAGTCTTTTCTTATGTATTTTAGCTTAATTTCATTGGAATTTCAAAATGGTCTACGCGTTAGTTCTACAACGGGTAATGAACTTCAAAAAATTGAAGTGTAAAAATCTATTACTTATAAATTTATTTATAATGTTTGTTAAAAATTTGAATTATAAAAGATCAATTTACTGCATAAAAAATGTTATATTTATCAGCTTTTAAAGTTATGTGATATTTAACAAGTTTTCTTTTTAGAAATCAAATTTACGAATTTACTAGGGTAGTGACCCCAGTAGTCAGTCACCCCTCAGTAGTCGGCCACGTTGATTATTTTCTTTTAAAAAATAAACCCGTAGACAAAATATCGCTAGGTTAATAATTTTGTAATGATACATGCTATATTTAAACAGTTAATTCTGACGTTAAAACAGTTCAAGAACCATAAAATAAAATTTGTTTTTGGCTACTAGATTTTTTTTTAATTTTGCCGAATTTTATTTGTCGGCCGGGCCTGTTCGGTAACCCATATCCAAAACCACTTTTAATTGTCATGATCATTACAATTAATTAATATTTAATTGCATTCATTCATTTAATATTTATTCAATCTTTTATAGCTAAACTTCCATCATAGAACTATTAAAGAGAATAAACAATGTTATTAAAACGCGATGTATTGCCTTAAATAATCCTGGTCGACTACTAGCGATCAAGTGGCCGAGCACTAGATTCCGGTGGTCGACTATTAGCGCTTTCGTCATATTTTATTAAAACACGTATTATAATTATCCTGTAAATATTTTGAGCAAGAATAAACATTTTATCAAAAACTAGAATACATTTAAAGTGTAATAGAACCCGTAATTTATAAACGAAGATGTTTCTGATTTTTTTTGTAATAGCTTGAATACAAGATTTTACTTAGATGGACGACTACGGGGTCACTACCTATAATGCATATCTTTATTGATGAAATTTAGTAATAAATATTTTTATTTTTATTAATATATTATATTTTTATTACTAAATTTAGTAAATGAATTTTAATAAATATTGCTATACAATAAATTATCCTTAAAATTTTGTCTAGATCTAACGATAACTTTGACGTATGAAGAATGTTAAACTTTGAAATATAAATCAAATAACTATGATATCAAAAGAATTGTATTAAAAAAAAGAAACATCAATCGTTATTAAAAAAAATATATTTTCGATTATTCAGAATTCAAAAACAGAAAATACGAAACTTCCTTTGAGGGGTAGCGAAAAAGATATTTCGCGCGGCTTTGCCAATAATTATAATTGAATCAAGCTTGTTTCAGAGCCGAGTCTCATTATTCACCAAGCATCGGTCAAACGTCAATTATAAAATTTACACAGCAAATCATAAATCCGTCCTAATTACAGTCATCCGTCGCAACGCGACGCCAGTTGTTTCCGCCTATTTCGCTCGCACAAATATAATTACAACAAAAAGAAACCTGCATATAAAACAAAAGGGCAGCCCATCCAGCAACTCCCATTAAAAGAAATCTCGGTGATCGAACAACACCCTCATACGAAAGTACATACAACCTCTCGTAAAAAGCCATATATATACAAACCACCCGAAACCAAATAAAGGCCGCTGTATCGCGCATCGGCTCCATCCATCTGTGCGATCGTCGCCTGGTCTCGTGTCTCTCCTTATTTAGCACCGCATTCACCTTTCAAAATAACAGCCAACAAAAACGTCAAGCAGCAGCAGCGCACACATTTCTCCGCGCCACTCGAGAAGCGATAATTACACACGTGCTCGCTTGCCCTTTTGCTTTTATTTTTTAATTTTGGCCTGGCGTGCCGCGGGCTACGCTATACACACACACGCGCGCGCGCATAATACGTTCTTCTCTTGAGCTCTCCCGTGGCATGAGGAGCATCTGCGGCTGGCCAATGGCGCGTCACGATCGCCGGTTGTCGCGTGCCACCTCGGTCTGCCTCGTGCGCCTTGGTTACTACCATACACCTGTCCCGGGCGGCGCGGGCGCGCTTAGGGCTCGCGGAGCGCATGCCGGTTTTAGGAGAGAGGGTTTCTCGGCTGCACAACGAGGCTGCCTGCCTGCCGTTGTTTATGGGGTGGCCGGGGTGAGATGAATCCGGTGGACACACTGGCTATATAATGGCTACTTAATATTTTTTGTTTTATCAAAGAGGAAACATTTTTATTTCAATATCTGCGTCTATGCGTGTATATAAATGTATGTGCGAGGACATTCGAGCACACGCACGTGTATGCGTGCATGAGTGATTAAATTTTGTTTGCGAACGTGTGTCCCGTATATTTTTCTTCGTTATTTTAAGAACGCATTATCGGCAGATTTTTTATAAAATATAGGGGAGACTGGGGTATAACGGGTCACTAGCCATATTTGCTGTAGAAGAGGGACGACATTTTTTGGTCCGTGTCTTAATCTACTTGTGGTCATAGTGGGAGTTAATATTCTTTGTATGAATATAATCCTCTGAGCAAACAAATTTTTACAGCGCAGTGAAGTTTTAAATTTAAAAATCTGGTTATGTATAAAATGACAAAAACTTTTCAAATCGCTAACCGTGTATATTTTTGATTGGTTTAATAATACAGACAATGCTGCTTTTTTAGGATATGTTCTAATTTTCATTTTGCTTTTTGTAACTTTTTATTTCATTAAGATTATAAAAAGTTATGATACGAAACGTTAATTATTGCAAATGAGGCATAATGAGCCACCATTTTTAGTACATAAAAACGTTTTTTTTATTGTAGCAGAGTAGACATATCCTTGAGAGCTCCAAAAGAAATTGGTTGTCATGTTTATTTATAAAGCCGCTGTCAATTCACTGGCACTTATAGGTTCCTCAAACTAACTTAACTGTTCCAATATGAAATTCTTTGTTCAAATAAATTAGTTTTAAATTAATATGTCTCTTACTAAATAATACCTCAAAAATAGTGTTCTTTTTATCATTAATTGTATGATACAAGATAATTTTTTACTAAAATTACAGAACGATAGGTAATAATCTTTATCACAGCAATTTTTTCTCTGTACGTAATTTATTAAAATTAATTTAATATTTAAATTAACTGTAATCAGATATTAGTACGTAGATTCACTGAATTCCTAATCATCTAAAATTAAATATGACTTTTTTTGTGTGTAACAAAACAAGGGAAATAGCTTATTCAAAATTTCGGGTGCGAAAAGATAGGTAATTTTATGCTCATTGAAATGAATTATCACTCAATCGATGATATTATTTCTACGGTATCAAAAGACCGGTATACGGTATAAAAAGAAGAAATAATAAAATGAGCCTCAAAACATTAATTTTTACCATGTATATTCAGAGTAAAGTTGATCGACATCCATATGTACACAAACACACGCACACACGCACGCGCGCACACACACACATATATACACATACACACTCACACATCCACACAGACATTTTCTAAAAATAGTGTGTTTTGATTTGCAGTATCTTAGAACATGTGTCTAACATGTTTTTAGCAAAACTTTTCTTTTAGTTTGACTTCCTCTATGAGGAAGCAGAAAAACATAATTTGAAGGATTGAAATAGTAGCAGATATAAAACAGGAATCTTAAGTTGATTTAAAGACGTAAAAATGATAAAAAATGTCATGCTTAGTGGATGTAAAGTTTCTCTTTATTTATGAGTCGTTATAACGTATCTGGATATAATTTAACAGCAAGAGTGTAAAATTATGCTCGACCGTTATACCCAATGGGGGACCCGTTATACCCCAACTATTTCTTAAATTTTCGCTATTTTTTATGTAATTTATAAGTGATTTTAATATTGGAAAGAAAAATTAAACACTGATCTCAGTATAGGATAACATTCTTCAATTGAATAGCAACTAAATGCTATTTTAGTTTTGATTTTGCTTTTTATAATTTCTATGGGTCATTGCATTTTAGTGATCCATTATACCTCAGTCTCCCGTATATACGTAGTTCACGCAATTCTAAAATATCCGTTTCTTTTTCATATTTCTACCAATTATATAATGATAATGAGAATTAAACATATATAGATATATCTATAATCAAATAATTTTATGGTTCGATTATGACATTCCTTACGAAGACTATAGCACATTTCAGATTTCTTGAAAACACCTAGTTCTTTTCAGAGGCCTCTTTTTCAAAAATAGCACTTTTTAGATTTTCTTATTAATGAGTGCCCCGCGCAAAACTATTTTTTTTCTATTTCGTTAAGAGCCCTTCTTTAACGTACTATATTATTTATACTAGATAAGTGTGTCCAACTTTTTGCTGCAGCTGTGGGCAACATATGGGCCACATATTGGACAACGTATTGCCAATATATTGCCAACATATGGTCACAGTCATTTATTCTCATGTTACTCATATATTGCAAAGCATTCGCCCATATGTTGCTAACGATTGGCCCATGTGTTGTAAACCGTTGGCTCACATGTTGGTAGTAGTTGCCCCATGTGTGGGAAAGAGTGGGCCAATATGTTGGCAATATATGGCCCACACGTTGGTAAAATTCGACCCACGTATTGGAATGTGTTGGCCTAAGTGTTGAATTGACTTGACCTATATGTTATTCGTGCACATTTTTTTCTTTATTACATGTACAGGCATTACTGCCCTTATCTAGGTAACGGGTTGCAAGTCTGAAAAGTCAGAAAAGCCATTTTCTTCAAATGTCCTCGAAAAATTCGGACTGGCAGGGATTATTGTTAGCATCATGTGGGCGAATGCTTTGCAATATATGGGCAACATGTGGATAACCTTTTAGCAACATATTGGCAATACATTACCCAATATGTGGCCCCCATGTTGCCTACAGCTGTAGCAACATGTTGGTCAAACTTATCTAGTATAAATAATATAGTACGTTAAAGAAGGGCTAGAAAAAAATTATTTTAATACAATCATGACGTCAGAAACGTGAATATGATTCATTTAAAAAAATGTCAATAAAATTTTTAATATTTCGGCGTTTATGTCCTTCTTTAAACATTTATCTACAAGTTCACCATTTAAAAATTATAAAATAATTCAATTTTAATGAGCAACGACTAATTGTTTATAAGTTTTAATATAAAAAGCGTTTTTGTATATAAACAATTAGTCGTTGCTCAATAAAGTAGAATTATTTTATAATTTTTAAACGGTAAACTTGTAAATAAATGTTTAAAGAAGAACAATAGACCCGAAATATTAAAAATAATTGACAAATAAAGAAAGTTCATTAATTTAAGTGACATTCGTTTAAATTGATAATATTTACGCTTCTGACGTCACGATTTTGTTAAAATAATTTTTCTCTATTTCTTTAAGCGCCATTCTTTAACATACTGTATTCAGCGTTTATATAACTTTTTTCTGATAATAAATAATAAACGATTCAACCTCCTTAATACTAACGTTTTTTAGATCCTTTAAAGGAATTATAGTTCTTATCGGAAATTCTGAAAATTGCTAATTTTCGTAGATTTCTGATAAGAACTAGTGTGTATCGAGAAACCTGAAATGTGCTAGTCTTGGTAAGAAATGTTGACTTGTTGTCGGGTTAAACCGGTATTCAAATATTTGTACATTAAGGGTTTATTGAATTCTTTGTCGCCCAGCACTCCATGATTTTCACTCTCAACACTTTTCCCAGAAAATATAAATTCATTTTATTGACAATTCGTATTTTACAAGTATCGAGAATTTATTGTTCATTTAAAATCTGACCTCATTTTCCCGGAAATGCAATAGAATTTCGAATACAGCAGTCCAAAGTTAAATAAATTGGATTATTTCAAATCGAATAAATTAATGTCGATTTAATTCTCGCTTTGAAAATAGCAATTAGTTTATTGTGTGGAAAGTATGCAAAATAGATGAAATTAACAATAAAAATAAGCGAGTCCTGAAGTCCGAGCTTTTCGATTCTGAATTCAGATTTTGTAAGTTTTTCCACTGACGATAAATATGGCTTTAGGTTGGCCAAAACTTACTTGGTTCAAATTTTTAATTTACCTACTTTAAGTAGCCATATTTGATTTAGGTTTCACAATTATGAAAATCTGACTTTAGATTATATAAAAGCTTAAAAAGCACCTCCCTTTTCAGAATATTTGTTTGTATTATCAATTTGATATGTTTTGAACGTTTTCTAGGTGAAAAACCAATCGACATTAATATGTGCGGGGTTCTTGACAAGGTCGCTTCAGAAGTAAGTCAATTTTTTTATGACAACATTATACCTATTCGTAAATATTTTTCGCGTTAAACTGACAGTTCTTGTTAATACGATAACGAAGGGTGCCAATTCACTGTTTACGTCCGCAATAATAAATAATCGTTTGTTTTTGTTCGAAATATTCTGTGATTTATTATTAACGCGTTAGGAACGTAGGGGTACTAGTGGACCAACACATATTTTTCTTAAGATTTCTGCGTGAAAAGCTTATAATTATGCATACTAAATATACGGATCAGATCAAAGTGAACTATTCCCGATCTCGTAATGGTGGCCTAAATCGCGTTTTACTGCATAAAACTCTAGAAATTTAATTGCCGAAATCCTATACTTAAAGGCCGAAACACATTTCTACCTGATTTCCTAAAGTTTCTTTCAATTCTTTGAGGGACTTAGCCTTAACCGGTTAACTAATTTAACTTCACAAAACGTACACTAACCTCATTATCTTTACTTAAACATTATGATATAGACCACTAAAATCAGTCGGCGTCCGTATCGCCCCGGTCTCCCCTCTACGACCCTGCAACAGAGCAGCGGCAGCGGCAGCGGCAGCAGCAGCAGGCTCTCCCGCCTCACTCTCAGTGGTGCGTGTGATGGGGCAGCTGCCGATGCAGCTGATGGAAGAAACGAGCAGATACTCCTATACACCTATACAGCGCAGCTCTGCGCGGTGTTGCGGCTGATGCCGACCGATCGGTTGGATTATTATCGGAGAGAAGGTGCATGGGGCTCGCGCGATATACTTTTTGTGCCTTCCGCGTATTATATTATGCGCGGTGCGTATATATATATATATATATATATATATATATATAGGTGGATCGGGTGTACAGAGGGTTTTCGACTGCATATAGTGCGTTTCGCGGGGATTCGTCAGCGAGGGCTGCTGTGCAGGTCCCGGCTGTAGGGCTGGATCGATCAAGGTGGGTGTTTTTCTTTTTGCTGTTTTGTGTTAATTAGGGCCTTTTTGTTTCGGCTTGAATGGCAGGATGATGTGTGCTCGTCGATCGCTGTGCTGCGTGAATGGAAAACTTGAACGAATGGGTTTTCGTACGTTATTGTTCGCTGGGTACAGTGGCGTATGGGGTAAACAAACGTTTTCGAAATCTATAGTTGAGTGTAATATTGTATTTACCAATCTTTGTTACATGTATTATCAGCTATTTGTATTTCTTATATTAATTGTTACGAATGGATATAGTAATAAATTAATAATAAACTAATAACCTCGATCGCTAGCTACAAATTGTATAAATATTTCTGAACTTCCATTTTATGAATTATTGAAAATTCATATTTTTGTTCCAATGTTTTCGAGGTTCGAATTATATTGATCTATTGTGATTATAATAAATAAATGAATAGCATTACGAAGCAACTTTGGCTGTTAATAACTGCGAATAGGTACTGTTAATAACTTTTAATAAAAGCGAATCAATATTGTTTTAGATTTCTAAGCGTAACAACGTCATTACGTCACAGATTTAAAATTGTTTCCATGTTTCAATGATAATAAAGTCATATTAAAATGTGAAACAGTACTTTAGTTTATATAAATTTCTCTTGTCGCATAAATCTGCTCGTAACGGATACATTTATAATGTATTTTGAAATGACGAGAATGAATCGTGAAAAGTAGCTTCCATTTGAAACGTAATTATGTATATTATTTACTTCTAAATAACTAAATTTCAGTTTACTTCAACTGATCGTTTTTCGCATTTGTTAAGAAAAATATAAATCACATTCGAACAACTCCTAATAGAGTACTAATAGAGTAGTACATTATGTAACAAAGGCAAAAAATCGACTTTTTTCTCGAGTTACATATAGTACTATATGCCCATCTCAACTGTGTCCACTTTTTGAAATGGAAAGCAGAACTAATGGCCTGTTAAAAGACAATCGAAAATCATGGTTATTGGTAGAACTTGATGAAATAAAGAAATTTTGACTATTTTCTAGTGAAGTCACAAAAGTAACTTTTTTCCCGCTAATCATTTTTGCGGGAAAAAAGTATAATTTTGGTCTCGCTTTTCAGGGAAAAGAGTGTCCATTTTCGTTCGGATGGGCATAAAAGTATTTATATCTCCATTTCTCCATATCTTTCGAGGGCATCTGTAGCGTAATTCGTTTTTAGCTTAAAATTGACATTATACCGATACTAGTTTTTTCGTTTATTTCAATAATTTAAAGCAGATTATTTTAATAAGGAAACCAACACCTTTCGTTCGCATTATTTTTATATAAATATTGTAGTCAATGAATTATTTAGTTCCTACTGCATAAAATATTTGATTCGTCTCTCAATACGATCCATCTCACTCTCACGATATAGACAGTGAACACAAGAATTCGGCTTTGTATCACTATTTGTAAAGTTCCCACGAGAATAATGAATGAGCTGTCTTTCTGCTTTTCAAAACTTATTTTCCAAAGGATTAACATATCCAGTACATAAGCTATAATATGTAAATACTAATTTAGTATCAATTTTAATTATTTATATAAAAAATACTCTTTTAAAATCTATGATGTTTATACTGGGAGATACTTTTTTAAGAACACAAAATCTTAATTTTTCTATTAATTTATGTTCATAATTAATTGAGATACTTAAATTTACACCTAAACATATTTATTACTTAACAAAATACCGTTTATATAACAAATTTGTTTTTGAAATTTTTACATTTATTGAGGCATTCAAAAGTCAAAGCCAAAATAGTTATGGATGTCCATCACTATCAATTTTTATTTCACTGTTTCTTATATAGCGTCGAATACTGATAATTACATTAAGTAAGGTTTAGAGCGCCCTTAATCTTACTAATTTCTTAAAAAATAATACACTTTTTACCAAAATTATAATTATTAAAAAGGAAATTAATCGAAGCAATTTATAACAAATAAATTCTTAATAGTTTATGCAGAATGATTGACAATTCTTTTACAAATCAAACAAGTATTTAATTAAAATACTAATGATTTAATTAAATCTTTTAATTAAATTTCTAGTTGAGCAAACCAGTACAATAGATTACTTTCTTTGTAACAAATCTGAACTGCACAGTATTATACAAGATCGCGATAATGGTTTCTTTGATCTCTAAACGATTGACGATTGAAATTGCGTCAAAGTCAAAGGTCTGCTCCCAAGACCTTATATACCTTGAAACCTGCAAATGAACTTTTTAATTGCTATTTTTTCACCTTTCCATTCTCCAAGAAAAAAAAGTAATATACAACCGCAAAACCACAGCAAGCTACTTGCAGAAGTTCAGCTACGCAAACACGCCTCCCTTAATTAGACAAAAAGGGGCGCGCGCGCGCAAAGAAAAACAAAAAGCGCAAAAAAACCGAGCAAGCAACTCCGAGCATCAGCGCCAGCTCTCATTTTTCCAGATCCAAAACCAATGAGTTGCACTTCCGGGTATATACACACACATACATAAAGCGCGAAATACTATGTCCATATCTACCCTACAGCAATGTCTCTATTTAACTTTCGAAGTAGAATAACACGAATACAAGCAAAATCATATAAATTTGAAAAACGCCAATGTCCAAAAAATATTTTCCTCTATCTTCGCATACTACCCGTGTATTTATTTATATAATTACAATTGTCATAATCGAATGGTAAAATTTGAACAGAGACTCTGTCGTCGCGTAGATCTAGACACACACACACACACACACACACACACACACACACACACACACACGGCAAAAGCCAATGAGTTGCAGGACGGGTATTCCATACCCACATGCACTCATACATCAATTGAGAGCGCGAAAGGGCTGGCGGTGGTGTGCACGGTGGTGTGCAGTGACTATGCACGCATGAACTGCGCTCTCGGAATACGCTGCGCGCACACACACACACGCACACAGTCCAGCATCAGCCCACGTGACGCTGGAACCGCGTGGCCGCATACACGGCGCCAGCTGTGCGCGCCGCGGCAGACTTTGGTCCGCTCATTCGAGGCGAAACTGTCGCCGACAGCAGTACCTAGCGCGCAGCAGCAGCAGCGGAGAGAGAGCTGGCTCTCGGCCCTTTTTTTGCAACTCCGAACCGCGCGTCAAGTCAGTCAGTCAGAGTGCATCGGCCAGTGCGGCTGTTGTGCCAGCTCGTATATATAATACTTACTCCACTGCACCGATATACTCGCTCTTCAGGAGGGGAGATTTGAAAGACTGGTGAAGTGGTACTCGGATATACAGGGTACAGTGCGCGCGGGAGACTTGTTTTTTTTTCCGAATTTTTATGGTAGCGCAGTGTGCAAGCTGCAAAAGAGTGGGATATCCGTACACGCGGGAGCTGCGCTTCGCTGGGAGCTTTATCGAGGCCGCCGCTGTCGCTGGATTTACTGGCTTTTTTACCGGGGCAAGTTTATCCGGAAGTTTGGGGAATGGCGATTGACAGGATAAGAGCGCTCTGCGTCGTTGCGGTTTTCACCCTGGCCTGCGTGATACAGGTAAATATATCCATGCGCTTTTGATAAGGAATTTTTGAGTGTTGGTTATTTACAAGCACGAATTTGTCGCGCCGTTCGGATAATTGAGGAAAAAGCAATTGATCGTTCGTAGTGCCGATAACAATTTTTTTTAAATATATTGAGTTTCGCTTTAATTGTGTTTAAACTTTAAGCTTCCAACGTTAAAACTGTAATAGATAAGTATGTATTTTGGTGCAGAAGTATGAAACTTCTTTTCAGGTTCTTTTGCAAAAACAATCTAATCTGCTTGTGTTATCGGCGAAGTAAAGTACTCAAAAATGTACTATGATAAACATTTTTAAAAAGCGTTAAAATTGTTGTTTTAATGGACTTAATTATAAATACATTTATAAAATTACACAGGAATTAAAAATTTGAAATACATATGCGAAATGGCTTTGCGTGAGCGGCATAGTTTAGAATCTACTTGTATAACAGTATTTTATAATTTAATATAAATTTATTGGCATTTACGAATTTAGCTTTACATATCAAAACACATAACATAACTTTACATAACTTTACATAACTTTACATATTTACTTTTCATATCATGCTTTCTGAAAGCATGAGATTTTATGAGTTAAATTAAAAATAATATCGCTGAACAATGACAATAAATGCACGTTTTTTTAAACGCATTTTTCGACGATTTTCAACTTATAACATTCACTATAAATACATGACATCAATCTTGATTTTTCGTATACGGAGAGATGTTGAACTCAGGAAATCCAATATTTATCAGATAGAATCGCTTTTTATACATTGACCCCAATCCATTTTTTGACTTCGAATATCACTGATACCAGTGTTATATTTTATTAATAGTCTAAAACTCGTTCTGCTAATAATATTATATTAAGTTCATTTATTTACAATTAAGATTATTCATTTACAGTATGAGTATTTCTGTAGAACTTTAGATATCTTTATTTTTATTTTATTTATTTAAACCAGAAAGATTCACATACATAAAATTACAGTATGATGTAAATCCCTACAGAGGTAAACTAAGTTACCTGTGCGCAGTTCCGGTACATAAAATTAAGAAAAGTGATAAAAAAAAACTTAAACATAACTAACTTACTTAAAACTAACTTAAAAACTAAACTAAACTAGTATCGTATACATCTCAAAGTAGACTAGAAACATTATAAAATTTAGAAACTATTAACATTATAAAAATATTGTTTGTACATAGAAATATCAATTCATATCATTTAAAAAAATCATAACCAAAGTGAAATAACAATCACAGTATTAATAACAAAAATACAATTATTTCTATTTTAACCAGCAGTCAATATTTATAAATTGATTATTTCTGAAGTACTTGACAAATAGTTTTATTCCCAGATTAATATCGTTTGCTATCAATTATTTACCAATGTATTAAAAAGAAGTAAGAACCTAAGTGAAACTTTAATCACTCTATTCATAACAAAAATTAAAATCTTTTTATATTTTATAAAGCAAAGTCAATATTTGCATGCGGTATCGTTACATTGTATCGCTCCACCGGACGTCACAATGGCGGAACCGCGTTCGCTGAGTAAATAAAAAGAATGGCGAAAAGTAAATTATCGGAGGGCTTAAACGTTTATTGTGTTCGGGTCCTGAGAGCGTAAAAATACATTTCCGTGATTGTTTGAGCCCGTATAAAGCGTAGAAAGGATCGAACGAATCATGACGGAAATGCATTTGTCGCGCAAGCTGAATCTTTTTCTATTTGCTGTGATTGAAAGCGTGCTTTAATGGGCGTTTTCAAGCTGCAGAGAAATAAAGAAGAAATCAACAATTAAGGGGAAACTATCTACAGCTTCTCCTACATATTTAAAAAAATGTTTATTTTCTTATAAAATAAAATTATTTTTTCTAATCTTAGCTTAACTAGGTATATTGGTTCTTAAAACACATGTAATGGATAGTTTGAAATAACGAGAGCATGAATACTAGACTCAAAGAATTATTTTAATATATATATAAAAGAAATATAGCTTTAGTTGCACGCACATTTTGTGGAGATTCAATTTCAATTGTTCGTTTTTCTTACAATGCTTAGTAAACAGGACAATCCATCGCCAAGTGACATTAAGTGATAAGTTTGATTTATGGAATTTTAAAATTTCCGTTAGCAGTTTGAAGAATGGGATCCGGTGCGTAAACCTCCGCATGAAAACGAAAGATAAAATACTCTAAATTTCCTCTGAGCCTGTGATGAATGGAGAACGGATTGCGTGAGAATTAAAAAGCTATCGGCTTATATGTAGTGCATATCGCGATATGGCTATTTTACACTGGAAATCGTAATTCATAGAATAGCTTCAGTCCCAGCCGTGATTCACGATTATCGAACATTCATTAGTATTCCGAATATAGTTCTGGCTACCTGTGACACTTTGATTAGTGTAACTCAAAGTAATATTTGATATGATTTTAATTGTTGAATTATTAATGATTCTATGATTTATATTACGTCTTCACAAATCGAATAAGAATACACTATACCTGCATAATACAAATGTTCCAACATTTTAAACTCTAATACGTAAATACCGTTGTGCTTTATTATATACACGTCTGCTTTTAGAAATTCTTTGATAATAGCATTTTATTAGCTAGATTTTTAAATACAAAATTAGTGATAATTCAAAAGTGTAGAGAATTAAAAAGTAAAGAAAATAAAATAATTAAGTGTAAATATGAATGAAAAAACTTAATTGATTGAATTCAAGGAAAATGACCTTTGTGTATCTTTTTATATTACCCACGTAAAAATAACAAAAATCTATAGACGATCTTAAAATGATTTGTTCCAAATAGTTTCTTTTCGAGACCTAGTTAAACGTCCTAACAATCAAAATTGTTGAAATCTTAAAATCTTTTCCAGGTCTTTCACGCGCATTTTGTAAAAAAATTGTTAAATATTTTGATGTATTATCTATTTTTCTTCATATTTTAATATAATTTTGGTTGTATTTAAGCCTACTGAAGTCTCCTTGGGGGATCTTATCAGGCATTAACGATATTAAGAACCATAAGTTGGAGAGTCACTCTGTACGAGGAACTCAACGTATTTGAGGCCCCATCAGGTACCTCTGGTATTCGACTCCACCTCCGCACGTGACCTCAGTGTTCTGAAGCCTGGCAGAGCGTATACACACGAGACCCTAAGTTCTGAATCCTAGCGCGAGTGGGTTTACTGACAGAATGAGATGGTCCTGTATATGACGAAATCCCAAAATAATGCATTTTTTGAGTCCAGGAATCGTAAAAAGAATGTGAATGCTCGGGTTTCCAATCCTCTTCTATCTTGTTTTTGGGGCCAAATTATGAAGAGAAACGCGTTTGAACAATGAAAATTGAGATAACTATGTTTTTCTAGCAAATTAAGTGTTTTTACGGCTTTTTATATGTGTAGTAAAAAAAGGATTTTACTACGTAATTAATAACTGTGCACACAAAGGTGGACAAATTTCTTTTTCTATAATGTATATAAAAGTAGAAGAAAAGACCTTTAATTTGAGGTTTCAAAGAAAAGACCTTTAATTTGAGGTTTTGTTCGTTGAAAATGGATGTTCCGATGCAAAGTTATGACCAATTGAAAATAGGGTAATAATTCGTTTAAAATAGGGTAAAACGGACGGATTATCCATTTTTTTGCAGATGCGTCTGCCCCCTATATTCCTTGTACAGCTATGAAGCGCATTCGGATCTCAACTAGCCCTACAGTTTTAGATCATCAGGGACTCTTGTAGAATTTTTTTTTACAAAAAAGTCGTATTATCCAGCCGGGATTTGTTCTCAGAATTTAAAGTTTTTTTTTTTTAATTAACGTCGCCATATTTGTGCTCCCATATGGTGCTAATCGACGACGGGGGTCTGCGGTGTGTTTGTAAACAAAGCACATGTAATTTTTACAGAGGTGCTTGTATCAACCGGAAGAGACTAGGAATCGAACCCGGGTCATCGGCGTGGGAATCCGACACTCTGCTGACTGAGCCACCGCAGGCCCCGAGAATTTAAAGTTCTGGATCTTAACTTTAATAAAAATTTCTTTACAAAATTAGACTTTTTTACGTCTGACGTCACACTAATCGGATGGCGAGAATGTCAAGGATACAGCAAAAATTACGTCAGACGTGAAAATACCTAATGTATGTGAAAGATCTGTAAATGATTTGAAAAAGATTCCAAAACTTTTATCTTCAGAATTCTTAACTAGTTCCAAAAAAATCCATTAGAGCCAAATAATTTTACAGATCATATATAAATCTTTCTTGCTCTTGCTCAGTATGAACGATTCTAACAAGCATTTTTTAAAAAAATTAGGCTTTCCATAAAACCGCCGCAAGAAAAGAAAGCAAAATGCGAAGAGAAAGAGATAAAAACAGACAACGCCCAAGCGAGCGAGCCGTTAAAATTATAATATTCCGTGCAACGTTTCCCATAACACTCGTACAATGCTGTTGGTACGCGACGACGTCTCCTTAATAAAATGGAAGCGCGTCGGCACTTATAAAGCACGAGACGAGGGAACAAAAATGCAGAATAAAACGGTTCGTGCAGGAGGAAGGAAGTCGCGCGCTGCTCTCTCCCTCCTTCGACTTCTCGCGAGGGTTGAAGCGTCCGCGCATTCAGGCTCGCAAGATATAGGTATAATAGTCTTTAGCTCGTGGGAGCGTGCATAGGTGTTAGCAGACTCATTGTGTATGAAAGTGAGCGCGGGATCTCTTTCCCATCGTGCATTTTAAATGACATCGTAATCGCATCTACCGAGCGCTAACTGCACGTGTTTGTACCATGTAGGTTATGGGAGGTTGCGTCGCCGAGCGGAAGGGTTATACGTTGTAGCGAAAGGCTTTTTTTCCATGAATAATGGCGTTCTTGTGTATACAAGAATTGTAAGGGTTCGCGTTGAGAGAAGCTCGATTGAGCTTCTGACGTTTTTTCTTTCTTTCTTTTTGTAAGGGGCTTGCTTTTTGGGTCACATTTAACGTCATATTTTATAGGTCATGTTTTAACAATTATTCTTAATGAGAAGCTCTTAATAATACATTCGTTCAACTAAATAGGTCGGTATAGTGTATAAATATTAAATTAGTCGATAAATATTTATTCGTGCAATAAAATTGCAAACTTTTATAGTTATTGTGTTGTTTTTATATTGTTGTTGTAAAAATACTACATATACGATTATTTTTCAGAGTAGAATAAAAATAAAAATAAAAATAAAAATATAGAGCTTTAAACTTTGCAGTAAAGCCATAAATCGAGCTAGAGTATATATACGTAGCATCAAATTTCTTTTAAATCCTTTATAATACCAATCCTAGAACTGCAAAAATACGAAGCTTGCAAATTTTATGAAACATAAAATATAAAACGTTGACTAAACAATTATTATGAATAAAATATATAATCAGTAAACTTTACAGAAACAATCATTAGTATACGTATTAAGAAAGACGTTACTTTTAATTTCAGAATAAAACAGTAGCACTTTGCAATGAAAAGTCCAATAAATAAAAAGGCTCTTTTCTTGATATAAATGATTATAAATACAGTCCTAGAATCACCGCGTAAAACGAAGATTTGTTGTTGAAGTAGCTCATTTAAAATTTTTATTTATAACACAGTCATACCTTAACAACATTATGCGCTCAATATATGTATACATATATAAGAAGGGTACTGTAATACTCTTAGCTTTCATTATAACTGAGCTGAAATCTACAAAACTGATATTTCAAAACTTGAAGGGCTCATAATCCACAAAAATCGAGCTCTTTGACAGACAAAACAATAAATAAAAAGCCGCTTTCCCGCAAATCCTCGAAGGATCTATTGAGTTCCAAACAAAATTTATATAAACATTAAATTCCCGCTATATAGCTCGTAACGAATAAAACCGCTGAGAGACTCCCAAGATAAAAAGCAAAAGTACTCCATATATATAACTTCGCGCGAACGCGAACTCGAACTCGACCGACAAAGCTTTCGTTTTGTGTGTGTATGTGTGTGTGTATACACCCAAGAGAAAACTCTCAGAGAGGAAATGGCAAAATGTTATTAGAAGGGGTATAAGCGTAAGCTGCTTTTGTGTAAATGTATATGTATACGCGCGCACAGTGCTCCCATGCAAATGCAGATCGACACTTTGTGTGGGAAATACGCTATTCGGAAGAGAACCTTAAGGCAGTCAAAGGTAGATTATGCGGTTCAAAAGTTTGAATTAATTTAAGCCGCGAATGAAACTGATCGACTTGTGGTTACAAATTCTCAAGCATTTTCTAAAGCTTCTTCAGATCGTGACTTGAAATTTTAATTGAAATTGCTTACTCAAACGTAGGAGAAAATAGAACGTGGTGTAAATTTTGTATTAGTTGATAATGCAGTTTAGATATTTTCGCAAACTTTGGATGATTGTATTTTTAGAACAAGCTTTTCAATCACTTCCTTCTCTTTTACATTATTTACAGGCAACAACAGAAACTCGATACTGGGTTTACGCTTTAAAAATGTAATCTTTGAAGACGAACATCTCAGCTCAGCGATGGTCAGTTGGCTTTAAGTTTTACCTCTATAAAAATTTTGTTTATGTTATTTAAGTTAAAAGAAAACTTGATCCCTTTGATAGTAAAATATCCCGAAATTTAAAAATATCAGAAAAACCACTGTTGAATGGTACTAAATAATCAAATCTACACAATAATATATATATATAAGACTTGAAGGGTTAACAAAATTATTATTTCGTTCGACTCTAACCACAAATACATTTTGCAACAGGTCAAATTTGCAAGTAAATTCTCGTATTACGATGCAAACGCAGACAAGCGGTTTACCCTCAAAAATATTCCCGGTAATCAAGTTACTAAACATTTCCGATAGCCACAAAGTTATATTGGAATTATTGTTGACATTTCAGATATAATATGTAAATCTTATTTTTAGTAATTATTATAATGATATAGAAGTAATATATGTAAACGAATTTTAAAGTGGGTGAAAAATATGAACATCATTTTCCAATATCTTTTATATTAACTCTCCTGCGCATTTTACGAGCAAATGAGTATACAGTCATCCCAATTGCATACTACTTTGGTGCGTATTTCGTATTATCCCTAACACTAATTAAAAACTCTTCGTCAATGTGATCATCTTCACTCTCAAATTAAAGCTGAATAAGACAGCTTTAATTTCATATTTTGCAGATTATGTACACTCGATTAAATCCAAGTATCTGAAAATAAATTACTGCGTAGGAGGATTAAAGTATAAATTTAACTTTTCAATTAGTTAATCAATATGTAGTGAAACGTGGCATTTAACTTTACGTATAGCTATTTAAAGTCAATCAAAAATAAAAAGAAACTGTTGAATAAGTAGTGTTTTAAATAACAATCTAACAATATGAATTTCAATAAAAAAAATGCAAGTTCCATGTTACATCGTTTTTGACGCGTTTTTACACACCTAATTGCAACAATGTATCAAAAACGCTTGAAAGTGCACACTCTGTCTTACAATATAACCCCTAAAACAACCAACATTTTCTATTTCTCCTCTCGTACACCTGTCAATTTCCCTATTGACGCCCAAAGCAGCCCAGCAAGATTATCAATTCAGAAAGTCCATTAACTCTTCATGCAAAGCCAACTCGCAAACCATCATAGCCGCGCCGCGTGCTAGCTTAATATATTATATAAAATTACGAAAAAGCGGCGTCCTGAATATTGCACAGCCCGCAGGTGTCCCCCGCGCGCTCTCAAGCTCCCACGAGGAAAAACTAGCCATTAAAGTGTATACCATGTCGACCTATATATACAGCCTGCCGCTCTTGTTTTTACAAAGTCCTGTACTGCCGACTCCTCTGCAGCGCGCGCGCGCGCAAAGTGCGTTATTCGGTTGACCGGGGGCCGGGTGGTGCCGCACCGCGGCCGCGCGCGCCTCATTAGCATTGGGCGCAATGGGAACCGAACCCGCTAGGTAGGTATATAGGTATATAACCGCAGCAGCGCGGTGGCACTGCTGAAAGTCCGACACAATTGTATATATGTATATATATATATACATGTATATATACGCACGTCGGGCCGAAAGAGCGCCGAGCCAAAAAGTTCCTCCGAGACAAAAGGGGCGAGTTCTCTCTTTGGCGCCCTTTGTTTTATATACGCCACGTGTATATATATGTCGCATATTAATGGATCCGTTCGCCTTATTCCCCGGGAAATATCTCGTTTCTTTTGTGCGAGTGTGCCGGCCTTTGAAGCTGGAAGCTGGAGCTGAGGTTTGAAGCTGGAGGTCATTTGGCGCGTTAACGATGTCGTTGTCGTCGACGTCGTCGTCGTCGTCGTCGTCTACTAGGCGGCAAAAGCGGTGTAATACCATGGGCGTACTGCGTGTGCCCGCAGTCGTTATACATTATGTAGAGCGCGCGGATTTTAAAAGTTAATGAGAACCGCGAACGGAGGGAGGAGAGAAAGAAGACGAGAGGGGGTGCAACGAGAAGGGTGGCTTTTTCACGCGCGCGCGTTCTCGCTCGCGAGAGATGATGGGCATTGGTGGGTATATATACATATATATAGTCGAGAGGTCGTTAGCTGTGCGGGAAGCCCTTCTCGAATTGCCGTTTCCGTTGCTTTCGCCTTCTCTGTGTTCGTTTCTTGGAGGTTAGAGTGTCTTCCGCTCTTTCGGGGGGAGGGGGGAGATAACGTCGCGGAGGGGTGGGATCTTTCAATCGATGCGCGATGCACTGATTAACCGGATGTCGCGCTGTTCATTTTCCGCGAGGGATACGGCGAATTATCGGGGAAATGGATTTTGAAGTAGTCGCTGATGGGAAGACTTCCGAGATTTTATCGTTCGGAAAAGAACTGTTAATGATGTTAGTAGTACATTAAAGCTTTTGATTAACCATAAGTATTATAAGATATTATAAATCTTTTATTTCAATTTTTTATTTTGCAGAACATTTTGTAATGTAATAACGAATAAATGTTATTTAAACGCACTTTTCAATTTAATATTTTCGATTTTCTAGCTTGCTGGTTACAAATTTTAACTCGAATTCCAGGCAAAATTAAAGAAGTAAATTGCAATATTTAATACATGTTAACGCAAAAAGTGAAATTAATTTAGATTTTTATGTAGATTGTATAAAGAAGACGGGTTTTTAACCCTCCTGCATAGTGATTTATTTTTTGATATTTGAAATTATATGAATGTAAATCTATATCCATATGCGTTAATGCATTCATCTGTAATCATTTAAATTGAAGCTGTGCACTATTTAGCTTTCATTTGAGAGGTTAAAGATGATTGTTTAACGAAGGGTTTTGTATTAGCAATACAAAATACATATACACAAAATTGATGAGTATTTTGGACGAGTATTCTTGTCCCAATGCGCAGGAGGGTTAATCAGCTATATTAGATCCGGCTCAAGTTTCTTGAAAATGTCGAGATAGTGAGGTTTGAATGTAAATGTAAAGCATGGATTATGAAAATAGGAAAGTAATAAATGATTTTTTGCAACTTTTGACTTTTATATGAAAGTTTACCATGTATAGATACCAAAATCACTGAAAATTCTTCAAAAAAGCTAGCATAGCTAGTATAATATATATCTTATTTATGTCAAACATATTTTTAACAAACAGTGAATTTTCATTTCTATATACGAAATTTTGAAAGTTGAATCCGCCGTTTTAAATACAAAATGAAAAAAATTTCCAAATTCTGCCTGTAGATTCGAATTCAGCATGCCAAATTGCTCCAAGGATATCTTTTCTAGGCCGTCATAAGCGAGTTTTACATGTGTCACTGAACAATTTTGAAACTGCCCGCGGCGCCACGGTGCCTCAAAGGCTTATAGGAAGTTCAAATCAAATACAAATTTCTAATAAGTCTGTAAAACGCGTATTGATCAATACTCCAATGCTTGTTTTCAATAAATAATATAAATTCACATAAAGAAATAAAGTTGCAATCAAAATTTCAATATTTGTTAAAACAAGAAAATATACAAATATTGTGCAAATAAATAATGCATTACATAATTAAATTATATGAGTTTCAAAACCATATTTATCTTTAAATTCACGCCGTTCGAAAGAAGAAAAAAACGCCCCAACCAAACACATTTCCCCTCATATTTCATACTAGACTTATATATTAATAATTCGCAGAGATGTGAACTGCGCGTTTAAATTATTCAAACTTCTCTCGCAGCGCTGCGTTTTTCCACTCTCTCCGCGACGCGCAGCAACACGTTCGTCGCACCCCGCATTTTTGCCAACGTAACCGTTCCCAGAATTCTCCGCTCCTACCGCGCAAACTTCGGAAAAAAGTATATAAGACACAAAACCTACTCGAAAAATGACATCGTCCCCCCTGAAACAGCCGTAAAAGGGGTATAACAAAAGTTTGCGAGAAGACGCGACGCATGCACACTGCACTGCACTGCAAGAAAGATGTTTATCGTGTTTGGTTCCTTGCGCGCGCGGTATACAGGGTGTATTACCCGACGACGACGACGGCGGGCCGCGGGCAAATTACATATGCGGCCAGCTGGCGCGTTCTCGATCCGCGCTCTGCTCTCTCTCTCTCTCTCTCTCTCTCTCTCGACTTCCGTTTTTACGCGGCGTCGAGCCGCGTCCGCCGGTGTTATAAATGTGTATATGTATTATATACGTATACAAGAGGGTACGGTTATACCTATTGGATAGATGGACACATCGAGTGAAATGGGCACACGTTGTGTGTATTTGCAAGTAGATCAGATGTTCCTGGCGAAGAGGAGTAGCACGTTTCATTTTTAATAAAACTTGATGCTTTTCATGTAACGACACATTTATTTAAATAACGAAGAAAATTTTACTCACTTTTTAAAACAGTGCATATTTACTAATTCGCTGGTGAGAATTTCACTAATTAAAACAGTTGCATACTTTTCACTATTTCAACTTAAGAGAGTATAAATATAATATAAAAATAAAATCTAATACCATATATAGGATATTTTATTAACATTGATAGTATATATATATATATATATATATATATATATATATATATATATATATATATATATATATATATTATAAACACCCATAGCTATTTTGGCTCTAACTTTTAATTAGAACAACGAACATTGATTTTCCAAAGAGGATTTATTCTTTGAACGAGGTTCTTTTAAAGAAAAAGATTGGCTAAAGTCAAATATAATTGGCAAAATTGTTTATCAATGAAAATGCATAAATGCCGATTTTAAGATTTTTAAAAAGTGGTGTCCAGTATGAAAACCCATAGATCGTCAATTTTAACTATAAATTTTTTAGATCCACGAACATTGATATTCCAAAAATGGATTTATTTTTTGTATGGCCCCACCTAAAGAAAAAAATTAGTGGAGTTCAAATTCAATGAGGAACATTATTTATCTACTAAAATACAAAAGTGACGATTTTAAACTTCCGAAAATAACTGTTGACTCGCTGAAAATAGGCAAATCAGTTATTTGCGTGAAAACTTTGGTAGCCGTAAATTTACAATACCGGATGCAGATTCTATTTTAATAAACCACAACACAATACACTAGATAAGGCGTCGCCACCGAGCGATTGAGAACTGAAAAAATGTTCATAGTGAAAGCTTATTCATACTGTTCGACTCTCCCCTATAAGCAATACTTATCTTTGTATCTCTTACAATTACTGGGCTTTTGAGGGTGTAAGCAATTTCTTCACGTAATAGAATATAAAGTAGGGAAAGAAGTTTTAATTTGACACGTGCCGCGTTTAAAAAGATTATAACAATATCGAAAGTTATGAGTGATCAAAGATAGTGAATAAACACGAGAAATCGCGAAAAAATACCTTTTAGATAAATGACATCCCTAGTGTGAGAAATCTATTAAATCCTATTAATTCCTTTTTCCAAATATGAAAAGATCCTATTTGCGAATAGGATGTATATGCAATTTTTGTATTGGTGAATAGGATTTAATAGATTTCTCACACTAGGGATGGTTTGTATTGCATGTTGAACATTTTTTACATATATCATATGATCTATAGAACGAGAAATAAAAGGTTGCAAAGGTGTGCCTCAACTTTTTAAAATTATTTTTGAACTGCCTAAGTGCAGATTTCTTGTAAAATATACTCTTTATTTTTATAATTTATTTTAATTGAATTGTGGGTATGTGAAATTTTCAGAAATTAATATCTTTATGTGATTGTTACCACGCGAATAGATGCATCATGACTATAGGAAACCAGGTTTAACGCGTTATACACTTACACACCGTACTAGCAACTTAGATTATACAAAGTTTACTTTAACTTCGACCTTTGATAAACAGTAACAACAACAACAATAACAACAACATTTAATAGATACATTAAACACATTCTCATAATATAATTATACTTCCAAATGTGATTTTTTTTAGTGAAAATAAATAAATTTATTTCTTATATTCACAAAAATTAAATGTTTTGCTTTCCGTAAGGGGCATCGATGTAATCTTACTTTTTTCTGTGCTCTTTATAAACTTATTTATAATTAGTAATTAGTAAGTAATAATCAGTAACTAGTAAATAAGTTGTTCAATAACTTAAGAGCTTTAAAGAAATAAAACTTTACTTAACACTTGATATAAAAGGGCAATAATATTATACTTCGACGCCCCTTACAATCAGTAGCACGATTTAGATTACAAGTAGCTTGTTTCAAAGTCTGCGACGAATATGCACGTTTCGAGATTTATTATAAAGTCAAATATAATACTCATTTATTAAATTTATGCAACATTAAAAAAGTTTAAACAGACATTATAATTTAATTATATAACATTATAATTTAACTAAATAAAAATGTATGAAATCTGAATACCACAAAACATGCTATACTTTTCGTAAGGGGTGTCAACTTTGTTTTATAAAATGAATTTTTAAAACAAAGTAAAAGTAAAGAATAAAGAATTTTTATTTTAGCTGAAGCAAAAAATGGTTTTTCTGTGCAATTGAAGAGTCATGTAGTACTACCTATAAATGCTTAATTTAAAAAATCCAAGGTTACTTTAAGAATTGCTTATCTTCAATTCTATAGTAATGATTAGTATCAGATTTAAAGTATAATAATTGATATTATATAATATTTGTAATATTTATCTAAATAATTGATAATTCGATCATGAAATACCTATTTGTAACCTTTTCGAAGTAAAGTATTATTTCTTCTTGATTACACGATGAAAAGGAAGCCGGTTTTTAAAAAAATTTAAGTCCTTATATTTCTTTAAAAAAAACTGCATTGAGTAGCTTAATAATTTAAATGGCATTGTACTAATCCTGTCACTATTGATACACATTTAGATCAATATCTAAACTTTCAAGTCAACCATGCCCACCTCGCCCCGACCTCCCTTAACACACGAATAGCGAAAGAAAGAAATCCCAGTGAAAGAAAGCACGAACGCGTCGCGCGGGGGAAAGTCAAGCGCTGCACCGCGCGCGGAAGTGCGCTCACGTGTTTGCTGATGTCCTTTCCGGAGCGCGTTTCATTGTGTCAACGCGCGCGCTCGACCACGAGTGTGTGTGTGTGTGTGCGCGCGTTTTTTATTGGCCCAAGTGCGCTCGGCCCCGTTTGAACGAGGGACCGAGTAAGAGTGCAGTTACTGCAGCGGCGTTCCTGTTTTTTTTATTTTATATTATTCTTTTTTCTTTTCGGTCGCAAGTAGAAAGAGAGTTATATTATGCGTGCAGAGGTTGGATGCGATGCGAATGAAAGTGTACTCGGGATAATTGATTTTTATTTGAGGGAGCGGCGTGGTTTGATGGCGCAGAATATGCGATGCTAATGAGGCAGCGATGCCCGCGGAGAAGAGATAAGATGGGAATTGTAATTTTCCTGTAAAGGTTGTTTTTACGAGGTGAATTTTCATTATCGTTTTTTTCTTTTTTGTACTATGATACAAATTTTATATTTTATGAACATTTATTAGTGCTGTTGGTTTTGTTTCTTTAACTTGAAAAATTTCAAAGTAAAACTATGTAGCTCTTTTCTTACAATCTTACAATGGATACAAAATTAATTTCTTTAGAAATAATATTTATTTAAATATGTAGTTGAAAATCATAAAAGAACTATATTTACTATAACTATTATTATTTAAATAATTTTAGAAAATGTAAGTTTCATACATTTTTCATCGTTATCTAAAAGTTAAAAACATCGATAGTAAATATTTCATGAACCAATTTTCTAAATGCTTGCGATGTATTTTACCGTTTTAAGTGAAACAATAAAATGTAATATATTTATGTATTCACAGATGAATTTACAATGAGGCACAGCTAAATTTCCCTTTTTAATGTTTAGAGTACACCATGACGGTACCAATAATGTATTTCCTTCCCTAATTCATTGATATACATAAGGAAAGGATAAGTATACTTTATAAATAAATCCCTATTATTATTTAGCATTCTAGTATAAAGCAGAACGGTGCCACATTTACTCAAATTCATTTTCAATTTCAAGAAACAGAGCTTTTAATAATGCCTATTCCACTTTTTAATAACAAAATAAAGTCCCGTGAATTGTATAAACATGGCCTTTTACACTTTTAAAATTACCTTTACCTTTGTATTTAAAAAGCACCTGCATATAAGTTAAAATACGTACTTTTATTCTCCACAATGCTCATCCTGTGCACCTACGAGTCAAAGAAAATTAAAAAAGAAAACTGAAGTAAATAAAGTACTGGCTTGTGAGCCAGAAAGGCCTCGCTAGCGTTGGTTCTTCTCGCGAACAAGCCCTCCCGACAAGTACATTTCTTTTTCACTCTCCTCTCGTACGATGCTGGAGCAGAATTCCGCTTGCCCAAAAAATGTTTAATCCACGAGCGCGTTTCTCGCTGTTTTTCCGAGAGAGCAGCGCGGTTGCAGGGCAACTCGCACGAGGAAAATGCTTAGCGTGCCTCGTGAGTCGCAGTGCGTAACCGAGCTTTATTACGACGCTTGGCGCAGTTGCACTTGCAGCGCAAAAAAAAGGAGAGAGAGCGATAGCGAGAGCGAGAGCGATAGCGAGAGAGAGAGACAAAGGAAAATGCGCGCACGCCCCTGAACAGGGCTTCGAAGGGAAAAGAAACTTTTCAGTACTGCAAAAGTAGCGAGAAAGGTTTATTGGATGCAATCATGCGTGAATATTGCTGGTAACGTGTCTGCTGTAAAGCACAAATTGACTTTGATTGAGTTTGCAACTTTATGAGAGAATATGTGGCACAGACATATTGAGGAAACACAAATGCAGTGTCTATTTTAGCAATAATAACTTTTTTTGTTGTTAAGTTTCATAATAGAGAAGATTATGTTTCGCTACATATTTAACACATTTTTCTCCCTTATTTACGACCCTCGCTCGTAATTAAATATAAATTTATGATACAACTCTTGTGCATCTACAGCAGTATAACATTTTTTAAATAACGCGAAAAAAGTCTGTCTTTACGATGAGCACATAGTAAAATTCAATTTGATATCTACCCCACGTAAACAGGGATTTGTGTTACCAGGTATATCACTTTTACAAGCGAAATAAAATCTAGTGTAGCAAGTCTTCAAACGCAAATAACTCTCTTTAACGCATTATTCTTCGCCAATGGAAACAAAAAGAGATCTATCGCTATAAATACATCTCTATTATAACTATGAATAACGACAATCGCTACAGATGCGCGCGGAGTATCATTCTCGACGCCGCTATTAAAAAAGAGGCATTATTAAAATAACTCGACACTTTAACTTAAGCAGGCTAGCTTCCATCATACAGCCAGGCAAATACTCGAGCATTCTTAACACGAGGGCACGTCTATAGCTCAGCCCGCCCGTCTGCTATTCATGTGGAATTTAATTGTAGACCTTAAGACACTAAAGTCAAACAGAGAGAAAAGGGATTACGTATGCATATATACATGCGCCCTCGCGCGCAACTTGCAAAACGAGCCGTAAAGATAATTCGCGAGCATAAAGCCCTGCGCGAGCTTTACTTGCGCAAGTACATTTCTCTCTCTCTCTCTCTCTCTCTTTCTCTCTCTCTTCCGTCGCACATTTCTTTCAGGTCTTATCGCGCTCGCAGCTCGTTTTCTCGCTCGCTGTACCTATAATATACATGCAAGGCGCCGTGGAGTTTCGCGCTATAGCACGTCCCGATAAATAATATAATGGCAGCCCGCAGGGCAAAACGTACATCGCTCAGCGCAGCGGGAAATTCAGAAATTCCCGCTCCCGCGTACCTAGACGTATAATATAATAGGCGAGGTCGCGAGTCGAGCTGGAGAGACCTTCGACTGTACACACACACACACACACACACACATACACACACACCCCCGAGCGCTTTCCCTTTTCCATTATTCTACCGCTGCGCGCGCGTGCACCTTTGTTTCTTAGAACTCGAGGCAGTTTTGCGAAATTGCGAGGGGTGGAGGAGGAGGAGGAGGCACGAGCAGCTGAGTTTTCGGGTTATTGTGGGTGAGTATAATAAGTCTCGAGCTGCTGCCGGGGGAGAGTGATTTCCGAGGAATTGCGCGCGCGACGGAATGACTTATGGAATTTCTGAATTTTAAATTCGCGAAGGAGGAATGTGTGGGTCGGAGTCGCGACTTTGGCTTGAATTGTTTGTTGACTTTGGCGCGACATGGGGATGGGTCGACAATTGTTTAGATGCTTCGGATTTCTTGGGTTTTTGGAAGTTTTCGGCCGTGATTCTTGTTTGTTGGACGTTAATAAAATACCTAATGTTACATTTTTTAGGAATCTCTGAAAGAAAAATACTATTTATATTATAAGGTTTTCAATCAAATGTATTTTGTAATTAATCATCCCTTTTAATTTAATTAAAAAGAATAATACTGTTAATGTCATCATACAAATGATAAATCGTTACATGCTGTACAAAAGAAAATTCATTACGTAGAATTCTGAAAGCTTTCTGACGCTGTTTACTTTCTATATAAATTTTTTAATACTAATTTTCAAAAAGTCGATGCTAGCGGTACACTGGATGGAACAAATATATATGATCGAATGTGTTTGCCTTTTTCTTAATACTGCAACTTCGTCAGATCGAATGCTCATTTTAGCTTACTTAATTGGATGATTTCGAAGAAGTTCAATAAAATTTGATCACATTCTGCTCAGCATATAACATATAGTATGCACAAAGTCGTAAAATAAAATATGAAAAAGCTGCATGAGTACTTGCATCAAAAATATTTGATAACTCAATTAAAACTAATTGACTACTGATTGGTAACATAAAATAATTATAAAAATGTATTATAGACTTCATCCCTTAGCCGTTCTATCAAAACGATTTCTACCCGCATAACGAATAAATTTCATGCACGTCACAAAATCGAGTAGTCTATTTTCAGCCTCTCGCAAAGAAGCCGGCGCGCACATAACGTAGAAACGAAAATTTTTCATATTTTATCTCGACTCTCGCTACATATTTTACGTATATATCTACCTGCGCCCAGACGAGCTACCCCCGCATGCGCTCGTTCGATTTCTCTGATGTGCTGCACGAGCGCGGAAAAAAGGTCGCGCTCGTTTTACTGTCAAATTGACGGGGTGCATCCTTACGAGGCCGCGCGCGACCCTTCGGGCGTCGCGTTACCCATCTAATTAAGTGACAAGTTCCGTCGGCGAATATGGGGTGTATGCACGAGCGCGACTTGATAACGCGATACGTCGCGCGGTCTCGCTTTTCTCTCTTCTTCTTCGTCGTCGTCGTCATACCCTCGTGTATCTCGGTAATTTTTCCACTGGCGCCCGCGGCGGCGCGCGCTGCTTTCGCCTTTTCAACCTTAATTTTATTACGCGGTTAAGTATTAACGTGAAAAGGTAGCAATTAAAATGAATGTGATAATTGGGAGTTGCGATGCTTTGCGGAACGCATAATTAAATGTTCAAATGTGTTGTGCGGAATAAATACATCGGATTTACGAGGTTTTGGTAGATCTTTCAACGTGAATATTATTTTTTTATATATTAATTAAAAATGAATTATAATTTGTATATTTTTTTCTGTTTTGATAAATAGGCAAGTGTGTATTGTCGTACATTGTTGCTTTTGACGTATGCTGTACGTAACTTTAATTAATTTTAATTTATAAATAAATTAAATCCTTAATCCTTATAAAATCACGTTCAAAAAATACATTTTTTAAATTCAAATATTATATTTCACGTTTTTCCATCAATCTCGTGTCTGTACATATAGTCAATAAAATTCATTCGTAACTAAAAGTGTACTGGGATAAAGGAATACGATATTTAAAATTTCATCTCGAAAGGCCATTTTCGACCAAAAATCGAGCGAATCCTCAATATTCACCAAAGATTGCTTTTAAACTTCAGAGTCCCTCGATCTCCCTTCGCAAACACGATATACTGCGCTGCGCGTCCAATTTTCTAGAAAGTAAATCTCCATCTACCGCTCCATTTGTAACGAAATATAAAAGAGATCCGTAAAACCGAACATACTGCGAGAAAGCTGCTGCTCGTGCGCGCAAAATAATGACTATTGACCGAGGACGAAATTCGCGCGCGCTGCGGCGACGGTAGAGATCGGAATACCTATATATACCCGTGCGCGGCGTAAAGAAGAAGGCACGAAATTCTCCCAACTGCAAGAAAGTGCATGAACGAATAGAGGGAGAGAGATAGAGAGAGAGAGGAGAGAGAGAGAGAGAGAGAGAGAGAGAGAGAGAGAAAGAAGGAAGGAAGGTGAAAACGAGAACAGAAGGGAATGGGGGATAAAGAGAAAATAAGTGGCACTGCTTGAAGCGGGCACCTCTCCATACTTGCATCCGAGTACACAATTGTTTCGGTCTCTTTTTGACGAGCTTTTATTATCATTAACACACTTATTAAGCTGCGGCGCTCAAGTAAAGTCATAAATTCCAGTTGATTATAAAGTAAAGTAATTTATTTTAAACGTAAAATTGCTATTAGTGATTTAAATTTATTATTTTATTAAATAAAAAATGTAAAGGCACAAGATTCAATGTGCATGCAATAATTAATTAATAGTATTTAAACTACTTTCAAGTAAATTAAAAATGTCAAAAAAATTACAGTTTTCTTATATTCAAAATACTTGGACGCAAAATTTATAGAATAAAATGCACGATAACAAAAGCAGAAAAAGGAGTTTTAAAAATTTCTTGTGGTTTTTCAGCCTCCTTTACTGTCGTTTCCGGTTCTTGTTAGTTAAATACAATGGATAGAATAGTATCGAATATAATTTCAGAGAACTTTTAAATTCGTATTAAATAAGTATTTTTAAAGTTTAATTGTAAAAATTAAATTAAACAAAAATTCATTTAAAATGAAAATAATGTTCGTTCGCTTATAAGATTTTCTGAAAAGTAACTACCATACGTATCATTTAAATGGAGTAAAAAATTGAACAAATGAAAATTCGTTTCAAATAAAAGTCACTTTTTAATTAATTATACGATTTCCAAGAAAAAATAATTTAATTGAAATCGCAGAAGTAGTCGTGTATTAATTAACGTAAAATGGAATATAGAAATGATCGCACCAATTATTTTCGGATATATTTATTACAATAATCTAAATTTCGGTTAAATTCAATTAAATTCCAAATCCTTTAAGAGGACAGGGAAACAATTATTCAACATTCAATTATGCTTTGTTGTAATTATGTTATCGTTTTAGGACTCTAACGTATCTTTTATAGTGTATATTTACTTCGAGAAGAAATAATAAAGCAATGTAATATTTTATTTTTTCTTCATATTCTAAAATAGTTATTATTCTTAACACAAAGATATTTTTGTGCTATAATTCTATCTAATATGTTTCGAAATTTAGTTTCTTATTTTCATGGCGGTATTCCTGTTTTTTACTATAAACTTTGCAACAAAGCAACTAAAACACTGTACAAAAAATTCTCGTTCATTAACAAAACCTTTCTCAACACGCAGCGTCTAAAAGTTCGAACTCCCAAAAATTAACATTCAGCGCACGCAGCATCAGCAGCCGCATGCGGGGACTGTTTACCCCGAGAACAACCTAGACAGCAACTGCATTCAAGAAGAGTTCGAAAATAAGTAATAGAATGCTTAAAGAATTTATATTCTTTTAATTTTATAAGAATTCATAAACAGCTCTCGAATGCCATACAATTCAGATTTAGACATTCTAAAGGAATTTTTTTACTAACGTCCAAACTTTTTATGCGCTCTTTTAGCGCATGCATTTATTAATTATTATTGATTACTCGAAAATTTCTTTATGAACCGGGCAAAAAAAATTATCTCTAATTATTATCTACAAATAATAGAAAAAGTCTAAACTCTGTATATCGAAGTAGTCTAGTGCATTTTATATTATAAAAAAATACTCGTTTATTTTAGGCGTGTCCTATGAAAACTATAGCAATTATCAGATTCTCCAACAAAAATTGTCATTTTCTAGAAAAAAATTCTAGAAAAGAGCTTTCTGGATTTGAGATAGCTGAATTTCTGGTAGTCTTCACAAACAGCTTCATTAATGAGTCCTTTTAGGTGATGTTAAACCCTTCTGTTATCGGCAAATACGGAACTACTTTTTTCATTTAACTTTCAATTATGAGAAAATATCTCTCTGGAACATTATTTTTTTATTGAACAAACAACGTTCCAGAGAGATATTTTCTCAAAATTGAAAATTAAATGAAAAAGGAGGATCCACATAATTATTGGGAACGGGTGAGCTTATAGAATTACCTTAAGACTCATTTCTACTATACTTCTTTTGAATTCATTTATAATCTCTTTAATTAAATGCTCAAACGAAGTCTTACAAATTTTCTATATTCAAAGAGACTTCGCGTCGAATGCCACTTTGCTGCTCGGGCAAGAAACTTCGCGCAGCCTCGTCTTTTGCTGAGCGTGTCGAGCAGAGAGCAAGGTGATGCGTCCCGACCGATGCCTATTGAGGCGAGAGAACGCGCATATACCGCACCGATGCTATTATGTATTATACATTATGATACACATCGAAAAAGAAAGAAAAAAGAACGCGAGTGCGCGCGCGGCGAGAAAGAAAATGAGGCACGCGCGCCGGCTGCAGCGCGCGCGCGTGTGGCACGTGCCAGCTGCTGCTGCTCCTGCTGTTCACCTCTCGAGTCATCAGCTGTATATAACTACCTTATATACCTGTTTGAGTGTACAAGTACAGTATGTATAGGTAGGGGAGAGTGGGCAAAGTAAAATAGACATTTTGGATTTAATAATATATAAGTCCTATTAGAAGCAAACCTAGTACTTCTAAAGTATATTTTAATATCTCATTTATAATTACCAAGAGATAAGAACTATCATATTAAGTGTAAATATCTGAAATTATTAATATGAAAACGGTCTTTCTAAAACCATGCAAGTTTCTATTTTAAAGTAGACATTGATGAAATAACAATTATTATAAGAAAATTAGGGCAATTTTATCAGTTTGCTGGGTGACATAATTAATTTGCGGGCGAAAATGAACACTTTAGTACTTGTTGGATTATGGTTATTTAATTTTAGTTTTAACTTAATATAAAACAATGAAGACAAATAAGCTAGGGCAAAATAGACCATTGTAGTGGGGTAAAATAGTCACTTTACTTGTTAATCAATGCTGGTTCATTTTAATTTCATTTTTACTTTACCAACATTAACTTTATACATCTCTGTTAATAAAAAAAATTTGGACTTTGAGCAAAGCCTGCTTTTATTGAACAAGCCAAGTGTCAGTATTGCCCCGTGTCTATCTTACCCCTCATTCCCCTACCGGTAGCCCGAGCGGCTGACATTGTACACGCGCTCTATGGTAGATCTCTTTATTTTTATTTAACTTTTTTACACTTGAAAAATTTATATATATATATATATATATATAGTTGTGGAAAACCCATTTCGTTGATTGGGGTGTCCAGAGAAAGTAATGAAATTTATAGGATATACCTGCGAATGTGTACACATGTACTGCAGTAGCTCAGAGTGGCGAGAGGAAGAAAAAGAGCGAGCCTGCGTGCAGTATACGCGTAAATGCAGCTTTTCAGGCGAAATATCGGTGCTTTATGGCTGTACGTGTGTGTGTGCGCGTACGTGTGTGTGCAGTGTGTGTGCGTGTGCGTGTGTGTGTGCGTGCGTGCGTGTGTAAGTGTGTGTGTGTGAGTGTGCGTGGGCGTGCGTACGCGCACTTGTTATGCGAGAAAGGGTAATAAAGTTTTTTTCTAAGTATTGAAACAAGGTTTGTGCATGGGATCGCGGAGTATTTTGAGTCTGGGAATAGTCAATTTGCGCAGTGCATATCAATTATATAAAAAAAGTTTACTTTCAATGGGGTATGTAAATGAAATAGCCGTTGAAAAAGTAATCACATTACTACGGAACGTTGAATTTGAAAGTATTTGGCTCGCCACTTTGAAGTTGATATATTAGAATCATTAAATATATATGTAACGTACAGGTGAAAAAAAAATTATGAATTTTATAAATCAAAATTTATAATTTTAATAGTTCTGATAGTAAAGGATAGTTATTGATTCATAATGAATTGACATTGTCTTTAGATCAATATTGATGTTGTACCCACAAATGTTGATTTACTGAAAATTAAGGAATGCTATTAAGGGTTTAATTTAGTCTATTTTATTAAATGTTTTATTTAGTTTATTTTATTAAGTATCTGATTTGTTAGTAAAAATGTCTTAAAAAAATAAGTGTTATCAATTTAAAATTAAAACAGGATTTCCTGTACGATCTAGTAATTATTAATTTCAGATTGTTATTTAAGTACATAACTTAATTAGTATATCGTAAACTATATTTGAATGATTTCATATATGCACTAGAGTACCATTTTAGCGTTGTTAGCATATCTAAATTAATTAATTATTGGATAGGAGGTAGAATTTAATAGAAACATACACAAACTAATAATACAAACCAATAATCAATATGTAACTTATGAACTCTCCTTAGTGCGTATATTGACATTGTTTCATTCAAATAAAAATAAAGATAAAATATTGTTAATTTATTTTTAAATAATTCGTGATACTAAAAATACGGATAATTTTAAAATATTTAATTTAAAGAGAATATTACATAAAATAATGAGACAGTTCAAACGTATGCCAGCTGTTATTCCTGTCTTGCGAAAGGGAGTTAAAATCGAGCGTGGGATAATCATAGTTCCGCCAGATGTCGATAAAAATTTCAACATTCAAGGATCTATGCGATTATAGTTTTATATGACACTTAAAATAAAATTCTTCATTGGGGAAAGAAATCCATGTCATCCATTAGACCACGTTTTACACCAAATTTTACAAAGTTAGCGAAGTGGGTAACATATCTTCTTATTTTTAAAATTTATAAATAAATTCTATTTTATTTCATATAAAATGTAGGTTATATATTCTATTGTTATCTCTGATATTTTCAGCATTTTATTACAATGAATTATACAAATTTAACAATAAATATTCTTAGCAAGTGACGAATGAATATGAAACTACAGGATAACATATATCATGATATTATACACGTATATTTTATATATTTATCTATAAATAATTTTAAATTATCAATAAAAATAAATTCTTTTTTAAAATAGTCAAACAGATACCAATCCTGATAATTGCCAAGTATAATTCACTTGCTTTTTTCGAATAAAAAAATAAAAACAAAAAATGAAAAATAAAAAATAATCAATAAAAAATAAAAATCTAGTAGGGGAGATGCGGCATAATTGGCGCATCTAAGCTTAATCGTTTATTATTTAATAAAAAGAAAGTTTTAACTTAAAGAAAACTATGCGAAATGCTATTTAAACCTGATTTCTTCAAAAATAAACAATTGTTATTTATATAACATTTGTAAATTATTGATTTTAACGGTTATAAAAAAAAATTTTGCGCTATCCAATGCGACGATGTCGGGTTGGTTGCGCATGCATATTATAGCATATATTTCTTTATATAAACCGATTTCTTTTAGTAAAAATGGTTTTAAATCAAATTTAATAGTTTATAAATACTTTATTCAATATACTATAAATATGATATAAGTAAAACAACTCATGTGCAAAGAAAATAGCAAATATTATGTTAATCTAACTTCAAAAAATTACATAAGTACCTACATACTAGCTACCAAAGTAAATAAACATTTTATTTACATAATCTTTAATGCATAACTAATCTTAATAGAGTAAATATCTCCTTTCCCTTATGGACAATTTCATACAAAAAATGTTAAGATTGAGAGCGAAAACGCTCGTGTGCCAACGAATCCACTTAGGACTTTTTTTTAATTTTACTTGATTACTAAATTTAAAGTAAAAAAATGTAAAAACAAATTATACTGCCGAAAAGTGTATAACATAAACTATTTTTTAGTATATGTATTTTAATTATTCTATAGTCATTAATATTTATTTTCTATACTTGTCTTACATCAAAGATGGTCCAACCGTACTTTTCTGTGATTTTCTCAATAACTTTCGTGAATATTATTAGATTTCAATAATTTTTAGTATTCTACTTTTTACCACTAAATTGAATAGGAGAACTTTTAATATTGAAAACCGAACAAATATTGTAGATAATGAGGTGCGCCATCGAAGCCGACGCGCTAACCAAGCCGCTGCTCCCATAGGTCACCGCTTTTGGTTATAGTTTGTAGCTTGCTATATATGTATGTAATTTTATTTAAAGTAGCTCGTCAAGCGATTAATATTCTTAGTAAATATATTCTTATAATCTAGTTATATTCTTCAAACTTAAAACTAGGTCATACTTTATTTTAATACGAGTAATTTGAATAAAATTTAAATTGATATGTTTTGAAAGGTATGATAGCCATAATACATTAGTATACTATTAATGAAAAGTACATAATAAAATGTACTATGATGAACAAACATATATTCAAATTTTACAATTTTGAATAAAATCTCGCTTCAATTCATCTTTAAAGTAAAAATGGAACTAAAATGAGTAAATAATTACAGTGAAGGATGAATTTTTTATTAGAAATATACATAATTGCGAATAAATTCATTTCTGAGTTCATGAGAAACGACTAGGAATTCTAGTCCTAGTGAATTTCACTCGATATTTTTAGTAAAAAATCTCTATCAGCTGTGTGACTATATTGATTCAATTGTAGTGTGAAAATTTTTAATAGATAGAGAAATTTCACCCGAAATTCTTAAGCATGTTGCTGGTTGGTTTGCTTTTTGAGAATTTTAGCACGACCTCCGTCCATAGTTCTCTCCTCAAACTTCGTATACAAAATATCCTACCTTGCGCCACTGCAAAATCGTAACATAAACTTGGCCCGTCAAAAAGCATAACAACACATCCTCGCGTCGCATCCTTGACACACACACACACACGCACGCACGCACGCACGCACGCACGCACACTCACACACATACGGACGCACGCACGCACGCACGCACACACGCACACACACACACACACACACACACACACACACACACACACGATAATAGGCTCGAACGTGCACTTGAGATGCGCAGGGTATGCAGTATGCAAGCGCGGCTGCAATGTACAGCGAAGCAAAGAAGGGATGGCATGTGTATATACCTATATACGAATACGCGCAAGGTGTAGACGCTACCTCTGTTAGTCAGCTGGCCTTCGTCTCTTGCGTGAGCACCTGTTCTCCGGCGAAACTCTCCAGCGCCCGGAGGAACGCGCGCGCGCGCCATTGAATTATATATATTTTTAAGGGGGATCGCTTTTTCGATTCTCGATTCCGAGAATGCCGGAGGAAGGAGCGGGTGATGCAAGGGATGTGTGGAGGTAGCGTGGGTTCGCGAGAGGGAGAACGTGTGTGCGGAAGGTAATTAATGTTTTAACTGCCCGGATGCGAAGGAATGGGGTTGTTTGCGTGGTTGGAGCCGTTGGAGGTGCGCTCTTGTTGAAGAAACTTGCGGTGGGTGCGGATATTATTCAACGGATTTAAGCTTGAAAGCAATGTATTTTTAAGGTTATTTGGAATCAAATTGTATTTTTGAGAAAAATACAAATTTAGTCCTCATTTGTTATATTTTTAATTGTTTAATTTTCTATTGTATGCTCCGTATTACTTTGCAATGATTATAATTCTTTGAACCTGCAGTTGCTTTTAAATAAATTATACGTTTATAATGTAAATGTTTCTTTACTTTTAATCATTATGTTATGTAAACTTGATATAAACTTGAATTTTTTAAATTAAAAAATGTAAATTTTTACAAAATTTATATTTAGTGGCTTATTATAGATTCTTTGAATAACGTCGTATTGTTATAATTTCAAAATAAAACTGCAGCAATGCTGTAGCTTCATACAAATTTTAGATCGAACTATATTTGTGAAGTATGAAGATATTATGAAAATGTCAATTTACAAAGAAAGTATCCCGTGATATATTAGAATATGTTGTTAGCTGACAATGAGTACCTGTCCAAATTAACATGAGAGTAACATGTTTTGTTAATCCGTTTATTAAGTATGACAGATTTATAAATCATGAGAGATCGAAGAGTACACTAAAATTTACTTTATTACAAAATCCAAACGGCCAATGATCACAAGCCTTGTGAGGCCTAATTTTTGAAACACTCCTATTTTACGATAGCATTTTTCAATAATTAAAATTTATTCTAATAATAATTATTCTATAGGGAAGACCGGGGCTATTTCGAAAATTTTGTGTTTCAAATTTTTTAGTTCTTATAATCTTTTTTAAAATCACTTAATTAATTAATTTTATAATTATTTAAATAAACTTTAAAAAAACACCCTAGGATCACAACTTTGTAAAGTATAAGTATTTAAATATGGGTTGTATTTAAACTGAAATAAATCACTGTTTACTGAATTCGTATTCCCTAATGTGTGGAACTTTAATAAACAACATAATTTCTTTAAGGTAGTAGAAAAAGAAATTATTTTGTACATTCAAATCGACGTAGGTACATAGTGTGAAGTAGCTCCGACCTACAAGAATGCTTTGAGAATAGATAACTAACATATATATGTTTATTAAACAAGTCACTTTAGGCATCTTTGTTTTAATAAGTTTTACGTGAATAAGTACTTTCATATAATGAATAATTTATTTAAATAACTTAATACAACTTTTATGTATTAGCAAAATTTACAGAAAAGCATTAAAATATCGTAAGTCGTTGTTGAATAAGCACAGACTTTACCAAAGGCTTTGAGATTAAAGATATTTGAATTTTATAAGGCTTCCCCGTATACGAAGTAGCCCTGGTCTCGCTTATAAGTATGAAAAATGTTAATAGATTATAAATTATACAGAAAATAAAAGCAATATATATAAGAGGTACATAATTTTAAAGATATATGACGAAATCCCCCCAAAAAGGCACTTCTCTGCGTCCAGAAATCGCAAAAAAAAATTTGAATGCTCGGGTGTCCAAACCTTTTCTATCTTGTTTTAGGGGCCAAATTATGAAGAAAAACGAGTTTGATCAATGAAAATTGGCCATGTGACTATGTTTTTCTGGCAAATTAGGTGTTTCTTACGGTTTTTTATATATAGCAAAAAAGGGTTTTACTGCACAGTTTCTTTGTGATTTCGTCATATAACAGTGTTTCTTTTAAAGTATAAATTTACAAATTTATTCTTTTAGAACGTTGGATATTTTATATTTGTACTTTCATAAACACAAAATATTACTTTAAATTTTTTAAAGGTACAAATGTAGGAATGTACTATTTTATTATGAAATACTAAAATCCTGAATACAATCCTGAGCTTGTCCATATTCGTGTGCTCTTTTGTAAAACAAAATGTATAAACAACAATTTTAAAATAAATAAAACAAGTGATTTTTAGAACAAAGAAAGAAGATTATCTTTATTCTAAAAATCGTTCGTAACATTAATTTTATAGTTATTTATACGTATTGTTTTAAAAAAGTGCACACTATAATATACGGACTGTTACCGTCAGAGCAGCAGTTTCTGATCAAATAAGATCTATCGCTGTTCAGCTCTTGTTTCAATAAAAGTAAATTTTGTCAAAACTTTTTAAACTTTGTTAATAATTATTTCCCGAGGCATGGGCCATTATTTGTCTACATTAAGTTGGAGGTAAGAATTTATATGAAAAAGTGATGAGCAATTCGGGTAGTTATAATCAGAAACTAGCGCGGTTAGGGTACCCTATGCAAAATTACGACTTCATTATTTGTTATCAAGTGCAAAAGAAAAAGCTCACATTACATATAGGCATTTACAGATTCCACCTGTAATGTATTATAGGATATTTATCATGAAACATTACACCGCAAACACTAATGAACCCACCGCCTCTCTCTCTGCCCACAGCCGATCAACGCCCGTGCCCACCTGCGCCACCACCGCGGCGACTCCCACTGCTCGCGCTGCCCTCCGGGCTGGGGCCTGCTGGAGCGTTGCGGCCGTGGCCGCGACACCCTCTGCGCCGAGTGCCAGCCGGGCACCTACTCGCCCCACCACGGCACCCAGCCCTGCTGGATCTGCTCACGCTGCGGCCCGGGCCTGTACGAGGCCCGTCGCTGCACCTCGGCCCAGGACACCGTATGCGACTCGTGCCACAGGCGGGGCCCACCGCAGAACGACGACTACAGGCGCAAGTGCGAGGGCGAGGCCAGACTGGCGCAGGGCGTCTTCCTGGCGCCCGAGGACGCGAGGAACACCGGCGAGCAGAGCGAGCTGGTCAACGAAGATAATAGGGGGGAGGACGAGGGGAGCGAGCTGGAGAGGGAGAAGGTGCTGTGGGAGGACGCACAGGCGCAGATCAAGGAGGACGAGGAGAAGACCAACGACGTCAGGCTGGAGTGAGGGCTCGAGGGTAGTGTCGAGCCTTCAGTTGGGATGTGTCAGGTGGGGAGAAATTCCTGAGATGGCTCGGTTATGTAGCTATCCAGGAGCGTTATTCTGTGACTTGGCTTGGCGACGTGGGAGAGGGAAAAACAAAAAAAAATTGCTTATCAAGTCATTTTTAGATGAGTTGGAACTTATTAGCTCTCGAATATGGGTTTCAACTGTAAAACCATTTTTTACTCTCTATTTGTACTAAATATTACTTACGTCGCGAAGATCCACTGTACTTCTGATTATGCTTGTTCAATTTTTAATTTTTATTAATTAGGTCTCTCGGTTGCCCGAAGATCGTTAATGAAAAAAAAATATTGGGTTAGAAATTAATAAAACCTTATATAAGTTAAAGAATAATGCTCTTGCTACGCCGAGAATACTATATTGTAATGTACTACAATATCAAAATTGTGAAAAATTCCCAATAACAAATTTTTGAACCGACGAAAATTTGAATTATGGTTTACGCATTAAAGTATGACTTTAAGTTTATCAATGTCATATTGACAATTTTACGATATAGAGTTGCGTGAGCATCGATATATATATCATAAGGGTTACGATGTAGTTTTCTCGGTGTGTATCTTATCACGACGGTAGTAAAATTAACAGCGCGTCTCTTTTGTGCGTGATGATCGAAATGATGAAGGCTTGGATTCTTGAATATAGAGTGGATTTTCAATTTTAAGTTTGATGAGCTGTAAACTGCGATCACTCAAATCGAGGGGACTGATAGTTTTTCAGCTGATTTGTCGTATTTTGAAGTTGAACTTCTATATGGAAAATAGATTTTACATAATATTCTATCATTTATGTTTTCAACTTATTTTTGTTTTTTAAAACGACATAAGAACGCAGCCCCATCTTTTCTCAACTAGAAACACTTACAGATATATCATCTGGTTCAATATATCAAAACTATATGATGATTCCCTTAATGTACCCGTAAACTTAGTGAATTCACGTTGAATAAATGCATTCGCTCTAACAAATGTTTGAAAATCTACTCTATCAGGGTGTATATGCCAATATAGAGCAATCACTTGTTCTTAAAAAATAAGGTTTACTGTAAGAAATGTATATATATTTTCGGATGTACCAGATCGGGTTTAATTAATACAATGTAAAACATATTTATAAGCATAACAAATTTTCTTTTTAGTATTTAGGAATTAGTAAATATTAAATGGCTATGATGTGAAAATATAAATCTTTTCGATATTAATAAGTATTTGTGCACGTTGTATTAAAACTTTTGAATATAACTATATTCTTTAAAAAATTATTTTGATTAAATAAAATTCTAACTGCACCGTCTGGTACATTATAGAAGAATTACTATTTTTACTGTATACTAAACACAAGGTGCTCAAAAAATCTGACCAGATGTACATTTATAATTATTTTCGGTGTAAGTGTCTATACATCATTATAATAAAATATGACACGTTGTAGATAATATAATTTTAACCCAAAAGTTGGATATTTATTAGACTAGTGTAAAAAGTGTGGTTTAAATGAACAAAAATATAATCAGAATTAGTACAAAATTTAGTTTGTTGGCTTTTATTACAATATGAGTAATAAAAGCTGAAAATAACTTCAGAAAACTTGTTTGACCAATATATGCATGCGCACTTAGCATTAAATGTTAAAAATGCATCCAAGTAACTAAATATTTGAATTTTTAATATTATTATATTATTAATATTATATTCACTGCAGTTACAAAAGTAAAAATTAATACTATGAAAGTAAATGTCACACTTTAATTTATCTTTTTTTTAAGCAACCGATCTTGCTTATGGTAATATTTTAGAATCTGTCAGTAATTCTATGACAAAAAAATCTTCAAACCAAAATTATTACAATGTAATTGTACCAAGATATAATCTTATAGAACAAACAAAAGAAATGAAATAATAAAAAAGAAAACTATAAACTAGTCAATCCAACTGAATATAGAGTGACAAAGAGCGGGTAATATAAATAAAGCCATCAACGGATGAAAAAGAAAGAAAGAAAGCTCGGCGAAAGGTATACGGGAAGCGCGCGTTTCGCCGGGACTTACACAAAAACACTCGATCGTGTGAACGGCAATGTACATAGTCGTTTTTATTTGAAACGATCAATCATACAGTATCGTGTAGAGACTCGTCGCTGCAGGAGAGATGAGAGACAACAACACACCGCGTGCAATGACAAATTATCTCGTTACAACATGTGCGCGCGCGCGTGTTTGTCTTATATCATTATGTATATTTCAACTATATATATATATACGTGGTGGGCATTTTTTCCCTTTGACTTTTGTTCTTCCTCGGAGTCGCGCAATCACGCAAATGATTCGTCGCGTGTGTTTATTATGCGATCGAGTCCTTTTGAGTTTTTTTAGTTTCTCGATCATTCGAGGAATTGCGCGGCTCCGGCTAAAATACAATTATATAATGTAAGGGCGAAACAATGTGTGAGCGATTCTAACGGATAAAGAACCTCTATCGGCGCTCGAAAATCAAACCTTGTACAGAGAAATAACCAACGTTATTTACGTATCACTTAAGTATTTATCTATATGTCTGTATATATATTATATATATTTTTTCAAAACTCATACACATACTGTAATACTCAAAGATCATCATCACTTATGCATTATATATCTTATAGTATGTATCGCGAAAACGATAGTTCTTTTGTTCACGTTCACCGAGTATACGCTTCATGCATTCGTTCGATATACACGATCATATATATTTTTATCCATGCGCCTCTTCAAATATAATTGCATTTATATGGAAAAAACTGTATTTTTAGAAAATGTTGCGTTATGGTAAGCTAAAAATAATTTTTGCTCCTTTCTATTAACAAATTTGTATTTGTTTTACATATAAATTATATATTATTTACCCTTATTTACGTAATAAATTTTCACTCCATAAAAATGAAAATTATATGCAGGTGACCTAATAAGCAAGCAATGTAATACGAATCGAACGAATCGAATAAACAGATCAAATAATTTTCCGAAATTTCATTTTTATAGCTTGAACCTTTATTCCCCTAATTCACCATCAACGACATTTCGTCTGTGCATCATCATTTCGAAAGCAATCGATTCATACCTACACGACATCGACATAAATTTGGCAGGTTCACTCGCATTCAATTTTGCTCACGAGTCCTTATACAATTCTCTCATTCCTTACCTACGGGAAGCTTGGACGAGCAAATCTCGCTGTGTGGCAATCTCAGTTAATTAATGGACGAGAGTGTGCAGTGGATCGCAGTGTGTGTGCGTCGGTGCGAAGAGATTTTCCTGGTTAATTTCGGGAAAAGGGATATAAGGTATGGAGCGAGATCCGTGCGCGAGAAAGCCTTTTTAACGAGTGCGAAACGAGCGTGAATGGCTCCTACCGTCTATACGATGTAAATCCGATTATCTACTTAGCGACGTCGTTTCCTACGCGCGATCATGCAAATTCCGGGCATTTGCCGTTTTTTTTTATACTCGCTTGCTGGAAAGAGAGACATTAAAGTGAAGAAAATTAGAGTTTTTGTCATCGTCTTGAATATTCTTTTGAAACGGTGTATTTTCTTTTATAGTGCAGCATTGTGAGAGATGAATGAACCGGCAAATGAAATGTATAGAATATACTTGCCATCGAGAGCTCCCGCGCCCCTTGATATTAAATTTAAGTGGTCGTTTTTGTATTCATAGTATGCTCTACTGTGCGAATAATTGTAAGAGCATTAGCATTCATTTAAGTCTGAATCGACCGAAATATGTTTATTATGTTAATGTTTCGTGCAAGTACTGAATTAATTATTAAGAATGAAAAGTTATATTACGTATTGTCAAATGTGTATATCGATCGAAAATGAATCTTCCGATAACGCACGTAAGCTGAGCGCCAAACTTCCTTCGTCTTTCCTTCTTTTTTCAAAAGCATGACAGTCTTCAATAGACGATTGACCTGAATCGATGTTTATGATAAAGTATTTAGATGTTACTTATTTCTTGTAACGGGGTAATTGTTTTCGTTTTTGAAATGTCTCATTTTATAATTGTTTCAATGACACACAAGTTTGTCGATTTTATTATCGTCGTACTCAAGTATACACTTATTTTGGAACTCAACTGAACTTGTTCATCCCCACGTGTATAAATCAAAAAATCAGGTCAAATTATTTTTATTCTACTGGAAACTGAGAGCACGTCAGTCATAGTTAAGAGATGTCAACAACATAAACAATTACCTCGCAGTTCTCGCTCTCTAGCATTTATGTAGGCTAAAGCGAGCGGCAGAGATACTACTTCCAAGGTGTCAAATCACCACGTAAACACGATTGACACTGTATTATAGAGACAGAATAAAAGAGCGCGCAAATAGAGACAGAGAGTTGTGAAGGCATGTATAATATTAGCGCTTTTGAAAAATATAGCGAGTTATTATAGTCTTATCATACGTTTTAAACTTTCATGTTCTTCATTATTATTCATTCAGCGCGAAGATTATTATATCAAGTGTAATGTGTATACGTAGGTCACGCAAAACTCGTCGTTCTTATAATAATTGTAATAATTATTCCGATGTAATATGCCATGATACATGACATTAAAGAGCCCGTGTGAATGTGAACTCCTATTGTCGTTATTGATCTCTTATTCCTTGTCACCCGTCATCGCCGCCCAGAGTATAATAATGCACGTTCCACAAAACAAGAGTCGAAAAAGACATCCAAAAATTGCGTCGGTTAAACGCGAAAAATAACTGTTGTACAAAGTTTTTTTTTATTTCAAGGAAAAGTCTCCTTTGTCTGGGCAAATCCAAGTTTACAGACCTAAGCACTTGACAAGCGCCAAGTTATGGACCCCATCTGTTTTCTACAACAGTTTCTATCTTTATTTTATTATTACTATTCATTCGCCAGCAATGTTGTGATATTGAGCTATTACGCATCTACTATCTTTATAGATCTACACATTCTTTTATATTACCTTATTAATTTTTCGTGATGAAAATTGGATTTATACAAGAAATGGGAAAAGTCCAAGGAATCAGAAGCTATTATTAACAAAAGCTGAATCCAATTATGCTGGCAATTATATTCATTCCATTGAATTTCATCGTTCAAAGTAAATGCGCATTAAAGCACATCCTTTTGCCAGAGCAATGAACCAATATTATTAAAGTTCTTATTCTAACTGAAATGCTTTTAAGTCATCATAAGACAGCTTCTCTTCACTAAAGCTATTCCAATTATAACTATGATAAAAATAAAAAATTTAATTTGAAATTCCTTACACTTTGCATAGATATGCTTACCGCAAAGAAGCTGCATTTTATAAACGTTATTCCATAATTATATTTTATCGTTATGTTAACCATAACTTCGGTATAATTTTTAAAGCAAATTTGTTTATTAGATTTTCAGTAAAAAAGCATAAATCGTATTTTTGTCATGTTTCTAAACTGTCAAATTAAATCAATAGCTAATCGTCATAATATTATTGATTGGAAATATACCTAACCAGAGAACAATTATCTTGACGATTTTATTGTTTCACCTCTAACGTTAGTTATTCTATAAACAAAAAAACTGAATGCAAAACAGCAACTAATTTACTAAGTTTAATAAATTAATTGGTATTGATTAGAAATTGTATCATTAGTGCACGCATTAAAAAATATAAACGCAACAATTTTTGTACGATATGGTTATATTGTTTTCTTTTTTTTTATAATATAAATCAATAGCGTGTCTTACAAACGTATACATGTACACTGAGCAATAAACGATACAAAATAACGACAGTCGACGATAATGCGCGGAAGAAAATAAAAGGGACACGAGCAAACGAAAGATTATTTCGTTGATTGCAATAGACGCATTATTTTATTTATGTCATCTTCTTGACAAGGCTTTTATTTTTAATTATCAGTGAACCTTTATATAAAAACAGTTGACCGAGTACTAATTCATTTTATAAAATAAAAATGTATATTTTCTATAATTAGATAATTTTAAATAATAGTTTACAAGTAAAATAAGAACTAGCAAATATATACATAATTTTTATATATGGCTTAAATTTAGTTTTACGAATTTTACTAATACTATTAAAATTGCAATTTACTGGTACATATTCTAATTAGAGAGACGCATAAAACCATAAAAGTAATGAATAATGAAAAATAACAATAGTTATTCGTATTCCAAATTTAATATTTTTTACAAAAAGCTAGCTAGGTCATTAAATTTTAGAAAACTCATTTAAAAAAAATTATCAGGTTAAATAAATTCATGACATAAATAAACAAAAGCTGTTATTAAAAATCAACGAAAGATGCCTGCGTTTAACTCGAGCGACATAACGAGACTCGCATCGTTCGTTGCGCGGTTCTACCAGAGAGCCTGAAACAAGCTAAGTGGCGAGGAACGATCATTCGAGTTTAAACTAATATGTACCCACATAACGACAAAGGGGAAGAAAAGAATGACAGACAGAGATAGAGCTAGAGAAAGGGAGAGATGACAGACAGATAGAGCTGTAATAACGTCTACTTTATCCAGGATAAACTCCGCGGCGCATGATTTAACAATATTCGTTTGTATGTATATTTTTATATATATATATATTTGTATATATAATATGTATATGTGAACATACATCTTCTTTGTATGTACTTGTATATATATATATATATATATATATTTATACGTCGGTTATACATTTTTAATTACAGCGCTCCATCTGCGCGACTCGACTATCTCTTTTTTTTAATCTTTGTACAGGCTTCGGCTTTCTATCAGCTCCGCGTATCCATTTTCGGTGATTCATAATGTGCTTTTTTTTTGTTTGGGTGTTTCACTTTACGAATTAATAATTCTGACTTCTGATTTCTTTGAATGTTTCTACAATAACCGATTTTTCTAGCGATACCAGAAAAAGTTTTTGTTGTGATATCATTATTATATAATAAGTTAATAAGAATTCGAACGAAATCTAACAGCTTTATCATGAATTTTAATTAAGGATTTTAACGTCGAAACATTTTTCTGTAATCGCTGATTTTTCTATTTTGTGTTAGTTATACCGAGTTTTTCAATTCGATATCAATATTCGTCTTTTTATCTTTGACTACATATACATACTTATATTGAGATTCGTTTGACAAGATTGACACGTTGAATTACTCGATTAACTTAAGATCATAAAATGGAAAAAAGGAAGGAAAATCGGTAATCGATAGACTGTTTTTACTACACGACGCAATTTACGTTACAAAACGAACGATGGACCGACAACGAAAAAACAAAATGGGAAACAGAGTATTGGACAGACAGCAACTTACTAGGCTAACATTAAAGTTACTTAAGGAAAATGTACATCTCAGAATCGACACCACGAGGTCAGCATAATCGACTGCACAACTATTATTTTGTCACACAAAAGATAGCCATTAAAAAAAAGTCGACATAAAATTAACAACGAACAAGCGCTTATTTACAATTGAAACAAAAGGATAATTTTACAATTTTTGTTCTACTCCCCATATTCGTTCTCACGCATCATTTGCTTGATTTCCTGCATCTTTGCTTTCGCGCCTTGTTCTTTCAATGCTTAACTTCATCAATACCATGATAATAAAAATAATAACTATATGCCAATTTAAATCTAACATAAATTCTCGACAAGTACGATATTTTCAAGTCTTATTCTTCCTTGTTCCTCTTGAGATAAATCGCAAAAGAAGTAGATAAAAAATGAGGTAAGGTAAGCTAATCAAATTAACCATAAAACTGACCTCATTGACACCGTGTTTCACGTATTTACGGACTAATACTGTCCACTATTCGGTTGACCTATCTTGCTCGTCAATCGCAAGTTAATCTCATCTTTGTTTCCAATTTGACGCGAAACGTTGTCTTTCTTAACTTTGTTCTACGCGGTAACAAATGGTTCTCACATAATTAACCTACACATGAGAAGGCTCTCTCTTTTCGTTAAATAGTGCAACTGGCTGAAAGCTTGGGGGCAACATGTAGTTTCTTTTCTCATTTTTTCTCCGATTAACAATCATTAAATATAGCGTCCTCGTTGCACTTTTATAGGACGATGCTTTTGTTTGTTTTCCTATAGCCTTCGACAAAGTACGCGAAGATTATTCTGCATCATGTAAAAAATAAGTTAGGGCTGACGGATGCGCCTGCAAGGCCGATTAAAATTGGTCTACCAGCAGATCGCAGACCTCTATAGACATTGTTTCCTTGCTTGATCTCACCGTTAACCGGAACATCTGAAACAAGAATAAAAATTAAATTTTAATTATTTATTTTACAAGGAATAAAACAAAATAACAAAATCTTCCGAAGTGTTTCAATTGTTTTTTCATTACCTGAGCTTGCTTGTTTGGTTCTAGACGTAACAGACAACCAACTTGTTGTGCTCTCATATGTACGATTCCAGCACAGACGAAATTATCAGGATTAGGGTCGATGCCATCTAAAAGTTGCATTCCAAAACCTTGTAACTTTGTGCGAACTTGCGCCAAATCCATAGGTGTTTGGGCTTTAAATATTTTCTGTGATCGTTGTTGATTTATTCTAAAATTAAAATATAAAATAGTTTACATTAATTAATTAAATATTTTAACTGATAAAATTTTATTTAACGTTTTTGTTCATAATATTTATATTGAAATAAAAATAAATGACTTACCCTCCAAGATTTTTCCACCTGGCAAAGAATGATTCTCCGTTCATTTCCGTTGGTTCAAAGAACTTGTTTATCGTTAATGGTAACTTCATAGTTATCTTCTGAGGTAAGTTGTTACAAATAAAGGATATTATCATACTAGGGGCATCTGAAACAGTTTTAACGGATTTAGTAAGAATAATAAATTTTTCAATGCTATAATTATTATAATAAAGTCCCCTTGATAATTACCATTATAGTCATCAATACATTCAGCATTGATTAGTTGTTGGATCTGAGCACCAGCTTCTAACACAGAATCTACGGGTTTAACTTGTACAGCTAATTTAACTTGATCTTCATCCGACCAAGATACCTGCGGTTGGAAATTAAGAAGGGCTTGCTGTGTTTTATTTCCATAGAATAATCCAATGCGGCCAAGATTTTGTCGGAATTCTGACTTCACACCAATTTGGATGAGATCGTTTTCGAAAAGTACACCATTATTCTTGCAAACGAATCTATAACAAAAATATGTAAAAAAATTAGTACAATCATTGATTTTTCATCTATAAATAATATGGACAACAATCTATTGGTGAACCTATCTTTAGGTCAATACATAGGTGAGATTGCATGTAATGAATTCATTAAGATTTTTTATACAAATAAAAATTAAATTTATAAATGTTTTAGAATGCTGTAAAAATAATGAAATAGGATTTTTTTCTTAATAATGATAAAATTAAGCGTTATAGATGTTCAGTTTCTGAATTTTCGGTATAATATATATAGGTATACTAATGTGTGACATGATGTTACGATATATTATTATGACGTCAAGGGAACTTCCAATTATTGTATTTACTGTGATTTTAATTTTTGTTTAATTAAAAAAGGGAATAATTGAATCTACTGTATTCCGTACTTTACCAAAACATGAAATAAAAAAAAATAACACAATATCCTGATTGCACAGGAACGTTAAACTAATGCTTGATTAGCATTGTGTAAATTCAAAACTATCGTGAAAACTTAAAAAATTTAGATAATTGAAAACTAACCCACTGTCTGCTTTTGTCCAATATATTAGCCATCAACTTTATTAATATCTAAATAATATTATATGCGTTCTTTAACGACCATAATCGCATGGTATATTTGAAAAATGTCGAAACAAGCCTGAAATGACGTGATTTTAGCAGATATTACAAAATCAACTTCGTATAAGCTTATTTTTCTCTAAGAATTTTTATTTTTATCTAAATATTTTTCTCTTTTTTGAGGTAAGAAGCATTTATTCTATATTTTAGTATCCTATTTAATGCATTCCCCTACCTACTAATTCAAGTTTTCGCGATCAAAAAGTTCATAAGCTGCATTGAAAAAGTGTACAATATATTGGACAAATGCAGTGAACTCCCTCAAGGTAAAATGATTTTTATATTTAAGGATGCGGTGAAGTGCAAGGCTTCGGAAGAAGAATGAGGCGTTAGTAGAAGAATCTCTATTACAAATAGACGATGGGAATGACTCGGAAATTGAAGATTTGACGGATAAAAAAATAATAAATAAAATTAATAAATAAAATGAATAAATAATAATAATAATAAAAATGTAAAAACTGGAGGTCGTTCACTGCATTTGGCCAATATATTGGCCATTGCGTTTTTATAGCTCAATATTTCTTCGTTGCGTACCAAATCCTGATGAAACAAATAAAACAAAGAATTTTCCCACGGTCGGAACATAGAGCTGCAGTCATAGGGTTAATATTTGTTGGTTCTTTTATCTCAAAGTGCTAGGTAAACATTTTAAATAATCGTCTACATTTTAAAAATAAGAATTAATAATATACTTTCATAATTTCAAAAATGCAAGACAACAAATCAAAAGTTCATCACACTTACTTTTTCGCATTGTAGGTTGCCTGGGTTCCGTTAGCAGCGCCCTTGTTCGGCATATTGTAAATATCCCCGAGAACGTCGAACAGTACACCCGTGTTGCCCGTTGGCTGAGATGACGGCGGCGTTGAGAGACCCAGCAGATCGGCGGACGAATTGTTGACAGCGGCAGCGGCGACCGCGGCCGACGAGGTCTCGGTGTGATGATTGTTGTTCGGCGCCGGGCTCTTACTCTCTCGAATTTCGTTCTCAGGCACGCGACCAGGCTTCTTTTTCTTTAATACTGCCAGTATGGAAGATTCTCGTTCGGGGAATGCCGGCATTTCTTCGAGAACAGTTGCCTGTAAATCAACATTTTGTATGTGATTTTTTGGTGGATCAAAATTTGGTACATACATTTTTGTAGATCGAAGGAGGGTGTTGAAAAACTGCTAATTTAGACCCCCCTCCTCCAAAGAAACAATAAGTGTAACGTGATTGTAAGAACATTTTTTAATTTGATGAATAACCCTTTTGACCACTTTGTTTACACTATGAAAATTTTTAATCTGCAATTCAAGCACTAAAAATGTGGATATTGTTAAGAAATCAGCTACATAATTTAATCCTTAACTTTGTCTTAATTTCCTCTTATAGAAGGACTACTATAAAATTAAAACTATTCTATAAATAAATCACATTTTCCTGGCGGCGGAAATTCGCAGTTTTCTAACACCCTTCTTTTGTATCTATTTTCTTGTAAATCAAAATTTTGTGCATATTTTTTTCGTAAATCAAATTTAATATGTATTTTTTTGTAAATAAAATTTTATATATATATATATTTTTTTGTAATGAAAATTTGACATTTATTTTTTTGTTGATCAATATTATGTATATGATAGATGTTAAAGGTTGATTTGACCAAAAACAATAATCTATGGGTTTTATAATTTGTAATAAAAACTTACTAGAACATCAGTAGATGCAATGATACTAAGTTGCAAATATTCGGAAGCTCTCTGCTGAAGCTCAGCGTCAGCGCTACGTAAATTACTATCTTGTCTGAATACATCCTGTATCTGACTTCTAATCTCAGGGAAGAGGTTGACGAATTTAATGTACGTCGATAAAAGTAACGCTCGGGTCATGGGAGAACACAAATGATACTGCAAACGAAATAAATTGAAATTAAATTATTTTTTAGTATTTATTCATGATTATGTAAGATTCTTACAATGAAATACTTACTTTGGAATGTAAGAGCTGGAACTGCACTGAAGGTGATGAACGCTGGTCACCGGCAATTAAGTTACCGAATTCTCCAAGAATATAACCACCTACTTTAACCATGTTTTCGTGACATGCTGGTGCTTGTAATGCCTAATTAATAAAACAAATTAATGTAAGCACATATTAAGAAAACGATTTATTATTAATGAAGTTTTTAATTAATAATCGTTGACGAATAAATGTACAATGATTATTATAAAATTATTGAATTTTTTAAATGTTCGATTAAAGTCAATTAACGAAATTATCCTTGCTTTTCTATTTTTATCGGCACACAATAAAACGACTTACCTCGAAGACCGTTTTTGCTGCGTAACCCTGAACATCATCTCTATTGATGACAATTTGAATGACGCGATACCAGACCTCCTCCGACACGTAATCACCGGCTATCCTGATGAGATTGAGAATGACGTCGACGTACCAAGTGTAATCCGTCGCGTACTTCTCGGCTAATATCGCAACCTTCAAGACCATCTCCTCCCTAATGGAGTAGTCCGCGGTCTCGAGGTAGTTCAGCATCTCCTGGACGATCTCCTCGGCGTTGCTCTTGTCGCACATGGCGTAGAGCAGGTCGACGGCCTGTTGCCTCACGGACACGTCCTTCTCCATCTTCATGGACAGAATGACGACCTCCTGGTGCTTCTTGACCGCCTCGTGGGAGAATTCCGAGGTCGCGAGATGGCACATTGACTCGAGGGCTAGGTAACGTAGATTGGTCTCGCGATTCGAGAGGAATTGACCGAGCTGGTTGCAGGCTCGCACCAGGAGGTTCGGCTCGCTGTCGTTGTGGATGATCAAGCTGATGGCCTCGAAGAGCACGGCGTTCTTCGCGTTGGAATGCTGAACTTTCTTCGACTTTGGCGGCTCCTGAGTCTTGTTAAGTATTGTCTCCAAGCACTCGTTCAATCGTCCTCTTACGCCGGGATCTTCAGCTGGATTAGAATAGCAAAGGATTGGTTGCGAGAAATATTTTCAAATATTGATTTTTATGTTAATGTAGTGGTGTAAATACCTGGAGGAGTATAGTTTTGCAGGAGTCTCAATAATTTAACAGATAACCAAGGGGCAGGAACAAAGTAGTATGTGTAATCTTGAAGATCTGTGTAACTTGATGTAACAATCTAAAAGCACAAATTCTTATGTAAAAACACCTTTATTTTTAACAAATTGCAAAAATTGAATCTTCTTACCCTACTGAGACGAGAAACAGCTAGACTAACGCATCCTTTGTATTCATCAGGGTTTCTCTTTACAAGTGCATCAATTAGGGATGCTGCCGCAGTGACAACTCCTAAATGTTGATCATTTAACAGGTGAATAATACGAGAAGTCCATTCTCCATCAGTAACAACTTCTGGTGCTGTTCGCAAAAGTCGTAAAAGGCACAAGGCGGCACTTTGCTTTACGACATCCATGGTATCTCTACATATTTTTAACACGTTATATTTTTTACAATTCAAATGAATAAAAAGTGGTGGAAAGACTTATATGTATTAGTTAAAATCATGCTGAACAGTAAATCTTTTTTTTCTGATGAATGGGAAAGGTTTGTATATTTCTTTTAAAATATATTTCAGATTAATTTTATACATTGAAAAAAGGACCCCACACAAAACCAACGGATCTCAGTTGAATTAGCTAAAAGCTTTATATGATCTAGCTTATGACATCTTGATCAAAAGTCCTCATGGGCTCAATATCTGAATGACTTTAGATAATGTGACTGAGATTCATTTCACATTGATTTTGTGTGGCGTCCTTTTAAATCAAATGAGACATTTTTTATTCCATAAATATAATAAGAAATTCATTTTTTTTTCAACCATTATCATTAAGATCTTAATTTTTAAAATTAGATTATCATGGTTTTTTTACCCAGACACAAGAAGTTTAGGAATTTCTTTTCCAAAAGCTTCAGCCATATCTTTACTTCCAATATTTGCAATACATTGTAAGGCTAGATTAACATGAATTGGATTACGAGATCCAAGGTCATTTTTTATACTCTGTATAATTAATTTAATTAGATCACTATTTGTGTTAACTAAGACTGATATGAAAAGATATCCCTGCAAAAAGAACATTATGTTATTTATAAACATTTTATTATTGCCCTAAAAAGTAAATCATAAGTTTGATGCATACAATTTGCTTCTCTGAATACTTGTTGGATGAGAGCAGATTGACTGCTTCCATATGTCCAAAATCAATGTCATGACCAAGCAAGAAGATAAACAGCAGCTTGCAGACATACTTTTTCTTCTGATATCCATCAAGTGTTTTGTCACCTTTAAATTTACTTCGAATATTTGCTAACTCCTTATTTATCCTTTTTATTTCCGCCTCTTTGCTTTTACCTGTAGTAGAGATTAGATTTAAAATAATTTTAAGTAGACAAAAGCTTGAAATATCTATAACTTAATATATGTTGAAGTGATATTTTCAAAGTGGCAAAACGCCATTTGGCCTAATGACAAACTGATCATATGCATTGACATGTATATTTTTTTTCAATATCTAAATTTTATATTATCTCAGTGAAAATTAGTTTAAAAAATATGCTTTATGAAACAGTTTGCATAACAAAAATCTAAGATTGTTAATGGCAAAATATTGAGAATGTTTCATTGATTTGATATTGCGTTAACTTATGCTGTTGCTGAAAAAAAAGGCCTGCTCTATCAGTAAGATAGGCCTGTATCAAAACTCCGCCCCCAATTCCCATGCTCTGCATGTTAAATCTCATAATACTCTGCCTTGGTTGAGAGGTCTCAGTGACACATTTTTATCTTTTCACACTACCATTAACAAGGATGCACCAGGATATGGTGAATTGGAAAAAGTGTTTTATGTTAAGATACATTAACCATTGATATAGTTTAATTTATTTTTGAAGAAAAATGGCAAAATTTTAAAATAAATAATATTTATTTATCAATTGTTTTAAAACCTATTTCTTGTAAACTTTTTATTTCAAGGTTGATTTGCATTCAAAAGTTTTTTTTATCTTTTTGTAATAAATAATTAAATAAATAATCAAATAAATAAATATAATAAGAAAGAGAACAAAAATAAAAAATATTTAATTTATTTTAGTAAGAATGGCTGAAATATTCTGTGAGCCTTAAACATAATTAAACTGAATAAATTTGTCATTAATTATAATTTGAATGGCTTTTTACTTTTTTAGAATGGATACTTGTTTTTTTCATCATTTGAATTATCAAGAGGTATATTGAAATAGAATCCAAAACTGATAAGATACTAAGAAATAATAATGAAAATATATAAAAAGTTTCTAAATCAAAGTAATAAAAGTCCGATAAAAGCATTTTTAGAATCGAATTGTTTATTTATCCAGTAATTTCTATGTAAAAGAAAGTAAACTTACAATTCCTGATGTCTGAGATGAAAACGGCAAGACCGCGCATGCCATCTCCTCGAACAGCAGGCATCTTTTATTCCTTGTTGATGAGGGACCACCTGATACATAAATTTAGAAAACTTAACTAAACTGCAGTATCACTTCAATTGTTTTTAGAAGTCTAAAAATAAACACTATGTGGGGAACAAAAAATTGATAGCAAAGTGTTTGAAATCAATTTAGCAAACAAGATCAAACAACTACACTCTGGTCATGATCGTATAAACACGTCATCTTCTCATGTCTGCAGATGTAATGAGAACCTTTATTATTCCATCGAACCTCTCTCATTCTTTTTCTTCTCCCCTACCCATGCACTTAACATCATACTTTTTTTACATACAATGAATGCTAACCACTTATACTTCAGGAGGATTGAAGTACATGTATGAGATATAGAGGATGCTTTTTATAACACATATTGTTGCACTTCATTTACTCGTTAAGTTCTATTATTGTTATTGTACGAGTGCATAGAGATCAAAATCAACATACAATATATCAACTTAAATGATACAGTTTATATGGCAGCATTTAATATTTATTTATGAACCTATACAATATTTTATCAAATGAATTACAAATAATTTTTTTTATAACAATTCAATAATCCAAAAATTTAAGTGACTAAACTCGTTAAAAATGCTAAAACAAATTGAACAATTTCTGAAAATTCATATTGCACATTAGCTTAAGATTTGATATTATTGATATAGTTTAATTAGTATACATCACTATAATAATGCAAAAGATCAATTCCTTATCCTCTCATTTTTTGGATGTTTACATGTACTTTTAACATCAGTTATAAAGTTGAGAAAAACCCACTATCATTTCCAATATACATAGTAATTCCTCAATCTAAACTTCAAAACAGGAGGATTAACTAGTATGCTTGTACAGTCTTAACAGTTCTGTACTATTTTTAAGAGAAATCAAATGATTTATGACATTAACAGATAAATAGTGTAGAAGGTACATTAACATTCTTATCACCTCTTTTAACACCAATTTTCATGAATAATACACCTACCCGATTAATAGCATGTTTTATTGAAAAAAACAGCACTCGTTAAAATAATTTTAACATAGAAAATACATTATAGGGCAAATTTTAGTGTTACTCAAGCTGTGCTTTCAAAATCAACCATCTTTAATGTTAATTCAAGATACAGATGAACATTTACACAGTGTAGTGTATATATTTGTGCCTCTTTGCACCCAATGGATGGAGTTACATGATTCAATGATAATTTTTAACAGAAATAAAGTACTTCAGGATTTCAGTAGACAAATGGTGTCAATATATGTGTATTAACTTTTGAATCATCTCTTTTATTTATAAAAAATCTTCATGATTAACAACATGAATTACTTAAAATAATAGCACTTGTTAAAATGAGTTAAGCATGGGAAATACATTGCTGACAAAGTGTTAGAGTGACACAAGCAATCGTGTTGAATTTTAACCCTAGGTACAGATGAAAAATGTGTTCAAGTGTGTATTGCTTGTGCCTGATGTGTAATGTTACATATTTCAATTACAAATTATCGGCAAAAATCAACTCTTTCATGACTTGGATGAACAAACGGTGTCAAAATATGCATCAATATTTTTTCTGATGACATGCATTAAACATAAAAAACAGCACTCGTTGAACTGACTTCAACACAGACAACCCACTACCAACCAAATTATTATAGAAGTTACACAAGCTCTACTTTCAAAATCAACTATATCCTGAAGGTACAGACGAGCCAGTGCATGCGTGCGTGTGTATACGTGTGTATTTTCGCGGCGCCGATGGTCGGGTATATAATAAGTTTACAACAACGTTCCAATTAAAGGTGGCCGCTGGGTCGGCTCTTTTTGACAGGCAGTGTGCGTGTGTGTCAAGTCAAGCGGGTCATCGACTGTTGAATATAGGTATATAATACACGCGCGGGGGAAGACACAAGACACGGATCAAAGATCAAAAGCACTCTAGACAGACGGACAGAGTGCGGACACTCGCGACTCCGCACGCACTGCGGTGCATGACGGCGGCGACGGCGACGACGGTGGCAGAGCAGGCGCGAGCCTGTACTAGCGGCTCGATACGACCGAAGAGAGAAAGAGAGAGGGAGAGAACGAGAAAGATTCAATACGCACAGAGATATATACACACTCTCGTACGTATATATATCTAAGACGAGAGTGCGAGAGGTCGAGTGCAAAAAAGAGGCTGCAGAGATGATGATTATATTTTCACCGGGTCGCGGACTCCTGTACTTTTTTCCACCTCTCTCTCTCTCTCCGAGAGAAGGAGAGACAGACGATCGGTGGAGTATAATATCGACCAGCTATAACTGAACCTGAAGAGAGCGATTCCTCACACACACACGCACGCACGCACACACGTAGGTATTAAGATAGGAGAGGGCCAGAGGGCGGAGAGAGGATCCGAGCGGCTCCCTTCGACTTTCGGGCGCAGGTACTGATATATATCTCTCTCTACTTACAGGCAAATTATGAACACAAGGTGCCGCGCACAGGTCCCGAGGACGACGACGACGAGCTGAGAGTGCTTCGGGAGATGCGGCTCTGGCTCTTGAAGTACACCCCCGGTGCGAGGCTCGCGACGCACAGAGAGACAGCTGCGGTGCACCTCCTGGGCTCTCTCCTGGGGCACTGGGCGCGCGCGCTCTTTCTCTCGGCCTTATGTACGTGTGTGTGTACTATCAGTAGTCGCGAAGTGCAACCGCTGCGGGACTCTCCGTGCCTGATGTCGCCATTTGCACAACCCAACCGCGCTCTTCTCGCTCTTCGCGCACACTCTGCAACTCTGTGAACTCTGTCTCTTTCTCTCGCTCGCACTGAGGGCTGTCCTATCCGCTGTACAGCAGTCAGGCAGTCACTGCGGTTACTCCGGAGTCAGCGGCGTCAACGCACACTGACGGATAGGATTCCTATACACCAGGGGGGCGACTGGGCGAGTAAGATATAGAGGCGCGACGGTAGGTATTGCAATCGTGGCGATATCGCGCGCGCGCGCCGCCGTCGCGGTGTCAGCGGTCTGCACAGAGCACAGAGCCCGCGCCCTGGGGAAGTAGAGTGCGCAGGCGCGGGGAAGAGGTGACCGCGGTTCTTTCAATTCTTAAGGGTGTAGTTTAAGCGACTTTCGGGTCGATGGGAGTGGATAAGTGGATCTGTTTTGATGTCTGTCATCTACTTTGTTGACGTGGTTCGCGAAGATAAGGAACGATGCTTTTTATCTTTCTTGGATTGTTTAATGTTTATATAGTGATTGCAATTTTTCTTTTTCATTGAGTAAATGGGAAATCAAAGTTGGATTTTTCATATAAGAATGTTCTATTTTTATCATTCAGATTAGAAATTTTAAATCTTTATAAAATAGGTTTTTTGTGTAATAAAAGTAGATTTTATATAGGTATACCTAGATGCTGAGAAGGAAAAAATTACTCCGAGATGAATCATTCGTCGAATACTTGGTTTTTACACAAAAGTTTCCTGCACATACATAAATACTTGTTTCTTATAGTTATAAAGTAATGGTTTCAGACCATGCTTCTTATAATAAACTATACTGACTAGACAGTTTTCCAAATGCACCAAGTAATCTTGGATATTAGAATATTCTTGACCGAAACAGTATGAATTCGAAAATAAAATTCGACAACATTTAGCCTGAAAAAATCAGGCGGCAGAAAATCGCCAAATGTGCTAGTCTTCGTGGCAGAGTTTCGAAATGTGCTAGTCTTCGTGGGAGAACGGCGAATTGTGCTAGTCTTCGTGGGAACATTGCGAAATGTGCTAGTCTTCGTAGGGGAATGGCGAAATGTTCTAGTCTTCGTGGGAGATTTCCAAATGGGCTACTCTTCGTGGCAAACGTGCTAGTCTTCGTAAGGGCCATCGATACAGTTTTGTATAATAATACATTGCTCAACGGTCTAAATTAACAGTATAAGGTACTGAGATATTTAATACAAACCAGAAGCAGATGATGAGTCTTTGTATAAACAATGCTGTTTAGACATCTTTTAATTGTCAAGAAACTAAACTGAAAACTTTTATCCATGTTACAAGAAAAGCTGATTTTTTTTTAGGAAAAATTTTATTAGTTTTAGGAAATCTTTAATTAATTCTTATTTATCTACAAAAACTTTTTGTAAACAATTTGTAGTCTGTAAATGTGAATTAATAAATATATAATATTTTCCAATATGAAAATCAACTTTCATATCTCGTAAAAGCAAATAAGCTTTTTCAGTTTCATGAACATTTGAAGTCAAAATCAGATATTCAATAAGAGAATTCATCAAAAAATGATTTTGGAACTTCTTGTACATAAAATATATACTTAAAATACCATACACAGAATTATAAAAATAGCATCTTATAAAATATTAAGAAAACTCTACATAGCTTCCCCTTAATTTCATTTTCTAGAGAATACTCAAGTTCAGAAACGACTCACTGCAATTGTTGAGTCTCTACCAATTTTTAATAGATTTCTTTGAATTCAAATGAAATCTCAATTTTCTTTTCTTTATCTAATTAACTGTTATTACCGTTTAACTATTATTACTATGATGCTCCTCACAAAGACTAGCACATTTTAGATTTCTCAAACAAACCTACTTCTTTTCAGAGGTTAAATAAAAATAAAAAGATCAGATAAAAAACAAGCACTTTTTAAATTTTCTTATAAATACTAACACTTTCTTAGAACTTCTGATGAAAAAATGATAGTTTTGATCAGAGAGTCTGAAAATTGTTAATTTTCATAGGAGACACTTGCAGGCTAGTATTTTTCAAGAAACGTGAAATGTGCTAGTTTTCGTAAGGGGTGTCCACTTAATGTTTACTTTTATCATATTAAATTACTTTTAAAGTTTACTAATAAGTCCCTATATACTATTCATACTTCGAAAATGAAAAATAAAGATGAAAAATGATATAAGAACTAACTTTAGAAACTTAATAAATATATTAACTTATAAAACAATTATATTTACAAAGTCAGAGGCAGTTTTTACATTTTAAATTAAGAGAATAGGTCATGTGCTTTTTTGAATTTTTTCTAATAATAATTCCATCCTGCCTTTCATGACTGGCTGACCTTTTTTTGTTTTCATTGATAACTGCTTATAAGTTCGCATTTTTTTTTCCTTGTATTTCCTTAAAGCATCTTCTCGTTCTTGTTTAGTCTTCAAAATTTCTTCCTTCTTGTGTTGTTTCTCTTGTTGCTTTTTAAAATATTCTTGCTTAGCAGAGAAAAAAGGAGTTTTTGGTTTTTTATACATAGATTCGCTGAAAGCAAATAAATTTTTTTAATTCATTTTAAAAACTTGTCATGAGACAGTTACCATAATTTTCTTGGCATTATTATTACCTTTTGTCATCTGGTTTATTGGAAGAATCACCTTTCTTTGAAAATTTGAAATTTGTGGCTTTCTCTTCCTTCTTTAAGTCTTTGTAGAATCCTTTTAAGATTGCTTTTTTTCTTTTTTCTTCCCATTGATTCACTAATAAAAAAGTAAAAATCATGTTAGTAAATAATTCCAAGAAAAATTATTAAAATCAAATCAAAATAAACAAAAACTACATAGAAAAACATAACCTCAAATAGAAACCATACTTATGATATTTTACCTTTGAATTTATTGCTGTACTTCTGTTCTCGATATTTCTTCTTATTAAATGGCTTCTTTTGACTCTCAGCGTTGTTGTTTTTACTCTTCTGATTGACATTATTATCGTTTTCGAATCTGTTTCTGTTTGCCATGCTGTTTTCTTCAATAAACAATTCGCAACTTCACAGTAAATTGACATTAACGAGGTATCTGCAGTACCGACGCATCCCCGTTCCTCTGATTACCGCGAGATGGCGCATAGTTGACTTTGCAAGCGCGAAACTCTGAAAAATTCGAAAGCAAAATAAAACCACGATACTATATCCGTCAGCACAGCAAGGAAGAAACAAAGTGTACAGGCGAGCTATTCTTTACACGCGTGTTATAAATAATCGAGTGATCAAAATCAATGCGGCTGTAACAGAGTCAGGATCAATGTCAGAGTCGAGCGTTGTCGTATGTCTGAAGATAGTCAAAGTCAAATTTCTCGTCGTGCAAGTATGCACGCGCACGCATCCGCTTTGCCTAATTTTTATTCTAATTTGATACTTGGTATAATGCATCTAAAAATACGTCAAATGATACTCAATAATTGATTTGAATTTGTATTAGTTTCTAAGCCTAATGCAGATAGTTTTATTGCATTATTTGACTTTTCCTAAAAATTGAAAGTATTTTCCAAAAATGTTTAAAAAGGCATCATTTATTTTTTTATTTTATCGTAGTAATAAATATTATAATTTATTATATTTTTAATTTTTTTATTTATATACATAAACATAATCTAAAATTATTTTTATTAGGTAACCCATTAGTTTTTATCGGCCATATGTATGTTGAGTGGTATCCGTTTATAAATTGTAAATTGGTTTCTCGCTTGGAGAATGTGTAAAATATATCAATAATTAGGTATTAAAAATATAACTTTTGAAAGAGAATGACTTTCCGTTGTAATATGCTGAAGTCAGAAATTATTTGATAAAAATCACACGAAAATAAAGAAGGCTAAAATTTACTTTTTCTCATACCTATAATATTTTTGGGCTTTCATATATTATTTTTGTAAAATAATTTCGATGTCTTACTTTGAACTTGAAAGAAAAACACTTTCTCTTTGTACAGAAACAATCTTTTTCATCACTAATCCATTTTCCACATTTTCCAGAAGTCAAAGGAAAAGTAATAGGTCAAAAGGGTAGTTAAAGGATTTCTGCAGCTCAAAATATCTTTACTCAAGCCATTTTTCAGAAAAGAGAGTTTTAAAAAATGAATAAAAACAAAATCTAGATTATACGAATACATATTCGACAAACATTTATTCACATGTAAATGCATAAAAACAGTTTATAACGAAAGCCCGCATTCCTCCCGACAGCGAAATAACAAAAATCGTCGAAAATCGTTGAAAGTACACTTATTTATACGCAGCCGTACCTCGCATATTATACAAGCGCGATTATTTCGGGCTCGAGAAGTTGCATCGCGCGCCTTAATATCGAAGCCGACACGTCGATGGCGATAAATTACCCACCATGTCACACATGTAATACATAAAGCCCAGCGCCGCGCCTGTAATGCGCCTCTCTTAATAAAATCGTTGTCCGCTCCGATTAATCAGCCACGCTTGTGCAGCCTCCCATTGCGAGATTTTCGGGAGGAATATCTCCTGCCATCACTGCACGCTCGTGAAAAAACAAGTGAATCCATCTGAAGCTGCGCTGCTCCGCGTGGCTGCCCGCCGCGCGGAGATTCCTCCGCTCGCGCCGCGGCTCCGCGGTTATTATTAGCCGTAGGGAAAATTCGAGACAGCCGCGCGCGCGTGGGGCGTATACCTAGTCGCCAAAAGTTGAACGCGTGTCGAGTTTACGCCTCTCGCAGCTCGCGCTGCACGCATACCTATACTTTTTGTTTTCGTCTGTTTTTCAGAGAGAGAGAGAGAGAGAGAGAGAGAGGGAGAGGGACATTTTCGAGCGGGATTTGGCGCCCTTGTTCGTGATTTTTTGGAGGAATTTTGATGGGATCAGTTTCGCGACTGATGCAGTTGATGACATGATATAGGAGATTTTTTGGAAAAATGAGAATTAGTGGCTGGTTCTCGGACTGATTGGTAAATTTTGTATAATCTGGACTTGAATGGTTAGATTAGATTTTCATAATAATAATTAATTTTTTTGAGGCATTACTGAAAGTCTAGAAAAATTCATACTGCGAGTGATACTTTAGTAATTTATTGACAAATTGTAAACTTTATCAATGTTCTCCAATAATTTTGAACTCTTAAAAGTTATGAATAATTTTTACCTCTTTTAAAACATAAATTATCGAGTTAAATAACAATTTTCCGGGCATCAGTATATTCATAGAATATTTATCTCATAAGAATATATTTCTATAGCTTTATAAGTCCTATAATTTAGTGGGTATTGTTTCCGTAAAATATGAACCTGTGAAACAAAATTAAATAACGATACAAAAATATCTATACTATATATTTCAAACCATTTTTAAAATGCTTAAAAGAATTATATAGCAAAACTTTTTATACAGCAATAACAATAATCAGAAATATATGTACATTGCATGATTTATTTATAAAGCTTATTAAACAATAAAACTTCTCTCAGTGGCCATACACTGGTACTTTTACCTTACTCTAAATATCAAAGTTGTCACGAAGTTTTATACATAAATTTTGTTTACAGAAAATTACCCATATATGTAACAAATATTTCTAGTAATGTTTAAAAAAATGTTAGATCTACAATAAATAATAAACAAACACATTAACTAAAAAACAAAAAGAAAATGTTAATAATTTAGTAATTTGGGTTTTCAGTTTAATATTCATGATCAACTTGAAAAATTATTATTAAACGAATATTCACTTTATCGAAAAAATTAATTTTACACAAAAATCTTTACATGATAAAAGTGAAATTATCGCCAACTTTCACATTTTAAAATATATAAATCGCATAAAATTTGAAATATTATGACTGGAAATAAATTGTGACCTGGTGTAAATTACGGGCATAAAAGATTTACATCAGTTTACAAACTTAAAAAGGAGCCTTCCAATCAAGATTTATGTTATGAGTTAGTATATTTTATAAAGTGTAAGTCATAACTGTTATTCAACAATTATTCTTTAGTAACTAGTAATGCTTCATTGAGCACTAAAAAAGCGCACAAATAGTCAATTTAATTAATCCTGAGTAATTTATAACTCGTGAACAATATGCATCTTGCACATCCCTGCAGTTCAATGCCAAATATGCCAATAAATAAATAGAATAGCCCGTAAAAAATAGAAATGAATAAGAAAAAACTGTAACGTAAATATCTATAATACGAAATCAAAGAAAGAAAATTCCGAAAAGAAACTACATCGGTTTTCAGCGTATTTACAAGCAGCCAGCGCCAATTTCGCGAGTCAATACAACAAGCGCGCGCGGTGGCCGCGTAATCGTGAGTCACAGTGCGAAAAAAGGCATAGCTAATGTGTATATACGCGCGAAGTCTCTCCTTCGATTCTCTCCGCTTTTGGGAAGAGCGCGCCAGCAAAAAAAGAGAAGCAAGACTCACAGATGAAAACGTCAACGCGCCGAGAATTGAAATTCCATCATCGTTCGAAACGGGAAAAAATCACATCGACGTTGTCTGACGATCTTCGAATCGATCTCGAGCGTGCAGGTAACATTCGCGCGAGCGTGCAGCAGCGGTGGCGGCGAATCGATCATCGCGTTTTGTGCGCGTGGGCGTCGAAGGTCAAGAATGAATATTTGCCCGCGTGACAGCATCCGCGCGCGGTGAAAATCCTTGATCGCTTGCGCCGCTTGGTAATCCACTTAAAAAGTCGTGATGCGTGTGTGTGTGAGAGAAAAAAGGTGAAACGTTTTTATTTTGTTTCGGTTCTTTTTTCGTTTGTATAACCACGAATGATAATGAGGCGGTCAAGAATTATTATCGCTGATTTAATTTGATGGAATAAATGAAATTAAAATATTCTTTTTAATAAAATAATATTAAATAATCACTTAGAACAATTATTTATGTACTACTTATGTATTTTTATCTAATACAAAATGACTCAATCATCTTTATGTTGAGTTTTTCTATAACATCGTGCAATATTGTACTTAATAAGAAATCTCTAGAAAACAAGAAGGATATATGAATAATGACGAGTTCTAGTTTACATAAGTTACTGTTCTTATTCTGATTGATATTGAATCCTTAGCCCCCCCCCCCCCCACCCCCATCATTTGGGGACGTTACGTTACTGTGGTATATTTTACGTGTTTCCACGTAAATGACCATGATACGCATGAAAAACATTTAATGAATAAAGGAGAGTGGGGTTAATTTGTAAATTTGGGACAAACGGAGTAAATTTGTACAGTGTAAATATTTGGAGCTCAAGTGCTTCTTCAGGCTTGTTGATCAAACATATTACAGTTTTGAAGCAGTAGAGTCCCTAATCCTTTCTTTAACAGACATTTATTGATGTTTTCCAAATTTTCTATAAGAATTCTAAATTCTAATATCTTTAATAAATCAAATCAAATAATTAATTAAGTAATAAAACTTTTGAATTTTAACTAATAAGAGTATACATTTATTAACACTATTATGGAGCAACGTAGGTATCTTATCCTACATGTATTTCAAAATGAATTTCGTTGCTAATGCGCTTTCTGTACCAGAGGATTATCATCGTTCTGATTAACTTTGAACACGTAATAATTTTAATATTGATGACTTTATCGGATAATAATCTGAATTCCTATTTTTCTACGTTTTTTCACATCAAACATATTTAGTTTATATCTATTGCATAAATGTTAATCGTTATTGAAAATTAATCAGAGACGATAATAATCCTCTGGTGTAGAGAGGGGCACAATTGTTTAAAAATGGTTGATATTGAGTCGACGCCTCATCCAAAAACTAAAAGATATCAGTTTTCCGAGAAAAATACACTATTTCATTTTACATTTATTAAAAAAAATAATGTGTTTGGAAGATTAAAAATTATATCAACGTGTACACTCTATCGATATGTTTCATTTTTGTACTATGCTGGAAACTTTTTTTGTTATTTTTATTAATTTTTCACCTCATGAAAACGTCGAAGTTAGGTGCAATAAGCTAAATAAAATAAAAAATAAAAAATCACAGTCGTATTTAACACTTTATAGTTTTGGTGAAAAAAAGTCGTAGAGAGGCGATCAAAAACTCTTTTTAAAGTTTAAATATTAGTTTTCTCATATGATTCTTGATAATCGGATCAGTACAATTTTTTTCAATGTTACCTATCTCAATTTTTAACAATTTCATATCGCTTAATAAATTGATTAATAAAACAATCAATAAATGCTAGTAAACACTTTGGGATTTAGTTTTAATAATTCCAGTCCACCCTTTCAAATGAAGTTTGTAGGAAATTTAGATGTGATTTTTTTTAACGTATTTATTGTTCCAATGGTTAAGTAAAAAGTAGTCGGGTGAGGTCAGATATCTGATGAAAACAGCTGAGCGTGTTTCAAACAGCTTAGTAAAGTATAAACTTTAGTGATACTTCAAGTATAAATTTAAAATGTTACAATTTGTGAATCATTCCGTAACACTTAGGTAGCAAAAAGTATGGCACTATTTGGTTGAGATCCCACGAGATCTCCTTACTGCAGTAACCCATGGGTTCCAATCAGACTTAGAGAAACCTTACTAGATTCTGGCTACATATTTGGCTCTCGGGACGGTGGCTCACCATCAAAATAGAATTAAACTCCTTTCATTCCATCAAAGCCCCTATTAAATAAAAAAAAAAGAATTCCTCACAAAACTTTACTATCTACAAAACCTCCGTTAACCCAAGTCAATTACTATCTTCCCCACATCCATCATATAATCCTGCATGAAAGATTCATGCAAACGAGCAGCAAACAACTCTCATGCACATGCACGTGTATCCTCAAGCACGCAGCATCATCGCACATGCGACTCGGCGCATCCAATATCAAAGACTACACTCAAAGTATCTACAGCCAGCGCACCCGCCGAGAGGAAGAGAAGAGCGCGCGCGTACAGTAGCGAGTGCGCGAGAGAGGCCGAAGGACCATATAAAGGCAGCTCGCGACACGGCGACGCGGATCGATCATTGTCGCGCGACGAGCCTAAGAGCCTGATGGCTGCCGCGTGAGAGGCTATATGACGTCATCAGGCTCCCGCGCAGTAGCGGTGTATATAGGTATACAGGTATACGGTTGACGGGTTCTGGTTCTCCCACGCGCGAGCGCGCGCCGCGAGAATCACGAAAACAGAGAAGAAGAAGTTTGTCGAATAGGTACCTCTATAGCGTAAGTATAACGTATGCACGATCGAAGCTTTGCGAGAGAGCGAGAGTCTTCCGAGGAGGTGATGCGAGGAGAGCGTGTGGAGACGAAATCGTACGGTGTTTTTTTTCTCTCGAGGTGCTGGTGAGCCTGTGACGGGTGATGTTGGATATGGCGTTTGTGCTTGATTTGTTAGTATTGGATGGGTATGGACAAGATATTTTAAGAAATATGAGAATTTAAAGCTGAATCGTGTAGATGGATTTTTTTGAGTCATGAACATTGCAGTGGAATTCTATGACTCTTAATATAGGAAAAAGAACACCTAGAATTGACTAGAATCAATGTGGAATTCATGTTGGGTTTCAATATTAGGAATACTATCAGTTGGAGACCATCATCATTTTTTTATACGTACACCATTTATGATTAACAATTTTGACAAAAAATTAAAAAATGTATGCATAGACACAGTGCCCAATAAGTCACAAGCTTACTGCATTTCAAACTCTCTTTAATTTATTTACTTTATTCTACTGTATAATTTCAAATTATTTTATTTTAAGAAACTAATTCTTTTAAAAATATATAGGTAAGTGATATTTTCATATAAAATTTAGAGAAATTAATCAAATATTGGTACTATATACTAGAGTATATTATTGTATAAGTAACAAAAACTAACTTAGATTGAGTCGGTTGATTTTTGTATGCAATTATGTATCATAAACAGGGTATACAAATGTTGAAATGAAAAATAGGCAAAAGTACACGTGCGTTATAATGCTATTTATATATTATATTCTTAATATATTGTTCACTAAACTATAATAATAAGGGCTACAAATGAATAATTATAACTCCTGTCGGTACTCATATGATTTCATAACTTATATAGGTGCAATTGCCGATATTGAACGATTAGTTCTGTGCCATTATGTGAATGGTGGGTATGACACGTGTCAAGAAAATATTTACGCTTCCGTATTATGACTATTATGAGTATTTAAAGAATTGTATATGGTTTTTATAAAAATAGAGAGATTACAAGTTTATTTTTAAAATTCTAAATGAAATATCACTATAGATGGTAGTTATTTAGAATGAAAAGAACAACATAAGTAAATTTACCGTTGGAAGGGACTTACAGACAGAAATCTAATTGTCAAATAGATTAAATTATTAGTTATGTAACTTATTTGCTTTCTGTTTTTTACATCTATTGTGGGCTCTTACGAAAACTAATTAACATTTTTTTAAACGATATTACAAACACTAATAGTAATTTTTATATTAGTCACAATAGAAGCTTGATTCTCTGACTGATTTAATATCTACGTAATTGGTAACTGCACAGGTTTTATGTCATCAATCAACTTTGTATTATTTGAATCAGCAGAATAACCAATCGTATATGGATAAGATAGTCCATTTTAAATTATTTTTGATAATTTTCAAGAATTATAATTAAAAACTTGTCAAGTAAAAAATTAATAATACCTTTTATTTCATCACTTAAAAAAATCTACTTTGAATGATGATAAACATCGCAGTATTCCATTTCATAATTAAAGTGACATAATAATTAGTAAAATACAAATGCTAAAAATAAAAATTAAATCGCTATTCAAATTATAGACAAATAATGAGAGCTTCTTCAATTGAATGATTAGCATAAAAAACGATTGATGATATGACATAATCATGTTATCCATGTTCTCACATTTGTTTATTCATAATTATTCAATTCACATTGTTTGCAGTAATTAATCATTCTTGATTCGAATAAACTATACATTGAATATAAGATTGAGTTAAAGAGAAAGTAAATAAATAAAATAACTTGAACACGTCTTTAATCAAAAACTTTAAATATTATACGTTCTATAATATTAATAAGTAAAATTTTCATGTTGTATTTGTATTTTATAACCGTATAAAAGTAATTGAAGATAAGTTATAAAGTAAATTTTTTGTCAACATATATATAACCACATATTTGAATTGCAATTTAATACAGATTTTTATACTATAAAAAGTTATACATCAAATTGAAAAATTGAAAAATTTTACCTCAATCTGATGGCAAGATACAATCTACGAAATAAAATGTCGTTAGATAAATATATTGAGAAATTAGGGTGTAATTACTATTCGCTATGGAAGCTGATATCCGCTTCTTTTTAACTCTCCTTCACGATATGCAACATCGTACAAAAAGCAATATTGTAGGAATTGTTAATACATTACAATATGGTTTTCGCAGTATAAATAAAATTTCCGAATCAACATTAAAATAAAATCTCGGACAGATTCGATTTCTCTGAACTTTCGCCACGCAGCAGCGAACAGGGACAAGGGAGTCAGTCGCATACTCGAACTCGCGCGGAAAAGGCGCGATTCCCAAGTTTGAATTCTCCAGGTATACATTGCGTCGCGCGACATTGACACACTTTGCGCTGTAATTCGTGTATTTCTCGTGATATAGATACTCTGCGTGAGTGTGCCGAATTCGTGCATCGCGGGTATTATACCACATGCTGTGTGCGTAAGTCCTCGGTCGGGTACAGGAGTATATTTCAATGCGCGCGCAATGACCTTTTTCGTACGTGGAAAGGCGTAGGATTGCACGGATTCGCTTTGCATAATTCGAACGTTGTATTTTGGGATACTAACGGACGAAGTTTATCCTCGTAATTAGGTGATTTACAAGTTAGTGTAAATATTGGGGCTTTTAATATTGAGAGCTATAAAATTCAGTATTATATGGACAGACAGGTATGAGTAAAATTACCATTATGTGCAGGAATATACAAAACATGACTGCTATATTTATAAGTGCATTGAATTTTTATTTCATTAAAATATAACTGTGACATGTTCAGAAATTGTTAATTGAATATTTTTAGTATTTGAGTAGATTGCTACTAAGTTTTGAGTCACTGAATATGTAAGAAAAAATTAGTGCTTTAAATAGATTCAATAAAGTCCAATATTCTAATAATGCTTATTATCCCAAACTACAATAAATAATTGATACTCAATAATCCTTCAATAATATGACATAGCATTAATACAGAGATGCCCACAACGCAAATTTTCAAATCCTTCAAGATACATATAAATCAGGCAACACGGAAGAGAACAAAAAAAACCAATTGCTTATTCAACATTCAACAACAAACGCAAAATGTCGCTGGTAATGGTCTATATCACGAAAACGCACATGCTTTTCAAGGGAGCGGGCGCCAGAAAAAAATTAGTAAAAGAAAAACGCGCGCACGCACGAATGAAAGAAACTCTATTAGGTTATTTCACTAAGATGGCGATTACTGTAGTCTCGGGCACTGTAATCAAATTCTAGCGAGTTTGAGAGTTGTAGGTGTGTAAATATTGTCAATACGTCTTATATGATGTCACAAGTGAAATAACCTAATATCCCGTGATCAGATGTGACATACGATTCGGCGCGTCTATCTCTATCCTACTAGCGGCCATCATCGTGCACGCCGTGACATTGAATTCCGCTGCTCGGCCGCCGCGAGACAACAAACACAGAATTACGAAGCAGTTAGCTATAGTGCTCAACGTAATATATATATATATATATATATATATATATATATATATATATATATATATATATATATATATATATATATATAAATCTAGTCGTTTGCGATGGGGCCCGAAATCGAGGCGCGCGGAACGGCACGCCAGGGCCGCGCCAGAAAAGAGTCTCTCGCGGTGCTAATACCTACGCGTCATTCATTGAAGCGAGTCGGAGTTCGCCTCGACGACGACGCGCGCGTGACGTATTCATTGCAGAGCTCCACGATCGTACAGTAGTCAGGAAGTCCGAAATAGCATTTTTCGTATAGAGTGAGCGGGGTGTTTTGTAAGGTTGGATTTTCGAATGCTTTTCTGCAGATGTATAAGTTTGTTTGTGGATCGGTGATACATTTTGAGGCGAGGTGTGTCATCGGTGAGATATGTGTGCTTTGAGGGGGGAGATTTAAATTTTTATTTTTGTCGTATGGGAGTCCAAGGATTCTTAGTCATGGATTAGAAACAGATTTTGAGGCTTGAAATAGGCGGAAGAGTTGAGAAATTAGCTGTTGATGCTCCGGAAATATATACTAATAGTGTTTATATGCACTTTGAGAGTCTGACTAAACTCGGTCCTGCATCTACTTATTTAATATACGAATTCTGTAGACTTATTATTTTATTAATAATACGTCTTTTTTATTACATCATTTGTTGGATTTAAAATCATTTTTCATACGTTTATTGTAAATTGCGTTTAACAATTACCATTTAATGTTATATTAATAGTGATATTATTGTTTTTTATAGTTTTTGGGTCAATCGATTTTATTTGAGTCAGATTGTGGACTGCGGTTTAATTATACTTTTGTACTTCGTAACGTTTTTTGTATTTATTTTTGCTTTCTCGAAAAGAAAGGTTTGTGACGATGAACATTTTTTTATCATAGGTTTTGATGAACGTTTATGTTTGAAGATTCCAGAGTTTAAAAAACATGTTTTTAAAAAATGTCTGTCTATATGTATATATGTATGTATGTATGTATGTAACAATAAATTTGTGGAAAAAATTTGGAGTTGATTGGATAATAAAAAGTGCATTTTTATTAAAAATATTAATTTTAGAAAATGTGTAAAAATCGAAAAGTAATTTTTTTCATTTTAGACGCTAAATGTGTTAGAAATATGTACGTTTTATAAAGTACACGTAATTTCCTTTAAATTAATGTATCAAACAATTATTTTCATGTTATTTTTGTGAAAGAAACATAAAATATCAATTTTATAAAAATTTGTAAAAATAGGAAAAAAATTGTCTCATTGAACGCAAAACATATTAAAAATATAATCTTTTCATAAAATAGACGTAATACCTTAATGCTATTTTAGAGAAGGAAAAATTAAATATTAATTTCAAATATTTACTAAAAAACGCAAATTTTTTTTTGTTCTTCAATACGCTAAATATATGTATGTTTTCAAAAAGAAGATATAATTTCCTTATAATTTGTTATATCTAACATTTATATTAAGGCTATATTGTGAATGAAAAATAAAAATAATTATTTAAAAAAATTTATAACAATCGCAATTTCTATTCGATGTATGCCTTTTAAGATTTAATGAATTTTCCGCGTGCAGACATGTTAATAATTATTTCAAATTTTAAGATTTTTTCAGACTATCAATTCCCAAACGCTTTAGTCTAATGAATTACTTTTAGCATTATTTTATTTAAAGTGAATTTCCAATATAAATTTCTTAAACTCCATTTTTCAGGACCACTCTTTGAGAAATCATTCTGCTAAAGCAGTTAGTAGTAGTTTTTATTCTACCTTTACAAACCAGTATCTCATGATAATTCCCAAATACGTATGAATCAATCATTCTAGATGATTGTGAATCAGCCTAAACCTTACTGGTACTGCCCTGGTAACTTATTTATGACGAAGAAACTTTCACCTGACTGACGAGACCCACCTACTCCTTATGTGGTATTCTCTGCTTCAAAAAGCTTTATAGTCTCACGGTTTCACTTGAAACGTGAATAAGAAAATTAAATAAGTATAGTATTACTTGAATCCCTAATAGGTAAACGCGCGCATATGTGGAAATGACGTTTTGAACTTGAATTATTTATTTCTAAAGAAAATTCATGTTCGACGAATTAGAGATAGTTTCTGATTATAATTACTGATATCTTGATTAGCTTCTGGAATTAACGAGATTATTGCGTTTTATTGCAAATCCCGATGAATAACTTTGAAGTTTTATTGCTATATTCATGGATAAAATGATTTTTGCTGTGAGAAAACATAGGTAGACTTTTACATTACAACATAAATTTAAATAAGTAGGTTGTAAAATAATGATTATAGTAGTATAGATAAAAAATTATTGTTTTAGAACTTCTATTAACGTTCTTAAAATGTATTAATGAAAATCCAACGCGATCTTCGCAATATAGATAAAGCTTATAGATGTACTACCACTTGTGTTAAACTTAGAAGTATGCAAGTATATATTTAATGATTTGTGACCCATTAAGTTTTCTTCGATAGTCTAATCGCTTCTTAGTAGAATATGTATGTAGATGATTAGAGAAGCGATGAAACAGGCTTTAAAAGATACAGCAACTGATTGAGTATGCACTACTGGTTTTATAAATACCATATTAAACATTCAACTTATTTCTATTTCTACGTTCTAGTCTCAATATCCATTTTGTTATTCAAATCGTATCAACAAAATACGACAACAGAAAGATACTATATAAAAAAGTTCATTTTTAGCTTGAGAAAAACCGTATTGTTGTCTACAAGCGTTCGTCATTATGAAAATATCTGCTCCTTTTCGGTCCGCTATTTATGACGAGTCTCTCTCTCTATCTCGATGACGATGATTATACGATCCGCCCGCGCTTTCGAGCGACATAGAATTGTAGCTAAACCGGTCGTGACTGTCTGGCTTATAGTTGTCGAGCGCGCGCGACGCCTATGGGCCGCATAAACATATACTTATCTATATACCTGCTTTGCTTCATCGCATCAGTTCCCGCGCGGCCGCCCGAATCTTCCCCACTACCGAGGCTTCCTGAATACTTCCTTCTTTTTGAACATTTCCATATTCGACTGTTCCGTTTCCGATGAAACCAAGAAACTGCATCTACGTGACGACTATATATTCCGAGAGTGACCGGCTACGGGTGCCTTGTTTTAGAAATCGCAAGTGATTGTTACATACTGATTTAGATGTAAATCATTGGCACGCAAATATGTTTGATATTTTCCTGTATTGAAACTGGTTATCGTAAATATAATTGATATTGTGTTTGAACGATTAATAAATTTTAAACGAATTTTATACCGATTTGAAAGCAAAGAAGATAAAAGCATGTTAAAATTGAAAAACCTTGTCTGTTTTTACTAATAATTAACTCTTTTGGTATTAAAAAAAAAAGAAATGTGCTAGTCCTCGTGGGCAGAAACACATGAAAAGTGTTAATTTTCGGGAGATAATTCAAATGTTTTACTCTTTGCGGTAAACGTAATAGACGTGCTAGTCTTCGTAAGGGCATTCGATATATGCTTTCATTTATAGGAAAAACAACTGCATTTTTTAAGTTTTATAGTATTCCCAGGTAGATTTTTTCTCAATAAGGGTTTCTTTTATTGAAACTTCAATGTTATTATGATTATTGAACATAAAAGGAGATAATTGCCATGCAAAAAATTCTAAATAATTTGTGTACTAGTTATGATTTTTTGAATATTTTTCACGTTTTTTTATAAATTTTGCAATACTTATGTTCTCTTTACGTAAAGATGTTCACATTGATTATATTTTAACTTTATTTATTTATATAAGCTTTCTTTATTTCAAGATAAACAATAAAGTTATAAATAATATCATATGCCGATATTCAAATTAGAAGCATCATCAAGATAAAATTTATCTACTGGAAAATTTAATTGCAATTTGCTTTTCTTCCCAAAAGAAAGTAAACCCTCTCAAGATATAAACTCCCCATCCACCTCAAATTATCATTCCTGCAAATAGTCAAAAATAAGCTAGAACACACATGCACAAGGTGCCACAGGCAACGAGACGAGCTAATGAAAAAGAAATTACCATTCTTTTGTCACCCGAAATTTCGGATAAGGTGTTTCCTTTCTTTTGTTATACACGGAAACATAATTTTTTGTTTGAACGGTGATTTCTCTGAAATATATGATGGAAAGTTTTTGAAGAAAATTGAGGTAATTAGGACAATGGAGAAGATTATTCTGTAACATTTATGAGACATTTTATTTTTTTATGATTCAGAAAAAAATTAATTAGTGAAAAAAATCGATTTTCTATGACAAACGATAACTTGAGAAAAACGGCATTATTCCTTCTGAAAACTTCCAAAAAGGTAGATTTTTACTATCTCTCGGCTAAGTTCTTTGCTTAGATCACGAAGACTTTTATTTTTCGAGACATTCAGGGATATATTTTTTAAAATGAATGCTTCTTTTTTTAGTCTCTTGATCAAGAATTTAAATCAAAAAGAATTTTCAAGATTCATCGAATCGTTTTTGTTTTATAACGTTTTATCATTTTTTATATTTTCTTTTTCAAAAATTGTTTGATCGTAGATTTCTTGCGTATTACGCAGGAATGTTTGACCAAACAAAGCTCATTTTATATACTTTTTATGAAGATTTTAAATCAAGAAAATTTTTAAAAATTTCTCGATTCATTTTTGTTTTATAACTTATACTTTTATAATATTCATTTCTTTTTCGAAAAATTTTTAATAGCTTTTTTCTGGAGTATTATGTGATACTTTTTGGCCATGTAAAGCTCTATTTTTATTTTTCCCATGAAGATTTTAAATAAAAAAAAATTTAAGATCGATGAATTTGGTTTTGTTTTATACCGTTTTTTCATTTTTATGAATATTTTTGTAATAAATGAATGCGTTGTTCATAAACTCGACCAAAATTACGAAAAAAAATTATTTTTAAAAGTAGAATGCATTTACCATATTCGTAAATAAAATATAATCAACAATTATAGGTAGTTTTGCAAAATTTATCATTGTCAATTGGAAAAAAATGTTGCTTTATATATGTAAAACTTTTTAAATTGCTTTTTAAATGGTATACTTAGGCATAGGATTAGTTATAGTTGAAAAATTTTCCAGTAGGTGTGGGTAAAAATTTTTTTTATAACCCTGCTGGAAATATTATCATGGCGGCCACATTCGCTATAACGGCCTAAACTATACAAAACTCGATAAATCCACACTGATCTACATAGTTTTCTCTATAATAATATGTACATATAAAATCTGTGAGGTTATAAAAAAGTTTAACATACAAGATTTCAATTATAATAATAAGATCTACAGTTCTATTCATACTATTGGCATAGTGTATTTCTTACACATAAGAATTGTACACGTAATTATTGTGCACAATTTAGCATTGGTCAAATATATCTATATATAATTTGACTAATGCTAAATTGTGTAAAATAATTATGTGTATAATTCTTATGTGTAAGAAACGTGCGATGCCATACTATTTATATATTAAAGTAGTCAGAAAGCATATCTAACATAAAAAATGAAATTTAGAAATAATGTTTCTTGCATATAAAAAACAGTGATCACAAAATAATCTTATTGATTGATTGAGTTGTTTCTTGAAAAGTAATATATAAATAATAATAATCTCATACGTACAAATATGTACTCTATGACATGCTTTATTTAAAAACTAGAATTTTAATTTCAGAGCTGATATAATGCATAAACTGTTCATCCGTGGCAACATTTTCAAACACATGTCTTTACAAACACATTAGTCGAACACATGTACACGATATATTTCTTAATAAGTAACAAATTATTATGTTTTAACTGGCCGTAGATGTCAAATGAAAGTGTTTGATTATAAATTAATCCTGATATAAATTAATTATAAAGTAGGAAATAGAAAAATTGAACATATATAATAAATCGTATAAATAAATCTAACTCAAATACATTATTTCTTTTTAAAAATAGAAAATTAATCAGTTGATAATAAATGTGTGTGAAAATAGTTTTCCTTAAATAAACTATGTACGTTTTGAAACCAAGCCTGCATTTAGGATGGAACATATAAGCAAATGTAAGGAAACTAATTTTACATAAACAAAATAAATATATGTACTAATATATAGGGCATAGCGCGTTTCTTACACATAAGAATTATACACTTAATTATTCTACACAATTTAGCATTGGTCAAATTATATATAGATATACTTGACCAATGCTATATTGTGCACAATAATTACGTGTATAATTTTTATGAGTAAGAAACGCACTATGCCATATATAGTTATATTCAGTTTATTGTCTTATTTTGATATATATATATATATATATATATATATATATATATATATATATATATATGCAACATGATATTGTTATTGAGTTCTTAAATAAAATAAATTCGATGCATCTAAAACTTGATAACCTTACACTTTAGAGGTTATTTATATTTATTTAAATTGGTAGTAGGTGAACGATAACATGTAAATACCTCTAAATCAAAATAATACATAATAAGCATAATAAATTATGCTTCTGTTTCTTAAAACATAACTTTTAAGTGGTTGTTATTGTCATAATTTTGCTTATCTAGCTTTATATGGGAAACTAGAAGGGACAACCGTTACACGCCTTTATAGTAACAATCTAGTTTGCCTATATAGATCTACACAGCGCGAGCTTATTCTGCATAGATCTGTAAAATGGACGGGATAAATTTCTACCATTAACACTCTTGTTTTTATCACAAAAATATGCATTTACTCCACTAAATTGTAAAATATTTTTTTAATTGAATAGTTTCAAAATAAAAGAATCAATATATTTTTGATGTTCCAGTACAATTTGTTAGTAATCAAATTTAATAGAGATCAAATTTGGTTTTACAGTTAAAATGAGTTTGAATAAACTACTTTGAATAATTAACTCGAATAATGACACGTAATGAACATTTCTAAGATTTTCTTAGTTACATATTATCTTATCTTAAATTTATTAGTGAAAATGGATGTATTATACATATAAAAAATATTTTATATAACAATACTTTTTCATAATTTATGCTGTATTTTTGAATAAGATTAAATTACTAAATTAAATAAATTTACTAAATTAACTTAAATTACTATTATGTACACGTATATATGTGTGTATGTTGTGTCGACATATTAAAAGTCATAGATTTGTCATTCTTATTTTTCACCCCAGTCTTAAAAAGAATAAATAATTTCATATTGGAACATTTTTTAAAGTTTGAGGAAGCTAAGTGCCAATGAATTGGCAGCGGCTTTTTATATTTTTAATTATTTTTTAATTCTTATATCATTTTTTAAAAAATTTTTATACAAATTCAAAATTTTACATATTTTTACCATAATAGATGTTCGAAAAAAATGGAATGTTCCCTTTCATGAATGACCATTATTGCGAGTAACTATTTGATAAAATCTTGACTAAATCTGAAGTATTTTCTTATATTCAAGAATTAATATTTTATTTTATTTTTGTGTAAAATATTATGAACAACTTGTTTACGTTTCTTCCAACGTGTCCATCAAATCTGCATTATACTCAAAAAATATCCAAGAATCATTCTCAGTCGGTTTTCACACCTCAAGTGATTGACTGTGACTTGCAATACGCACTGTAATCGTATGCATGCATATAAAAATCCTCTAGAAACCTCGAAATTCGTCACTCATTTGCATTGCACTAAAACGGGCAGGAATGTCGCGCCGCCGTTGCTCATGACCAGCAGCTACGGCTATACATCAGCATCAGCATCCAAGAGCAGCGGGCGTTACGAAATCACCGCTAGATATACAACGCCGACACAGTCGTCGTCGCACAGCTTTGAGCTTTTTCGGCACTTATACGATGCGCTCATAATGTATAAAGCGTGTCGTTTAGTCATCGTTCCATTTTCGCCTTCGATTACTCGGTCCGACAGCTATATGCAAACGCGAAAAATCTCGCTCGCGCTTTATTCTTCCGATGACTACTCAGGTATACACATTGAGTAATGATTATATTTTTTTGCCTTGCGCTATATTTATGAAGTTTAAAAAAATCAGAGACGTTGAGTTACTCCGTATTTGTATGTATAAAGTTTCATGATTTTTTACATAGAAGAAATGAGAACGAATGAGAATGAAGTACATACGTAATAAAGGGATTTTATAACAAGAATATTAGGTATTCATCATTGTGAAATCTTGATCTGCATATATGATTCATTTTCAAAATAAGTGACACTTTTATGTCCTTCGCCATTTATTTCCTTATGTTCAATGAAACATATTGCCATATTTGATATTTTTAATACCTTAGCGATTATAGATATAATAACCTTATTTACTTTTCGTTTTCTTTTTATCCGTTTTACTATACATATAAACTCATATGAACTCTGAACTCTTCGAGCACACTAAGCTACTAGCTAATTAAAGCTAAACTTAAAGTTATATTTAACTATAAAGTGAATACATTATTATTAGATTGAATATAACTTAATAAATCTGTTTGAACCTTTAGCATCATATATTATTTGCGTTATATTATTATTTGAAATGGTATTCAATGAAATAGTATTTGATTTTTGGTAGAAATGAAACAGTAAGTATTGTTATGTTTTGCAACACAGTTCCACTATTCGGACAACACATTTTCTTGTTATCGAGTACTCGGCGAGTTACTTAATCCGGAATCTCAAATCGTCCTTAAATTATACGATTTTTGCCGTAAAAATTTCTTTAGATGGTCCTATAGCAAATTTTGAAAAATTTGCTAGTTACATAATACAAATTTTCTTAATTAGTGGTAATATTTGTTACTTAAAAAGAAATTTTTTTTGTAAATTTTCATAAATTTTCAGACAGTATACCCATAGTTATGTAGGAAAAACTAGCAATTTTCAATGAAAATTGATATTTTTTAAAAACTGTCCTTACGCATGGGAAAGCAAGCATAGCATTTAAAAGTTTGAAAAAATATTATGTAATATCAACACCTATGCCACACAGAACTATGATCTCCAAATTTTTAAAAACTCAATTATAAAGTAAAATAAAATTATATTAAATATTCATTGTAAAAATAACCTGAAAAAAAACATTTTTAAATCTAGACAGTATACCCATAGTTATGTAGGAAAAACTAGCAATTTTCAATGAAAATTGATATTTTTTCAAAACTGTCCTTACGCATGGGAATGCAAGCATAGCATTTAAAAGTTTGAAAAAATATTATGTAATATCAACACTTATGCCACACAGATCTATGAACTCCAAATTTTTAAAAACACAAGTATAAAGAAAAATAAAATTATATTAAATATTTATTGTAAAAATAACCTAAAAAAAAACATTTTTAAATCTATTCATGGCACTTCCTTAGTAAATGTTTTTTGAAACATCGGAGTTCATGTTTGTAATGCGAGTAAGTTGAATATGATATCCTTAAAGTTTCAGATTGATTCATTATAATCCTATGCGCATAAGACTTGTTGAACATTGGAAACCCATAAATGGAGAAAATCGCACTTTTGTAAAAATAAGAAATAATCTTCTGGTGATTTTAAAATAATTTTTCTATCGCATATTATGGATCAAAATTTCTTTTCATAATTTCTATGTTTTCTGAAGTTTTCTGGCATAGTAAAGAGGAGATTTGGGCACATTTTAGGATTCGGTTAATGTAGGAACACACTGGATTGTGTGCAATAAAGGTCGAAGAAAAAATACGTATAAATAACTATTAAGTTCATTAAAATATATTTCTATGGCCAATATTGCCAATAAAAAATCATTTTCTGTTCAAAAAATATACTAAGTATAAGAAAATTAAATAAAAAAAATCGAGTTCTTCGTCAAATTTTACTATAGAACCATCTTACATTAAGAATAAGCTTGACACCGTTTCAAGGATTAAAACAACGTAAAAAAAGATCTGCTATATATTCGTTTTGAGCTCGATTAAAAATCCAAGCTCGCACTACCCTCCAGTAATACAGTAAACTCATCCGTGAGTAGAGAAAGCAAGCGAGCCAAATGAAAACGTGCACCACCTGCATACTACACAGCACTGAATTGCACTTCTAGCACCTGGTCTTCCTCGATTCCTGCACACACACGCACGTCCTTTGATTTCGCATCGAGCTGCTCGTGTGCACTCAGGTGCGGGCAGATGCACGGCTGCAGTGCACACGTGCCGAGTGCGAGCAAAATTACCGCAGGCGCTGCACGCAGGAGTTTGTTTTTGCGCTTGGCGACATACGCTTGTGAGTTGGGAGCAAATTACGCGCTCATTATTATATCCCTTGTAAAATTGAAATTAATGTGGCTTTACCCTCTTCTGGAGTTCGTTTATGCGAACCCGCGGATTTATGGGGGTACTCTGGCGTTGATGCAAAAGAAGGTTAATGCTTTGAACGACTTGTATGGTTGAAGACGATCTACTATGTAGTTTGCGATCACTTTTATTAGTTATAAAGTTAATGTTGCTTCGTATTATATTTTGATTATAGTAAAATAAAAATAAACGATTTTGATTTTTTATTGCAAGTGAAAGTTTATTTTGATTAATGTATGGGAAATAGCGCTTGGAAAGAGAAGGTATGCTGCAACAGATCTTAAAGCGTGTAATAAGTATTTTGTATCCTGTACTATAAACAAATTATGTAATATATCTTTTGGCAACTTTTAGAACACTTTTCGACTCGGATTTCAATGCTTAGAAAAGTCGCTTGACAGATTTTCGATGAATAGATTACTTTAAATTAGTAAAATAAAAAAATATTATAAACTATAGGGTGAATCGTTGTCGCATATGTAAACGATTTTAAGAATTATTTTCGTTAAAAAATAGCCTCTTATGAAATAATAAAAAGAAAATATAGAAATAACATAGCCATGAGCATAAGGGCTTAGATTTGTTATTTTCAGATATTCCGTTTGGTCCAAAAGTAGTTAACCAACGTTGTTTGAGGCATTGACTTCCAAGCCCTAGACAACATAGTGCTATTACAGCTCCATGTACAATCCACGTTGTTTGATTGTTAATCGATATTCGAATCTATCGTACTGGATAAATTTTAAAGGCACACGTGTGTTTTAAACATAATTGCATTCAATGAATTCTCTTGTAACAAATTTATTTTAATAAACAATATATAACTGATTTTGAAACATTTTTGTTAGACAAGTGCTAGGCAAAAGTTACTAGAAATAAAGGTGTTCGATCTGCAATGTGCACTATTTGAGAATTTCTCAAATGATAAAAGATCTAGATGATACAAAATGCTAAATGTGCTTAGTATTTTGAATAGTAGAATATTTTAAGAGAACAATAATAAATGTGATTTTTTTTATTTTTAGAATAACCTATTTCTAATTTAATACTTCGATTTTTAAAATTAGACTGCACTAGCATAAAAATAGCAATAACTAATGTCAAAACAAAAAATGTATAAACATTAAACATAAAAAATTTAACAATTTAAACAAAAAAATAAATCTGCTGATCTGCTAATCTGCATGCTGATTTTGCAATTAATTAATTACATTTATAATATCCGAAAATAATACTTTGTACTCACCGTGAAGTAATGGATGCATGATTCTATTCAAAGAAAAATAGTATAAAAATCTAGATATGCAGTTACTGTTTTGAAAAGATTTATTACTGATTCAATACTGTATACTGTAACTACATACGATCTATTGCGTATGTCAAAACAAAATTAATCTTATGTCTGATTGGGCACGTCTCAGCACTTTCTTCGCAACAGTCTGGCCAATAATATATATTGTTGTTTTATATTTCATTGAATTATGGGAGCGTTAATTTATTTGATTAGTTTGATCACATTGAGTTTTTCAATGTCATGATATTTATAAAAAAAAGTATGTTCTTTAGAAAAACGAAATGATACAAAATTAAGAATCAATGTTTTCTATCTATAGCATATTTGAAAATAAGTCTACAGAAATTTTAACTAAAAAAAACTTCTAAAGAGGCTGTCATTTGGATTTATAGTGAAATACGTTGTTCTCCCAGGGCTTTGAATGTCGTGCCACGCTGATTGACCAGTGATAAAAAATTATAATCGTATTAGGTACTTTCCAACTCTTGGAGTGACTTGTATACGTCACTTTTGAGGACGCGTATAACTTTGATAATCCATAGATTTCTTTTTCTAAAACGTGTGACTCGCTTGTTTGGAAGGAGAATAAAGAATGGGTACTGTTAGATTTAAAAAAATCTAACTGACTTCCATAATATTCAAAATGGCAATGTCATATATTGGCATAGCAATAATGTGTAGTATGAACAAAAGGAATGCGTATGACGGTGCGAATTTTTCTATAAAACTTCCAAAAAAATTATATTGTGAAATTTTTTCAATTGGTATATTTGTATCAGAACACTCAAAGTTATTTCTTTACTAGGCTAGTTATTGACGTACGAAACATCTAATTCGACTGATTTGAGTTATTTTTGAAATATTGTTATTTCATTCGATCGAATTATGCACGTTTTAGCTATAACTTCATTGGAGGATTACAAGAAAATTCAAATCGTGGAATCAGATGTTTTGTCCGCCAAGTGTACTTAAGATTGGCAGTCTAACCTGTGAGAGTAATAATGATTGAAAATTTTTAAATATACACTATATTTTTTACTCTTACAGGGTTATAGATTGCTAATCTTAAATACACCTGCGGGACAGTGATTGAAGAATCGACTGTATGTCAGACTCCATGTAATTATATACCCTTAATGGGCTAATAAAGCCATCTTGTAAATTATAACGATTCATAGTTAAATATTTATAACTATTATTTTCGGTACAAAGATTTATACCTATTATGCTGTAAAATTTTGGTAAAAATCGAGCGAAACCTTTTCTTTTTATATCGATTTAAACATATAACTGAAAATTGTACACTTTTTTTAGTGTTTTTTTTGTTATATTTTGAAACAAACTCTGGCTGTACTTAATCTTATGATGATCGATAATTTTAAAATTGAAGTGGTGTTTTGTCAAGAGTTTGAAAAACAGCCTTTTTAGATGCGATTTTTTGAAGTCAAATGTTTATCTGCAGAAAATTTCTCATAAAATGCTGTCTTTCAGTTTCTAAACAATCAAAGTCTCTGATGACTTATTTTACTTTAATACAATTAAAAAAAAACATTTCAACATCCTTATTTAAAGGAGTTCTGCTTGTACGCAATTTTGTGTGAAAGCTGGTACGAAGATCTTTAATTTGCGTTATCGCAGCATTTCTAAGGACATTATGATCAAAAGTTATGTTCAATTGAAATTTATACAAAACATTAGGGGTTAATGGTAGATTGCAAAATATTATAGAAAGTTTGGCTCGTATTTGCAGTACCCATTTGCTACTTAATTTTTTCTATAAATTTCAATTGAGCATAACTTTTGACCAGAATGTCCTTAGAAGTGCTGCGATAACGCAAATTAAAGTCTTAAACGCAAGTTAAGGTCTTCGTGTCAGCTATCATATAAAATTGCGTACAAGCACCTATGACGTATACTACCTGAAATAAATTAGATCAAACTATAAAAGATCTCATTTAAAATTTTTGTAAAGCGATGCATTACATAGACTGCTATAACTTCCATATTTTGATAATTTATGGTGTGCCAATTTTTCTGTTGATACTATTTGGAACAAAGATTCAAAATAATTTTGGTTTTTGAACAATCATCAAAGTTTGAGGTTATAATAAATGTCCAAAAATAGCCGGTTTTTAGTCAAAATTTTTACTTATACGACTGTTATTTCGAAGAAAATTTTTTTTACCGGTTAGGACACAATTGATTTTCTATTCTAGTAGTATAATCAATTGCCAAAACTTTTTTTAGCATGAATAATTAAGTTTTAGTTATTTAATTCACGATTTTACGGAAGAATTGCATAAGTGCTCCTTAAAAAACCTTAAATTTGATGTAGCCATCTTTAAATGTTAACGTTAAGTACCCAGCTTGCAGGAAACTTATTTTTTTGACAAATACCAACTTTTTAGAGAATACTTTTGATATTTGTAAACTTTTGGGAATTTTTAACTGCCCTACTACAGACCTACGAAGTTTGTCGCATCTAAGTCAACATCAATGTCAACATCAACCTAAAAAGTTAACAACACTATATATTTTTCTTTTATTCCCGAGTATTATTACTTGAGATAGAAGACATTAAAAAATGTGCTTCCTTACTGCACCCAGTCCTTCAATCATTCCTATCATTCCCTTCTCGGTCGGTAAACTTTATAGCGGGAAATTCGAATGTTCTTAATTAACATTTCAAACCCATACCAAAATCCCTGCTTTTTTGAGAAAAAAAAACAAAAAACCCCTGCAATATCCCACACCACAGGCACACCATTCGACACGCCGCGCTCGCGCACATGTATACACGCGCGCACAGTATATTCGTAAAAAGAAGGTTCGAGCGCGACGGCGCGGCGGCTTCGGCGGAAACAGCCGAGCGCGCCCGAAGCCAGCCCACGATCGACTGTGGCGACGGCGGGGCGTCCCGCGACTCTCCCGGCGACGCAGCGCTTATTTAAGGGGCAGCAGCCGGCGAGTCGCGCTCATTCTTACACGAGTGTATCACACGATCGTACCGTACTCCCTGCGTGCTTCTTAGAACACACGAGTCGACCCTCCTTCGTGATCGAATCGAACAGAAAAGTTAGCCGACGAACAGCACACGAAACGAATCTCCGTGAGAAGTATAACACACACACGTATAAAGACATAATACGTAATACGTTGTTTTTTGGTGCGTCTCGAAGTGCGTGAGAAAGAGAGATATTTCTCTGAGTAAAAACGTGCAAGTTGTAAGGAAGAGCAGAAAAGCAAAAAGAGAAAAATGGCGGACAGCGGCATCAAGCGCAACATTCCCATCAAGCTGGGAGACTTCAGCGTGATCGACACCGAGTTCTCCAACATACGCGAGCGCTTCGACGCCGAGATGAGGAAGATGGAGGAGGAGATGTCGCGCTTCCGCAGCGAGCTCATGAACCGCGAGAGCAACTTCTTCAAGAGCACCACCAGGTATGGATTTCTCTCTTTCGCTGATGGTCTGTTTATTAGCTTCTTCTCTTTCGAATCCTCTGCGCCTTGTACGCCGGTGTGTCTCCCTGTTATATATAGGTACACCGCTCCCTTTCACCGGCGTGTCCCCCTTGTGTTTCTTTCTCTCTCTCATGCTTATTCCTTTTTTCTTACGTCTCCTCTTCGTCCTGTGTTCGCTCGGCGAATCTATAGTTTGTCCTTTCGGTTGGAACAGGGCTAGAGACGAACCTTGGATGGATGTATATTCATTATCAGGTATTGAATATTAATCTGTTCTTGTTTTTTACTGCTATTAAAATTGAGTTATGAAGTGAAAACAGTTTTTAATTTTTAAATTGAATAGTTTAGTTAATCATTTATTACGTTAAAATAATCAACTTTTTCGAGAATCAATTGTGAGTACAATTTTATGCGCGAGTATGTATAATGAATTTTAATTTCAAACGTTATCCTGATTCAAAAAGTATTAATCCTGCTCCATTAACTTGCTTACATTCATTCATTGTTAGAAAATCTATTTTTTCTTCTCAAAACATATCATTTTATTCTAAGAATTACATTATAAGATTAGAAAAATATGCTTCTTGTTATATGAGAAGATAAATTTATCTTTAAAATTAAATTAAATGCCGAGTTTATCAATGGATGATCAAAGTCTGCAGTCTGTTATTAAGATTGATTTATTGAGAAAAAATTTCTATAAGAAAATATAAATCTTCCTCGGTATGCAAAAAAGAAAAAAATTGCAAAGGTTAGGATCGAGAAGAGGTGTTTGAATTGCAAAGTAGTGTGGGGGAGATAATTGGAGCCTCAAGCTGCACTTACACATACGTAATGAAAACTTAAAAATGTATTATTCAGATAACTGTCGATAAATCCGAAGACGTTTGAAAGCTAAAATATGTACACTTTTTTAAATCCTTTTAAATTTTTTTTGGTAATTAAAATTTAGTACAGATGACAGTCTGATAAAAAAACGTGTTTGTAACTTGTGCGTATAAAACTCGTAAAACATGAATTAAAATTGTTTAGCATCAAAACATTTCTTACGGTAACTTTTTCTCTTTCTGCAAACGAAACATCTTTAATTCAGAAATAAATATTTCTAAGCTAAGAACATTTATAGAATATGTGAAAAATAAGTTGAGATAATACATTATCGATTTGATTGTTTCCTCTTATGAGGAATACTTTGTATAAAACACGTTTGTCCATACTTCAATAAAGAAAAAGACAAATTTTTTAAAAAGTCGAAAAGTTGCTATGTAATTATCAATATAAGCTGTCACTATTAATAATCTGCGCCGAAATAGATTTCAAAAAGTAACTTTTCACAATCGAAGTCATTAGCGCCAAACAAATCGCCTCGAAACTCTCGTAATTGATTACAAAAAAAGGAGCACGAACTCAAGTCAAGCTGAACTCTAACGATAAGCAGCAGCTGCATAAGCGCAGTTTTCGAGGAGCGTCCGCGTACTGGTTATACAATCAATCCCAAAAGTTAGTTTTTCAGTTATAAATTATGTAATACTTTATTATGCGAAGTAAGATACCCTTACTCTTAATCATCGAAGTAGGTAGTAACTTTTCCATTTTATGTTTAGTTAGAACATATGGCTAATTTGGTGAAATAACAGATTTATTTTTTGGCGGCATCTATTACTTAAATCGACAGAAAGTCGTGCCGATTTCATAATCTTTTTAAATTTTACAAAAATAAAGTTATATTTGTAATAGCTTTAAGCGACTAAAGTTTCTTTAATTCTTATTACGTCCCGTAATAAACCTTCAAAAGATGCCGACTTATTATCGTGACGTCACAAGAACTTTAGAACTCACGGTAACTCTAATTTGGAGATATTAAGAATACAAAAAGTTGACAAAGAAAATCTGATAATTATTAAGAATTAATAATTAATTATTAAACACTTCAAAAATATTGAATCTCTGTATTGTACTTCCATTAACAATTTTGAAGGTTCGCATCATTCAAACTACAATTCTCCATAATAATTCTATTAAGCACAAAAAATGGAAAAATCATTTCGCACAATTAAACATTGCAATAACTTTTGTCATGGATTGTATCGCCAACACAACTTTAAACGAAAAAGCAGACGAAACGAGAGAAGAAACGACTCTCGAATGAGCACCTGCCGCTCGTAAATACGCGGTATAGGTACCTTATATACCATCAGGCGGGAGCAGCAACAAGTTCGACTTCTGGCACGCGTTCTTATCACTTCGCGGCACGTCGTCCTCCTCCTTCTTTTTAATCTCGCGCTGTCTCGAGAGTCTGCGAAGTATATACGTCGTATATAATACTTATATTCACGCACACTTGTCCTCCCGAAGGCAGTGTTCGCTTTTTAATAAATTTTTATAATACCCGCGTGGTCGTAAATGCTACGATGGTGGCTCGTCACTTATCGCTATAATTCGGTTTATAAGTAACTCAATTTTAATTAAGCGGTGGGACATTGTTCCGAGGCCTGCGGCGATGAAGCGATGAAATGCGATTATGGCTTTTTTACGGCCGCGGGGAGGATAAATGATGCGACGCGGACATTTTTATCTGCCGAGTTTTATTTAAAGATGTTGTGGTGCAGAGGAGGTAGAATATAGAATGTTTGGAGGGGACGAACTGAAACTTTCCAGTTTTTAGGCTGTCGTTAAATGACTGTTAAGGCTGGGATGGGTGAAATGTAAATATACGCGGAACGAAAAAAATGATGATGTAAGTAATAAACTTCGGAAGTTGTGCTTTCTTGTAAGTACAGTGAGTTTGCAGAAAATTTTATCAATCTTTACGTTGTTTATAACTAGAATTACTTTTGTACTTCAAACTTTTATGTAATGAATGTAACGTACAATCTTTTGATAAGATATAAAAGATAGAATACAACTTGATATTATCGTATTTGTTAAAAATATTTATACAGTTGTATATATAGCACAGTCGCTTTGATTTAAAAATATACGTTTCTATGATCGAGCTTCTATAATGTATAACTCGAAATCGATAAAGCTACATGACAATTTCTTTAACCTTCTTGAGTTGAAACCTAATTACCAAACTGATAGTTTTGCTAGGCTAATAATCGCTTTTCTTAATTTTGTGGATGATCGAGGCATAAAACGATCATCGAAAAGGAATAGAGGAAACTCTGCCGCGTGTTACTTCAACCTTCATCTCAAAGCTCGCATTGAAGTCATATACCCTACAAGACGCATTAGGTATAGGAAGACCCGTAGAACCAATCCCTTAAAAGAAAGACAAAAACTGAAAACAAATTAAAAACTCTTAAGCATTTTTACCAAAATTTGAATTTCAAAACCATTTCGAACCTCTCCGCGCGAACGTTCATCACCGCGATCTCTCACAGCTTCTCCTGGCATACTCGCGGCATCGGCCGGCATCGGCCGGCATCAGCCGGCATCGGCAACCACTTCCACACATACACACACTCTCACTCAAATCTGCAAATAGACCGCTCGTAAATCCGTCGCTCAGCAGCAGCAGCAGCATTGAATCTTCTCGCATTCGCACTCGCGCAGAAGAAAAATGACGCAGTACCTATATTCGAAAATGTAAATGACGAAACTCTCGCGCTCGCGCCGCGCCGGGCGGCTCTGACTATATAGGAGCGAACTTTGAATGGAACGAGGCGAGCGCTGAGCAGTGCACGGCATATAGTGAGTCACACTCTGCAGCAGTCTAAGCATCAGGCCTGAAAAGAGTTTCGCGCGGGACCTTGGCCGAGCGCGAGCGTCAAGTCAAGAGAGAGAGAGAGAGAGAAAGAGAGATTGCGTTACCGATCGTCGTGTGGTGATATATAGGTGTATACCGGGTCGCGTCGTCCGACACGCTTCGATTGCTGCTTGCGGACAATGCGCTGCTGGAGTGCGTATGTGTGCACAGGCCCTCCCTCGATTTTTTTTTCATTCGATCAGAGTGCAGAGAGCGAGTGTCGAATTTCAATTACGGCGGGTTAAGCGTCGTGGACTGCAGTCGCTAATTGTTTCCTATGTACTTGTGTGCGGTATTATGTATCGCTGATGCTGATGAGGGAGTATTGATGAGGTCTTGTCGGATTTTTTATCGATTTGGTTGGTTGTATTATGGGGTTATGAAGCGGTGTCGATTAAAAATGGGTTGCTTTGTTGTAGTGAAGATGTATAATTTATCTTTGTACAGGGTCGTTAGGTTTTTATGTTAAAGTATGTAAATCTGTGTGCAACCGATTCTTCTTTATCCAGTCGCTTCTTAACCGTGAACTTTAAACTTGTTTGTAGGATACATTGATTCAGTTATAGTGTGAAACTTGTAATAGGAAATTTGGTTGTATGTAAATCATTTCTTAAATCATTAAATCTTACAGGACAAGTTCCTTAAAAGATTTTGTAAGTTGATTTGTATAATATGTTCCTTAATATTCTCACTTGTAATATTTTAAAATAAAACATGAAATACGTTTCAATGTAGATATAAATTTGCTTATTTTTTCTGCCTGTCAATAAATAATAGTTTCTATTGTCAAACATTTACCGATCAGTGCTTTAGCGACACTCATAGTAAAAAATATAGTCCTGGCAAAAAAGCTACCATCGGTAATTGCACAAAATGCACGGAAAGCACGGAAGCTCCTATCTTCGGGATCTTCAGTGGATTAGATCACGTTTATTTTGGTTTCATTTGACTCTGTATGCTGCGCACATAAAAGTAACTCCATATAGGGCTAGATGCAGTAATAAGAATGATTCGTTCGCTCCTCTAACCTTGAAACATCTGCGCAGAAATGGCTTTTGTTCACCCTCGCTTTCGTTGCCAAATCCCCCTTCTAGAAACTAAAACCATAAATTTTCTTGTGACGTCCTAAATTTTGAGGGGGAATTGCCCCAGGATTCCGTGGCATTATGTCTTTGTATTAATTCTGCCCTTCCGAAAAGTACGTTCGAATTTTCGAGGTGGTTTATTTGCAAGATTAAGTTCGTTTATTAGTTTGTTTATTTTTTGTTTAAGAAATGGTCAACTAAAACTATTTTTTTCTCTTGCAAGAATAGGAAGAATTTTAAAATGGATCTACATTCAAAATCGAATGAAAGAAAGTTATTTTTTTGTTTGTTAAAAAGTTATTTTATAATAATAGTACACTAGTTATATTAACTTACTGCGATTATTGCCAAGTACCAAGAATACGATTAAAAATGAGATAAAGTGTATTTATATTAATTCATAGTCCAAGTTTCATAAAAATGTTTTTTTTTCTCATTGTAGTATTTTAATAATACTAATCATATTATGCTCCATACACACCGTTATATTAACTTTTAAAAAATCAATAATTAAATATTGTTGAAATTTTTGTACGACATATACACAGGGTAAAAGTTTCAGAGTAATTCCCAATACGCTGTCACAGAGATTTCGTTCTCCACTACATAAACTCACCTCAACTCTCAACCAAAGCAAACACACTCTCGTTACTCGTATAACACCCAAAGAAATAAAATTAATAAAACCCTCGTGTGCACACGTGTGGGTGTCCTCGCCTCGCCGTGACGTAATCCGCACACATCTTCCATACGCGTCCTCCGATCCGCGACTCGTTCCAAACGATCACATCGATGAAGAATAAGGAAACACTGGCCACTCGTGTCACCGTCGAGCTTCGTCTCGAAGAGCGCACGTCAACTTTTGACGTGGTTCGCGGCGTATAAGCATAGCGATGCAAAACGAGCGGCAGCCGCGTTCTTCTTTTCCCCTCCATCGAATCCTTTCCTCCTCGCGCGCGCTCTCATGCTCTCCGCGGGGTATCGTGCATCGGCATTAGCCGCGTTTTGCGCAGTCATTTTTCCAGCATCGACGCGGCGCGGTTGCTCTTCCGATCTGATCCTGTTGGCTGTGCACTTGCTCTTCTATATCTCGAGATGATCCTGGACGAGGAGCTTTATCCGCCGCGGCATAAGACTGTGATCAAGTATCGGTAGGTGGATTTTTTCCGGGTGGTCTGTAATTGGGAATTATCGGGATTTTAGGGTCTTTTTGTGGGTTTTGATCGAGGAGATTGATGGATGTGATCTGGAAATGTCTTTGATTAGAAGAGATGTTTTTTGTAGATTTTTTAATTTGGTTATTTTTCTTGTTTGATCTTTAATTCTTGATTGCTATTAGATTTTTTAAAAGCTGTATTATACAAAAAAATTGTTGTCGAAAAGTGTGAAAATTGTTTTTGTGGAGATATGATTAGATACAGAGTACAATTTTTTGTTATGATTAGTCAATCTAATTTTTTAATAAATAAATAGACAATAATTACAATTCTTTTAGGCCGTCAATAAATAAATTTAGATTTCTTGATTTGAAACAAATGATGCGATTCCCGAAATAAAATTTTATCATTAAACTTTCATCCCATTAAATTTTCTGCCAGTTCAGATCTATTTTAGCAGATAAAACCTGATTCTGCACTCGCATACGATGCATATAAATATTAGCTTATTTCCGATATTATCATTCTATAATTAAAACTGACGTTACTCAGGCGCATAATAGCTTTCAGTCTCGATGTCAATTCCAATTCAATCAGTTTCGAAATCTCGAATCTTCTTTATTGTCGCACGCTTTGCATACAATGCACATGCTTATCTTTTCTCAAATGTAAATATACAAGCCTCCTCATCAGCTCTGTGCAAGCTTCAACTTCGTCATCCGTGCCATCAAGCTCCCTTAACATTTTGATACAGATTTTAATCTGCATATTATGCTCAGTGAAGAGACTCTCGATTACGTTAATTCGCGATCAGGTAGCGCGATCCGATCGATTGATTTCCGCGAAGCAACACCCATGTACATATATACACCGTTCAACTGTGTAAACGTATATGCCATCCCAGGAAGAATTGCGCGCGAGAGAGCGTGTAATTAACGGAAAAAATTGCTCGCGACGCGTGCGCGCTGCCGTCGATTATAGAATTACGCGGCGGCATAACTCGATGCACAATGAAACGTCAATTAAAAACGTCCCCACCTCTATTGGCCGCCGTAATCTGAGATCTGCGCGAGACTGTCCATTTAAAAGACCAGTTATAATGCGTTTCGTTGCGGAGAAGTATGCGATCGTCATAAAAAAAAGAATTAAAGCATACATTTATTAACAACGTACGTGGAAGCATTATGCAAGGATACTGTGTATACATATTTTAATTTCCTGTACTGAAGAACGATGAAAAGTTAAATATTATGCAATAAAGCTAATGCATGGAATATTGTTTGATTTAATTGGGGTGAGAGAGTCGACTACTGTGCCGGTTTATTCATTATTGTGCTCCGTGGTATTTTTATTTAAAACATTATTCATTCATGTAGTAACATGATGTAGTATGTTTTGAATATAAAATAATTTTAAATTCAGGTACTATATGATTTTACAGCATTTTAAATAAAGATATCGAGTGGTACAATGATTACAATACAGAACACATTAGTAGACTTACCCGATTATAGTCAGTTCTATCTTTCCATCTAATTTAGCTTGTCATGTTCTATTAGTACACAAGTTTCTACATTAATCGTAAAAAATTCAAAAGCTTTATGCATCAAAGTTAATCAAATGTGAGAAGAAACATCATCCCAAATATATTTGCAAACTCTTCTGAGCAACTAAAGTGCTTAGATTGTACTGCGTTGTATTCCAGTGCAAAAGATTCTACATTGTTACTTGCACAATACAGAATAAGTCTCAAAAGCTTTATTCAAAGCTAATCAAATGTGAGAAGGATCTGAACTTCCTCCCAGCAGACCGAATAAAAACTCGTGTGATCAATTTGCCTACCACTATCGCGACCTATGAATCTTCAAAGCGCATATTAATGAACTGCTCGCCCATAGATATAGACAGTGCAACCTACACTCAATCCATTCCAAACTAAAAGCCACGCGAGTGCGAGAAAGACCTCGCCCTACAACGCAGAAACCGGATGGCCGAGAGAAAACGGGCAAAAAAGGTCTTAAGAAGCAATCTCGCTCACCATCGACGACAAAAAAGCAAACAACGACCTATAAACTCTGCACAATCAAGCATAGAGTCCAGTGTCTGTAATTGCGCGAGCCGCGATTGTGCTCCTTATATATATTCGGCAAGGGCGCTGCATATACAGAGCGATCGTGCGCGGAATTCTCGCGTGCCAGAGATAGATTGTATAGGTGCTTCTCTTGACCTTTAGCGCGAGAGCCTTTAACAGGCGAATTCTCACTCGAATTAAAAGCGCGCGCACGTCGAGCGCGCGCTGCTCGATTGAACTTGAGGCGCGAACAATCGGGTGTATAATTAAATTTTCTAATTCCATCGTGCGTGCTGATTCTCGGGGGATTCGATAGAAAGCGCCGTGAGGTCGTGAGTTTGCGTTTTAGAGTAGGCTTGAGGTTTTTTGATTGATGGCGAATTTTAAAATGATCAGAACGATTGAATTTTAATATAATAGAGTGAAGTATGATTTATTGATGAGAATCGTATGCTAAATGTGAAATAATAGTTATGTAGCATGTCAAAAATGTTTTAGAAAAGTGGTATCTAGTCACTTAAAATTTTAACTTATTTAGAAAGCTCGCTTGCTTGTTATTGCAGAAATTGAAGATATCGTTACATTATTTCACTATTTTTATGCAAATTTGCTTTTTGTTGTTAATAATTATTGAAAATTATTATATTAATTCCTAGACAGCTGTACTGTCTATTATAGTATAATACAAACATAATCCTACTAAGAATAATTAGAATCAGCTGCGTTCTTTTTTTACAACAACGTTACTTTTTATCAGACTGTAAGACGCAAACCTTCTTGAGTAAATAAAGCGTATACACAAGGAAGAAAAATCATTATTCATTGTATAAACACACAAGATTACATCAAACAAGTATAACGAACCCACTGTTTATCTACTTGCGTACGTGTCGATCAAAGAGCGGATAATATTAAGCCAGTTCGCACAACCAATTCAACCTCAAGCGAAACAAGTCAATTTTGACTCCGCCAAATATATTCCCGCGCACACACGGCCTTCGGTTTTATCTGCGATCGAACAGGGTCGAAGATATCACGCGCCCGGCAATTCAAACGCCTTCTAAATATGCTCGAAAGCTCCTCTGGGCCGGCCTCCTCTTGGCCGAAAGTTTCGCGTGTAGTGTGCGTGAGTACGCCACGTTGCAAAACGCTTATAAGGTATTCCCCGCAGTCGTGAGCGTTCATCATCGAGATCTTTATGCGCGGCGCTCGAAAACGAGGACGTCGATGTACATAGGATGTGTATTAGTTCTCGTTGCTTTGGCATTTCGTGAACGGAGAACCCAGAGGCTTCTAGCGAAGATTTAGTGATCTTGATACTTAGGTTTCTTTTTATAGGGCCTGTAACTCGATTAATCGTTAATTGCAGTAGCAAATCGTGTGTCTTGTATAATGTTAAATTTTTGTACGATTATAGTTGGTACCTGATTTATTTAGTCTGAAAATGGAATGAACATTGGGATTAACGACGAAATGTCCTATGCGATAAATTAGATTTATTTAATCTATAAAGTACTTATATTTTCAAATTTTAAATTAAATAAATCAGATATTTGAATCTTAATTTAATCATTTTACATAATGAACAATTTTAATCACTGAAAATAAATTTAGTAAATCTAAATAATTAATAACGCTAAAAAACATTTATTCGAAACAAATAATATTTATTTTATTTTAGTAAACGTTTACTTAAATAAATCAATCTTTGCTTTAAATTAATAAATATTTATTAAGTATAAGTAATGCTTTTTATTATATCCTCAAGTGTATAGCTAAATAAACTTTTAGGTTTAAAATGCTTAATAAAAAAAAAAAAAAAAGTAATGCTTTTCTAGCAGTATTGAAATAAACGTTTATTTGAAATTATTAAAATTTACTTTCTGTGTATAAATATTATTATCAAAAATAATAATTCGTGTACAAAGTTTCAATAATATATTTTTTTCATTCAACCCTCAATAACTCAAGTCCGCATCAGATTAGAAACCTACCAGTTTCTCCTTTCTCAAAGTCACGACTCCCGCGCCTCCGAGCTCGTAAACTTCCTAATACTTCTCGGGCTCTCTGCGATTATCTCGCTTTCCGTGACCTTTTGCCTAGCGCATACCTTCTTTTCAACACCCTTTCAGTGCTCGATCGAAAACTCTCCCGCGGGATCTCGGCCAGAGGTCGACGACCTCCGCGAAGATGAAACTCGCGCCTCTGCTGCTGCTGCTTCAGACGACTTCCGGTTGTTGCAGCACTAGCAGCAGGCGCCTCAACTTGAACTTTATTTTGAGCTTCGCTATTCTTAGTCATAGACGACGGGGGAGAGATGCGGTGCATCTCGCTAGATATTTGCCTTGGAGTGTACGATTTCAAAATGCTATTTCTACGTGGCGAAGGATGTGTACGATTCTAGTGTCGCGCTTGCGCGGCATGATAGTTTGTACATAAACTGCACTATTAACTTTGTTGAGCAGTGTTCGCTAGTTTGTACAATTTGCTGATGATTGTGTTGAGACGCTGTTAGATGAGAAATTTGTACATTCATAAGAATCGTTGTGCATTCATTAGACTGAATTATATCAGTGAGCCAAACTTGTTGACGCTGATTATGTATATTTATTCTAAGAGTCAGTTATAACGTTTTGAAATGAAGTACCTTATTTATATTCAGTATAGCATTATTGCGGATGCATCATAACAAAAATACTACCGAAATTTCAAATTCTTGATATGAATTTGAGATTAATTGTACATAATAACATTAATTTATTCACAGCTACTTTTTCAGCACTAATACATTATTTACTTTGTATTTTGGTTTATTAAAATGAATTTAAATGTATGAATGATTCTAATTTACATTCTATACTATTCAAATCATTTTAATTGTGAACAAAGTGAATATCTCCAAATATTATAAACTTATAAAATATACGTTTATAGAGTGTAAAATATTAAATTCTTAATAATTTTGCGATCCCTTATAACACCAATTTACTTTTACTTTGCATTTTTTTTCTTGACGCACTTACTTCTTGTACAAAACCATTGCAAAGAAGATCCTCATAGATATTTGATATTTACAATATGGCACCGATAACAGTTATCATTTATTAACTATTAAATAATGAAATAGATAAAAAGTACTTTTTAAATAGGTATTACATCATATATATGTGACATTTATTTTTCGCAAAAATTAAGAAAAATTATCAAACATTCATTCATTCTATGCAATTAAATCTTGTATAAAAATAAGAACATTTGTCTGCGCCATTTGGACACGTCAAATCCTAATACAGACGTCAATCTTTCGTTACTTTTTATTTATTAATGCAATAAATACATTGTACAATACCTTTTGACAAGTAGAATTAAACGTAACGACAATCTTTAAGTAACGAAAGGTCTGGCTTGATTTAACATATATCTTAAGTTTTCTCTATAATATAATAATACCAACTTTTGGGCATGAGTTTTTTCCTGTTTATACTAATGACGAACTGATTAATCGCATTACCGATGACTCAATTAACTCTCTGCGACACGTTTGGGGATTGATGGCTGTGCGCTGGCATACCGAAAAAAAAAAACAAAAAACCAAACAAACGCACTAACCGACCGAAACGCGCGCTGTCTCGAAAAGCCGACACCACACGAGCAGCAGCGAGCACCGGACCTCCACGACCTCCAAGACGGAGGGTTGGGACAGTAGTAAGCCCGACGCATCATCAGGCGTGCCCCCGATGAGATCCGCCTTCGACAGCTTCAAAAGGTGACACTGACAATAGCCAAAAAAACGAGCGAATCGAAAAAAAACAAAAAATAAGAACAAAAGAGCTGTCACCACCACCACCGCCACCGTCGCCTGTATATATGTGTTGTAGACCAGTGTGTAAAGCAGCACGAGAGCCTTTTAAATCTTTATTGCACTAGCACGCATTCCAAGCTACACCGCACGCACGCACGCACGCATTTCGCATCTCTTTTGCGTCTCTCATCGTCACCGTCGTTGAATAATGAAGAAAAATCACTTTGTGTCACTTTACCTCGCACCACACGCTTACACGCTATTTTTGGTTGTCTGCGGTAAAAGAAGCATTCGCCTTCATTTTGTTCTTTAGTTGCTATAGCGTCCATGGTCGACTTGTTCGTTTTGGGTATTATTTCGTTTCTTTTCTTACATAGCCATATATACGCCATCGTCATTTTTCGTTCTTTTATTTGTATTACATAGGTTGTCATTTATCTGGCTTAGTTGTTCCCATAGCAGTTGTCATTGTATCATTATGTTTGGCTTACCTATGATGTAAAAAATGTGCATTTGAATGACAAGTCAAGCAGGAAGTTTATCCTAATATGACGTGAGCAATCGATTTTTGAACATATTGGACAATACTTTTTAATATTTCATAATACTTAAAAAAGAATATAAAAACGTTTTAGCTACTAGTGATTTGCAACTTACTAACGTTGAAAAACAAGTTTTTGAACGTTTCTGAAATGTTTCTCAAACCTTGTAATGCTTGAATTTATTGTCTAAGAAATGTTTAGTAAGCGTCTTAAAAACAACTTCAAATTGTGAAAACAACTTTGCTGCTATAGTATACTACGTCTCATAAAATGTTTATAGCAATAAGAAACATCCCTTCTCTATTACTATAAATATTTTACTTGATAAAGTTTTAGCAACGATGAAACGTTTGAGAAAGTTTTCGAACCACTCGGCAACTTTTTTTTTTCAATGTTCCATGCCTTCAGAAACTCGATGCTGAAACGTTTCTAAAACATTATTAGCTTTACAAGTAATGTAAAGCTTACCGTGCATTTTTATCTAGTAGTTGCCTTAGTTGCTGCAGTACAATACACCGCCACTCCATTAATGTTTAACGCATTGTTCAAAAATCGATACACATTATAATAAATAATTCTCGCCAAGACAACCACGCAGCATTCGAAGGGCACTATATATCTCATCGTGACTTACCCCTTATCGACATTAGGTCGCCATTGTATACGATCAATTTGGTTAATATCGTATAGCTTAGTGATGAATATCGTAAACGAAAAATTTGATTCTAACGCGACTTTTTTCTCAAAATTGCAGCACGACGACACAGCAGCAGTCGAGCCAGAACAGCTCGCTCAGTCCGCAGCACGACTCCAATACCTGGTTGGAGGGACTCAACAGCCCGCTGATCCAGGACGAGGGCGACAACAAGACGCTCAAGCTCAGATTCGACGTGTCGCAGTACACGCCCGAGGAGATCGTCGTCAAGACCGTTGACAACAAACTTCTTGTGAGTACTCTGTTCAATATTTATTTGAGTATGTACAGTCAAAATCTGAGAACTGTTGAAAATCGGTATTAGCGCATTTCGGAACAGTGACTGGAAATAAAGTTCCGTGAGCGAATCAAATGAAGGTAATATTATAGGGGCGTGAACCTAAAATATTGACAATGACACGAGATTTTAAACTAAATAATTATATTTGATGATTTGAATCCTCATAAAAATAATAGAAAACTAGAAATTTTTTTTCGATATATTTCATATTCTGTGTTTAATGTACGTACAGATTATATTATTACGTATTTACATTTAGTTTTCTATATTCTAAACTTGCAATTAATTTTCTAAACTTCAATTATTTTGTGTATGTATATAAAATGTTAAGCATACAGTGCATACGTGTCTGATTATCAGTCGAACATTTAAATAGTTTCCAGGTTCTGGATGTTCACTGATCCGAAAGTAATAGTTCCCGAGATTTGACTGTATCTTTTTTTTATTTCTATGGTTAATTCTAAGCAGGTGTAATTTTATCGTAGTTAAATATTAAGGTATTACACAAGTATTCGACTATACTTTGTTTTAAAGTAGAGCTTCAAATCTTCATGCACTTATATAGTCGATTTTTGTTGAGTCAGGATTATTATTTTGCAAAGGATAAAATAACAATTCACCGTAAACGTGAAATATTGTGAAAATCATTTATAATAACTTGACTCGGCAAAATCTATACCATAATTGTAGAGCTTCCTATGTCAATTTTAAAAAGGTTTCAAAAACAAGGTATAGTCATCACTTACTTTGAATATAATACAATTATTTTATGATATCTGTTATATATTTATATTTTTCATTTTTTATGGAATACGAACAACAATTTCTGTACATAACAACGTAAATATTTTTGATATGGTTTAGTTTCTGAGCCTTAATTTTGTTTCTAATCAGAAATCATATCTTATTTTTAATTCTCTATTATATTCTACGCAACTTCAAATATTCTATCACACTGATAAAGTACCTACGTGAGTCAGACATACATCTGTCATTAAAACCAAAATCATAAATCTCTCTCCCGCCAAAACTGTCAATTAAAAACTCCCTGACAATTCTCTCAAAAGCCCCCTTCCCACTTCAAAATACGGCAAATCGGGGCCACTCAGGCAGCAGCGCATCCGTCTGAATAGAATCTTTTGGCGTGGATCTCGCGTTCCGTAGCATCTTCTCGCTTAGCGTGAGTTTGCGAAATTGTCCGTGATGGCTGCTGCTACTACTGCTCGCAGATGTAAATGTTATACACTCGCGCGCATCTCTCGAAAATACGCGCGTATTTTGCGCGAAGCCGGCTGCTACTGCTTATGCGTGGATTACGCAAGGCTACATATATCTCTTGGCGTTGGCAGCTCGGCGGAGAGTTTGTAATGCCGCGGGAGCTTCGTCTTCGCGTCTTGTGTAATATGTTTAACGCACCGGGACACGCCGTGGCTCCGATGAACAGAACTCGCTCGTTTTAATCGCACGCGCACGCCCGAATTTCTTTATCTGTATGTTATTGTTGCCAGACCGGTGTCTGTTGAGTGTCTCAATTTTTTCTTTTTCGATCTTTTGTGTACATTCGAGATTGCGAATGTAAATTTAAGAAGTTTGTAATGTTATAAATGTTGGATGAATTCTTGTTTAATATTGGCTTTTGTATCATTCAGAAAATATTGATTTTTTTTAAAGATTTTTTGCGCGTTTTCAATGAAAATTTTACATAGCGAATTAAAAATATGAATTTTATGAGCGCGTTTTAGCAATTTTTCAACAGTCGTATAATTTTTACTGTAAATATTATTGTATGCAAAAATATATTGCAATCATAAATTGTTACCGTGAAGATTATAATAGCGGGTTGCAGTTAATAGCTGAAACAACCGAGGAAACGACAATGAATATCTAAGCATACGCTAATAATTCTAATTTTAGACAGCTATAAAACAGTGTTATTAGTTATTTTAGCGGAAATTTTTTTTACTGTGTATATGTTATTATACATAATCGTAGACGTATTTATTTTAGAAAAAGAAAATCGAATCCTTCAGTTAGAGGAATGTTCCTTTGAACCAAGAAGCATAAATAATGGTGATCTAAAACACTTCCTATAAATTTAAATGAACATTATAGTTAAGTAAATTCTTCTTGAAATAAATCTGTATTGAATACTGAAAGAAAATTTTACTTTAATCAGAATTATTCCTTTCAACCTAATAGGAAAATTTTCAGATCGCAATTATTTTCCTCTTCGCAATTTATTCAAGATTATTCCTTTCGGTTCATCAATACCAGTATCACCCTCTTTTAAATTTGTCCAACGTAAGAAACTACAATTACCCATTCAAATCATATTATTTCAATCGCGTAAATCTCGTATATCTAGGCACGCGCCTTTACTTTGCAACTATACGAAAAAAAGAAAAAAATGTATTCCCGGCCCAGCGGCGCCGAAGCGGCATACGTTGAGCATCGAGAATTCGACGATCCGAAAAGCGACGAGAAATTTCGGCTCGCGGCGCGCGCTCTCCATGCGCGAACACTCGGCGCTCTCGAAATAACCAGCTCCAAAAATAAATAACGGTCGCCGTCACGCCGACGCTCCGGAATAATGTCGGTATTGTGGAGAGAGAGAGAGAGAGAGAGAGAGAGAGAGAGAGAGAGAGAGAGAGAGAGAGAGAGAGAGAGAGAGAGAGAGAGAGAGAGAGAGAGAGAGAGAAATGCGTGATATTCGAAAAAAAGGGAGAAACGCGGGTTGCACGCGCAATGCGTTAGAACCGGGACGAATGCTGTACTCGATCAGTTTAGCAGTTTGCGCATTGTCGGCATAGATGACCGATTCCTAAATTAGAAGATTTGTCAAAGTTTATTTAGCGAGGAATTTTCTTGTAGACAGGAATGTTAAAGTTGATTTAAGGAGGTTCGAAACGTTTTATCATGTTTTACAAAACAATAAATTTTTAGTAAAGGTATATACAGTTCATTTTCGTACACATTATTATTTAATAGCTTGAAAATTTTGTACATAATCACGTACCTATAAAACTTGCCACCTATGAAAATTTGTAATGCTTCAACTCACTATAATAGCACAAGAAACCTAAGTATACATAAAAATCAAAAGCACTCTCGCTTTTTCTAAAAATCACCAATACAAGCACAACTACTATTTCTCCCCTTACTTTATACCTTCTATAAAATAAATCAAACTCACAACCATATCCTAGATAAACCCTAAAAAGTACATCTGCGCTCAATAGCAGCCAAAGGTTAATAAACATCAACCCAATGCCAATACACATCCACGCGCTTGCTTGCCGGCTCAAATAAGGAAACAATAAGGAAGCGATTGATCAGCCCTCGGCGATGAAAGGCAGCTATACACATATACCCACAGGTATAATACGCATTAACGAGCTACAAGCTACGCGCGGCGGCCAAAAGGAGGGCAAAGGAAATACACACTGTGCCCCCGCCTCCGCACGTCGTTGTGCAACTCGATAGAAGCGAGAACCCGAGGAGAAGGCGAAGGGTCGTTGCACGCGCCACGCGCCGCGGTTCAATTACTCGTTCGAGGTGCACGAGGCGGAAGATTAGCATCTCTCTGACTTATTATATGTACGCCGAGGAGTCCAAGCTGGTCGGCACGGGAACTGGGTTTTTCGAGTTTCGGTGTGCCGAATAGATCGTCCACGTATATATAAAAGGGATTTGGACTCGGAGATTGTTCGTGAGAGCGCCGGTGGTCGGGAATCGTGAGGTGCTTACAATTTATTCGTGGTGTTTTAAAATCAGTTTTTACACCAAGTTTTGTAATAATTCATGTCAGACTTCTAAATTGTATGAAAATTATATTGAAGAACAAAATATTTTTTAAAATAAAATATAATAATTAATAGTGCTATGATTGAAAAGTAATCTAAAATTAAATTATCAATTAAAGTTTTCATTATTAGATATGAATGTTCAGATGTTATACATTATATGTCGTTTTATGGTCTTTATTGAGCAATTAACATATGTAGCTTTAAGATTCATTCATTCCTTTTTCTTAGATAGGGAAAAGTTGGTAATGTCGGTGCAGATACTTTACACCTGCTCAACATATTAAAATTCGATTAGCATATTATGTGTAATTCCATAAGAGCTTTCATATATACTTCTTTATACACGTGATAAAGAGAACTGATTGATGAACCATGAAATTCAATAGCTGCATAGAAATAATGAAAATCTAAAATAAAACTCCTCGCCCTAAAACGACACTCCACTTATACACTTTCAATTTACAACGTCGCGCGTCATCCCGAAATTCCTCGCGCTTCGCCCTAATAAACGCAGGTCGCCGCAATTAAAACCGATTCGAGCCCGACACACGCCTCTCAATATTAAACCACCACGCCGGTAATTAACGCTCGTCTCGCTCTGGCCGCGATTTCGAATCGAGCTTCATCCGACGTCGAGTCGAATCGAAAATGGTCGGGCCGAAACTCGGGCAGCCGGTTTCCAGTTTTAGCCTTCGCGCTCCTATCACCGCACTTTACGTAAGCTCGATTTCCCTGCAAGGTGTAATTTGGTCAAGGTGCTCGGCCGTTGTATGCGCGCGGGGACGCCTCTCGGGCGGTCCTTTAAAGGGTCGGGCCGAGGACGCGCGTGTGCCACTCGAGCAGCGAAGGGAGACGCAGAAAAAGAGGAGGAGAGAGAAAAAAATGGGCTTTCGGAGTAAGTATGAGAGTCATGGGAACTCGTGCGCGCTTGGGATTGCGTCATTCTGTGTGTGTCCAGTACAAAGTTGCTCTCCTCTGCTTTACTATGATGGACTTGTGCGCCTCGATTTGGTGTCTTGTGTCAGTTTGATAATCCTTCGTTTGTTTCTTTCATTACATTTTGAAGAAGTGGACTATATCGATTAACGTCCGCGTGATTTGTACATTTGACGAGAAAAATTGTATGGCAATGACAATCACTCTTTTTGTTTGTAAATTGAAGATATATTCGATTATGTATATAAATTATTATATTTATAGTAAAAATGTACATGTTCATAGTAAGTTTGGCCATTTTTACGCGAAATTTTCTACTATAGATTTTACTACATACATGTTACAATGAAATATTTGTTTGCTCTTTAATATTCCGTTGAAAGTAAATTTCAGCATAGACTTGTTTATATTTAGAAACAAATAAGAGCTACGTAAATTATAAACCTCAAGAATTTACGATTAGCAAATTTCTAACGCAATATATTATCCGCATGTCACTTTTAAATTTACTCGAAAAATCAAGATTTAACAATCAATCAACCGTGAGAGACGCGTAAGAAAAAGTGCCTATCATCGTGCAAAGTCCCAATTAGCACTTCGTCTCTTGTCCTCCTTACACGTGTTAAAGTCTCGCACTCTCAAATCCCTGTATCCATTATAACATCTTTTTTCCTCTCAAGTTTTCCCCTTTCTTTTTCTCCTCCTCTCGCAGCTTGTATTGCGTATATTACGAAAGTCCGCGCCCGCCGCCACCGGCGAACACGCTGGCTAATTCGTCCGCTGCCGCGTGGGAAGTAAGCGTGTAACGCGCGCCGGCGAAAAGTGACGTTTATATTTAGTCACTGACTCAAGAGCGAGAGCTAGTGTTATTTCGGATGAAACACGCGGGCCGGGAAGATTCTGAAGGCGCGCGAGCGCGAAAATTGCGAGACTCTCTTGTCGATCCGTCACTTCTTTTTACAGAAATAAATGGGGGGTTGAGACATTTTTGTTGATTAGCTCGAGTTTGCGAGTGTCGCTGGGCTTTTGTTGGTCGGGAGTGTGAGCAATTTTTCATTGGGATAATTCAATGGGATGTCTGTTTAGTGAATGGTATAGAAATGTTTTATGAGAGCTGCGACGTATTATAAGTTATGATATTTTTTTGATGACTCGTTTTTTTTTCATAATTTGAATTAAGTGTATGAATCAAGGAAGCACATTCTATGCTACAAAAATGACGCGAAATCAGATTCACGGTCGATGAGCATGAATTAATTATTACTTTGACGCCCACGTTACACAATCGCCATTCTTACACCTGTAAAAAAGTGACAATGGAAAAATCTAAAAACAGAGCATCATCATCATCATCATCATCCTGGCTTAATGTTTCGTATCGAGGCCAAATGTATTTCAAGAGACTAAACAAATCTCGAATGCAAAACTGGAACATTATTATAAATAGCGTATTTTTGTGTGTTTACAAATAGTATATTATTCATTAAATTATAAGACTTCGGTATTCGATGAACAAAAGCAGAAACTTTATTTGAAAGCAAGCAAGTTAGTTAGTAGGTTTTATAAATGAAGAAAAATTAAATAACTAAAATTAACGTTTGTGCGTAGTAAAATTTAATAATTTTGTATGTACATTGGGCGCATACTTACTTTTCTATAAAAATGATCTTATTTGTAGTAAAACTTGCCACATTTATAGTAAAAAATAATATTATACTAAACATAACTACATAATGTATAATCATAGATGACTATTTTAGTTATATAAATTCTCTCAATATAGCATTAAATTATTCAAACTAAATTATGGAATTTTATTGAAAAATTGTAATACTCGTATTATCTTTTTAACTTCACGCGATATTCCGCTGCACACAAATCGATTTCCACCCCTTGAAACTTCCACAACACGCGCACAACGTTAGAAAGTCAAGCGAAAGCGTCCACTTCTGTGCTACACAAACCGCTATCTCTCTTCTGCCTGCGTGAACTCGCGAGGCCCGTTTCTCGTGCCCGCCCGCGTAAGACGATCGTCCGCTTCACACATTGCGCTCACCTCCTTGGATTACCCCCCCATAGGCACTCCCGCGTGCCCAGAACTAGCAACATCCGCGGCTTGCGCGATTTTTCGCTCTCGTGACTTCTAGGATTACCTAGCGATGCCTCGCACACGTCACGTATATACGCACATGACCTCCTTTTTCTTTCTCTCTTGTATAAGGGACGCCAAGATCGATACCGTTCGCGCATGCCTCTGTTCCTTCCTTCCTTTTCTTTCATTTCATCACTGCTCGACCGCTGCTCGGATTATGGTTTTAGCGCTAGGGGAGAATTATACACCACCACGCGCAGACCGCAAGGATTCTCGAGGAGGAAAAGAGGCGTGCTTTATTTATTCCCTTTTGGCGGAACGCCGTCGTTTGTTGACCTCGGGGAATTTAATGGCACGTGCTTAACCCCCCGCAAGTGGCGAGGTGCCCTCGAAGCGCCCTCGTACAGTGGGAGAGGGGCGATGAAGGGCGATGAGAGTATGGGTTTCACTCTCTCTCTCTCTCTCTCTCTCTCTTTGCGTATGGCTTTTTTGCGGTTAGATGCGAAAGAATGCGGCGTGAAATGAGCTGCGCGGTAATTGTTTTCACGTGGGCTGGATGAAGAAAAAGAAGTGTAAATTATATTTTTTTTTTAACTGTAGAAGTGTATTTGTATATGTGTTGGTTTTGTTTGCATTTGTGTTTACGTGAATGTTTAGGGTGGATTCAATCGAAATTTTATATTGATTGAATATATGAAAAACGTTTTTAATTAAGTCTATATGGTTGATTAATAGTATATTATGACACTGTTGTGGGAGATGGTTTTCTACCTTGCTCGAGGGTTTTCGCACGAGCGAAGCGAGTGAGAAAATCGAGCAAGGTAGAAAAACACCTCCCACAACAGTCTCATACGATATTTTATAGCACAACAACCTCAAAATCGACAATAAAGTTGGCATTTTGAGGTTAGTATGCTATAAAAATATTAACATTGACTTTCAAATTGTAAAATAAAAATGCTGATCAATATGTAGTTTTATTTTGTTTTAATAAACAACATTTAATCACGATCATAGATATTTCGGTAGTTTTAAATTAAAATTAAGTCATACAAATGTGCACATCCGTCTGATTACACTCATCCTGTAACTACTTGAAAATGCGATAATAATCTTGCCAAGTTTTCCCATGCCTCAAGTTGCATACAAAACAACTATCCCACATAATCGTTCCTCTCAACACACCTACTACAAACGACTCCACCGAAATCTCGAATACAACAATTCCGCACCGCACATCTCTTTACCTCTCTACGCGATATTATCGCAACTGCAGCTAGCGGCGGCACTGCATAAACGCCCACGCGACCCTATATAAAAATGCCTCTCGCACGATATGCTCGAAACCCGTGCACACACCCACATACACATGCACTCGTGTACACGCAAATGAACCGGCGAAGTTTGCGTCTCTTCTTCAGCTGGTCGTTCGCGCTCTTGTCACGATCGTTCGGGAGGTCAAGAGAAAGAGAGCAGTATGATATAATGCTCGCGAAGTTTCGAGCGGCGCACACACGCGAATTACATGCAGCACACAGGCCAACTCGTTAGCGCTTTACGTAATGCAATTAGGATCGCGTGGCGAGTGTAGATGTATATGATGTTGTGCATGCGCTGGAAGAGCGTGTCTATATAGCCTTGCGGTGTTGTCCCTATAGACTCCAGAGCGCGCGATGAGTAGCTCGAGGGAGCGGCTTTCTTTTTGCATTTAGATTTTAGAAGTTTCTTGAGATTGTGGGGTTGATTTGTTTGAAGTTGACCTCTTGGACAGCTCGAGCTGCTTTAGTGTGCTTGCGTGATTTGTTCGAAGTACTGGAGTATTAAAGTAATTTGGGTATTTATTTTGCGTCTGTTTATTATATGCATTATGATAGGACAAGTATCTAATGGAAAGCGTATGTTGGCTATTATAGAAGTAAAACTTATACAATTTCTGCAATATAATCATGTATAACTATATTTTATCTTTCATAGATACTAGTATAATTAAAATCAAATATTCTGGTGTTTATATACCGTCTTTGTTCTTAAAATCATATTTAACAAGAAATAATTATTAAAAATTTCTTTGTTATTTGATTTTAAAAAGTTTGATAAGAGTATTTTTATCGTGTACGTTACTTCTTACCAAGTTGAAGAGCACAAAAAAATACAATGCAGAAAATTTTAAGCTGACCTTTTTTATATTATTTAGATTAAAATCATCTGCGTTCTTCTATATACTTATACAACTACATTTGCATTAAATCTGCGCATGAAAACTAACTTTGCATCCAACTAAAAGAAAACACACACCTTCTTACCAGTTAAAAAGAGTACATCAACACCAAACAAGCAATGCTATATTTCTCATCCACATAACAAGTATATATAACCACAGAGTGCTAATTCGCGCGTCAAGGCTCGTCTCGAAACCATACGCGTTAACATCTCTCTCTGCATATGAGCCACGTATACCGTCGCATACTCGTTCCTCTCATCCCCGGTTTTGATTTCTAAATACGTCGATGAGCCACTGTCGCATTATCTGTCTTGTATTACACGTTAACATAAGCGGATATTGGGCCGCGCTTATAATCGCCTTGCGGTGCGAGCCAGAGAATTCGACTTTGGGATCGACGTGGCAAACGCGCGGTAGTTCTGCTCTTTTTTTTATAACGGGCCTTTGGACCAGGCGTTTCCTCATATTTTTTGCAGCTGTGCGCTCGCGCTCGTGGTCGGTGATATTATGTGTCAGCGGCGACGCGAATGTGGCCCCTTGCGACAGCAGCATCCGCACTTTAGAACGTCGTGTCTGTATATAGAGGTCTTCTTGATTTTATTTAGGTGTATGCGTCGTCGCGGCTGTCGAGTGCTTTTGGAGCGGTTTGTAGTGATCACGTGCTCGTCGAGATTTGCTTGCGTTTTTTTTGCTTAATGGAATACCGGGTGTTTCCTGTTATATCTAGTTTTTTAATTCGTGAATTAGTGATTTATGCTTTTTATTTTTTTTAACAGTTGATTGGAAAAGATTTAATTCTGTATCTTGTTCGTTAACATTTAAATTAAGTTAGTTAATAAATATGTGAAATGAAAAATTCAATTTTCTGCTTTTGAACTGATCAACAGTTGCTTTATTTTATTCGCTAGTATCATCGGTATAAAAAGCTGTTCACAAATTACAAATTAATAATCACATTTAGGAGCAACTTTGTTAATAAAATCGAATTTTAATTATAAAAATAAACGAAGCATTGATAAGATTATTTATTGCGAGATATAGTAATCAATTTAACATAGTCTTCGGACATCGAAATTTACAAAAGTTAAGTGTAAAAAAATAATATTATGTTATCTTTTTAAAATTCTTTTTGTACAAAAGTTAATAATATTGTATTGATATTATGCAGTGCAATGTTTCTTTTCTTGAGTTAAATTTTAGCTATGACGTTCCATTTTCTTGCATGAGTCATACATTGCATATATATGTATATATGCGAACTATGCAATTTGAATATCTAATACATCAATCGCAGTATAGAGCTTGGTGCTAATAAAACACACTGTATATGTCTCGAACCTTATATTTTAGGCATTCAAAAGAATGCAATAAAAATAAAGAAGATAAATGAACATATTTTTTAAGCAAATGCATGTTATTTGTACATGCTTTTTTTGAAACATAAAAAACACTTTAAAAATAACTATAATACGTAATTTGTTATTTTTACAAAACGGTGCAAAAAGCGAAATAAATGTTTTTCACGTTTCACAGCATTTGTGCAAACATTTAAAAAAATGGTATTTTATTTTAAGTAAGCAAAAATTATTGATTATTTAATAATTACTTTTAAAAATATTTAAAATAACACTGTTATTTAATGCTTAAAAAACAATAAATAAAAATATCATTTTCACGACTAAAGAATATACAACAGCAAAACATAAAATTCACAAACCAACTATACAACCGGATTAGTAAAGGTATATCAACGGAAACGTAGAAAATTATCCTTCGTAAAAACAAACCCACCCGTCGATGACAATCGACCGAGCCCTACGCAAACTCGGACCAAACTCCACAGTGTGCGTATGTATATACGCTGGCTCGCCGGCGCCATGACGTCGCTACTCACACACACACACACACAAACTTCCCTCCGGTAGTTCTTTTCAGGGAGCGTCGCGTCGTCTTTCGCGTCGTCGCTTTATCTTTCGTTTTTCCTGTGCTGCGCTGCGCGGCAACGACGACGCATAGCTTATTCCTACTGCCCTATATTTCCCGCTGAACGACATCGTAAACACGCCGGGGGCTTTTATTGCCGTAACCCACTTTTTCCGTCTTCGAGGATATTCGTCCGTCGCTGTGATGTGCAATGGTTTGACGCTCTCCGAGTTTTTCTTTGCTCATCTGAGCTATATAGCTGCCCTTTCAAGATGATATTTATCTTGCACTCTATTTCTACCTACGTATCTTATTTTACACTCTAATTCTGCGCGCGTGTATGGTGTGCGTATTTTTGCCTTTTGAACTGTCGCAATTACTTTATGAGCGATCGTTAACCCTAGGCGGCGATTCGTGTTTCATCTTGCCTTATTACGTGATTATGTGCTTTTCTGGGTGTAATAGAGGAAGAATTCAATTGTACGTTTGTTGCGGTGCGGGACGGTTAGTCACTGAGTCGTTGGATTCAATTGACGTGGATCGAGATTTGATTGAATTTGGATTTATTGTAACGAATGAAAATGAACGAAATGTGGAAATTAACATTATAATATAACATCTTCATGGTTATAATAGCATTCAGTTTAAACTGAAATCGTGCATGCATTTTTTACAGTATTGACCTATAAATTGTAGTTTATTTTGCGCAGTTTCAAAGTGGGTCACTAGCGACGTGAATTATTCTTTATTGCTACCATTGAATATTCATTTATTACATAAGATTTCAACTCCACTGCGGTATATCTTGAAGACTGTACAAATGGGAAAGTAATTATCATAGTTTCTCCCTTCCGTTTGTTGCTTTACGTTGACTTATTCAAACGACCTTTGCCGCAGTCAGCTGATCAAACATTCTCGAACAAGTAGTCGAGCTGTTGCCGCGGCTACTGGCGCAATATAAGCATTTAAAATTTAGAATTTGCTAGAAACACTTTATTTTAAAATAAACAAATATTAATTTTACGCAACCATCGCAAATATTTTCTTAAGTAATTTTAGATTGTCTTGTAAGAGTTATACTCAAATATGACCGAAAAATTACTATTACTTCTGAAAATGTGTTAAATTATCATGCCTGGATTTCCACATAACTTTTAGCATTTATGCGTGAAAATCATTCGAAACGTGAAACGTACAGGTACAGACTTCGCGGTAAAAATGATCTCGTAATACACAATGTAATTTTCTTGATTCACGATCAAAATTATAGCGAATAACGTTTATTTTTACCCGCATGCATCAGGACAATTTGTACCGCGAAATCAGAATGTTCACGTTTACTATGATTTCCACGGTAATTATTTATTACCGTATCAATCATACCAAAATGAATGCCTTAAATAACCGATGATATAAAGAACATGAAAATCGCAGTGATAAAAAGTAAATAATAAAAAACAAACTATAAGCCGAAATCCTGCCCGTCTACTGCAACACGTGCATCTCTTCATTTAGCTCTATTCACCGGGCCGCGCTCTCCGAAAAAGGAAAAATATATACCTTTCCTGAATGAAGACACGCCGCGATTCTATATCTCTCTGACTCAGCGCTTCCCTGCACAAAAGTCGCGATTCCCTGGCCCAACGCACTCGAACGAATCACCAATAAAATTATATCGTTACATACACACGTCAAAAATTTCCATCTCTATCTCCGTATAGCAAAGGATATATAACCCACGCGCTGTTCCGCGTCTCTCTACCTATATATATATTATAATACTCGTTTCGCGAGCTCCACGCGCGAGTCAGTGACTCAGCTCTCGAGCGATCGGATCGCGTTTTACGGCGCGCACGCGGGGGCGTTGGGTCGATTACGTGTCCACGAGTGCGAGCAACGGTGTCCTGGGTATATGGAACAGCTGATACATATGGAAAGAGTAGAAAGGGGTTGCAGGTTCTGGGAAACGCTCTAAAAAGTTTTATTTGTGTTTTTCTTTCTAAGATATGAGCAAAGTGTCTTATTATTTTATTGTTATAAACGGTCCCTTTACTTCCAAACGTATCCCTGAAAGTTTTAACGCTACGAAAATGGTCGGAAAGTTCAACATAGAGTTTTGAATCGTGTAAAATAGTCATTACGATACGTGTGACCTAAGTAGTCCTTTATAGCACGGCGTGTATTAGCGCCCAAGCTCGCTACGCTTGGGCGCTAATACACGCCGTGCTATGAAGGACAACTTTTGACACAAGTATCGTAAACTATATTATAGCACTGCTTGCCTAAATCCGCTGTCACGCCTAGCCGTGCCTTAAGCAGTCCAGTATTGCACCGTGAGTTTAGCGCCCGAGCGTAGCGGGGGCGATAAGGACGGTGCAATAATGGACTACTTAAGTCACGGATAGGTGTGACTTTAATGCGGATTTAGGCCACACAGTGCTATAAATATTAATTTCGTTTAATTTTATGAATAATCGAAAATTCATTACAGGATTTTTAACTCTTTGATATTCGGTGATCTTTTTACCTATTTTTCGTGAGCATCTTAGATTGTTCATAATATTATGAACAAAATATAATAAATTAGTATTTTTACATGAAACATAGCTCAAAGTCAAACTTTTTTTAAGTCAGTTTTTTAGCGTAAAAAGCAGATTTACGATTAGTATTAGAGGTAACTTTTTCCCTAAAGTAATGCATACTTGCGGAATAGAACAACATCTAGTATCCTAAAAACAAGGATGTATTCATGAAAATTATGAGACAGGTGTTTTATATTTCTCGATAGTAAACATATTTCAAAATTTTAGGAAATTCCACGACTCACAACCCTTAATTTCATCTTACGAAAGAGACCCGACAAAAATTTCGTACGTATAATGTGATGCATTTGGGTCGTCGTTGACGGCGAGTCGATTAGCTGCTACTCGCCGGGGCGCTTTTAATAAATCAGGGTTAAAGCACGCGGCAATTGCGAGGAACATACGACCAAAATTATATAATCGATCCCTTTGTATAACACTGACGCTGCTGCCCCTGGTCAAGCGACCGGCCCGCACCTGTCAGTTTGAAACCCGAAGGGAGGAAATTAATTTGATTTGCTGGGAGATGATTAGCGTTTTTTGGCACGAGATACTTATTCGCATTATGCAGTTTTTAATAAAAGAATTAAAAGTTTTAGTACTACTGTAATAAAGTTCTTTATCCATTGTTCTGAATATTGATTAAAATAGAAATTTCGCATGTGAGAATAAGTAAGTCAAGCGTTTGAATATAAAGCACAAGACGAATCACTGTTGCTTTTGTCATTTTTTCAATTATTAAACAGGTTTAAGTTCAGTCCGCTAGATCTAATCTTTCCATAATCCGCTAATAATAGATGTTGTTTCGACAAACATCTACATACTCGATTAAGGTTGTTTTTCTGCCCAACCCATCGTTTAAGATGCTTGGGTATAAACCAAACGGAGCTTTTTCAAGTTCCGCCTCAAATATTTATTCGACGTGACCCAATTTTGTTGAGAGCTGCTGCACACTTGGTTTTTTTATGCTGCAGTACTTTTATACTTCACTATTAATTGTAACTATAAGCAAATGTAGGCAAAAGTAAAATATTTATACAAATTACTTGAATTTTAAAAGTAAATTAATAATTTCTACTCCAATGAAGATTTAGTTTTTGAGTAACTATAATAGAGGCTTCTAATAAATTGATTAAGTGAAAATATGTACAGAAAATATTGGCTCAAGTTTACACATAATAATTTAAAGCTGCTTTGGCTACACGTCAATGTCAAAAGCTAATTTTTCACAGGAAATTGTCTACAGTTAATTATATTGACTATATATTTTTAATGGTTGATTTAATAAATCGATGAAGAAAGCTCTGTTAAAAAATATGAACCTATACAAATTCGACAATTGTCTTAAAAAGAAAATAATTTTTTAATTCCATGTTTTTATAAATTAGTGAATTTTTTAATTTTCAGAACAATTTCCAAATTTGTAAGATCATATTCTCCTGAGAGTATACTTCATCGATTTACTAAATTACGAAATTGAAAAATATAATTAATGTACTTCATTATGGGTAATTTTCTGTGAAAAATTAACCGACTGTCTAGCCAGAACAATCTTAATAAACACCACAGTTTAGATAAAGAAAACATTCCAATAAATTTGAAACAAGCAACAAATTTCCCCACAAAACTCCCAAACTGACGAGTCGCATTTGCGTTATTTCCAGGTACACGCCAAGCACGAGGAGAAGACAGACACGAAGTCCGTCTACAGGGAATACAACCGGGAGTTCCTGCTGCCCAAGGGCACGAACCCGGAGACCATCAAGTCGTCGCTGAGCAAAGACGGCGTGCTGACCGTGGAGGCGCCCCTGCCCGCCCTCGGCCAGGGCGAGAAGCTGATCCCGATCGCGCATCACTAGATACGAGCCCGGAAGCGAAAGCGACGAACCTTATATACCTGCACACACATCACCGGATGATCCGCGAAACAACAAAAAAAACAAAAAATAAACAAAAAAAACCGTCGAACGTTAGGTTTCCATTTTTTTTATATAACGTCTATTATTATTATTAATTAATGTTATTATTATTTTTAATTTAAATTCAAATCCCTTCGTCTCGGTGCCTGCCCCTAAATATATATATATGTGCAAAATCTTTCTTATAAAAGCCCTTGTTGTTTTTCTTTCTTTTATGCGCTCGACAGCGATGAGGCTGATCGAGGCGGAAAAAAAATAGAATTGTTATTGAATTATTGTAGAGAAGCAACGATACTCGGCCTTTAAGTGTACCATCGAGAGCAGCTTTTGCAAGATATGTAATTAAAAAATAAAAAAGAAAAAAACAACGCTATATGATTCTCTCACTGTGCCTTGCAAGATTTTTCGAAATATAATCGTGTAGTTGACAGTATTCATTGTATTGATACGCGATATGAGCGTGCGCTTTCATATGATCTATTATTATTACACGTACAATTGTGAATTTACGTTTTCTATGGCTACGCGTCACTGTCAAAATTTATAAAAGAAAATGCTGCATTGTGCATTGCGATGTTACGACTCGAGACAAGGGAAAACGGGTGTGTCTTGCAAAAAAAAAAAGATATTTATATACGTGTACGTCGAAGCGTATTATAGTGGAATTTCGTTCTTTATGGCGCGCCGCGTTTTGTCGAATGTTAAATTGGAGAGAAGGAGCAAAAATAGAGGTATAATTATAAACAATGCAAATGTATGCCTAACGTACAATTGTGGAACGTTCAAGAGCTTTTTTTTATTTAATGAAGGGTGAATCAGTTTTCCATAACGGCAATTCAAAGCGATGGAAGGAGCATAAAAAAGAATCCGAGAAAAATGTCGGTATCATAACTTATATACGTGTTAGTTTAGGTGTACGTTAAAAGACTAAACACAATGCCTAGCGTATGTAAGCATTATTATATTATTAATATTATTTATGAATATTTTAATATTTTCGAGAACACAAAAAAAGTTTAAAAGTTAATAAATAATTGACAACAAATAATTATAATCTATTTTATTTTCCTTTTGTATTTCCTTATTTTTAGCCAAATCTGCAATGAATTATAAATGTATAATTTAAGTGACACTAACAATAACGTAAAATTCATTTTGTATGAAAAACATTTCACTCATTCATCCATTTTAAAAATTATGAATTTTGATGAGTACAAAATACTGAATGTAATAACGAATATTAAAAATAGTACTTTTCGATACTAGTGTGATAAAAATGATTCGTGCCCGAATCATTTTTATCACGTGAATCGAACATTACGTTTGACGCTAACGCAAGCGTATGCACAAGTGGCGCTTATCGCACGGAGTGTCAAAAGAAAATATTAAAAAGACTTTTCACTACGGCATTATTCGACATTTTTTAATTAAAGTCAAAAGATAATTGATGATGCCCTAACAAAATATTTTAAGAAATTTTCAATCTATTTTGAAAATTATGTATATAATACTAAGTGATAAACTCGAAATTTTGCAGAGTACAAATAATATAACCGTCAGATTGAAGTGGATGATTTCTGATCTTATAATACTGGCTTATGTCACTTTTGGCCGCTGAGAAGCCGAGAAAATTCTAAAACTTTAAAAACAATTTTATTACAAAAATCGGTCTAAACAGGTCTGCAACATATTATAAAACACTTATCAACAGTTTTTTTTAATTCTAGAGAGTCTCGGTAATGACGGATTAATATGTTTAAAGCTATAGATAAATCGTTAATGATAAAAAATGATGTTAGATCTTTAAAGAATAATTTTAATTTTTATATTTTATAAATATAAAATATAGTTATAATCAGTTCTAGTTATACATGAAATCAATTTTTTGAGTACTTATGTATCTGAACTAATTCAGTTTATGTTAATTTTCTATACACTATTGGAATATAACTTGCGACAATAAGGCTCAAGTAATTTTATATGACACATTGAACATTTTTCATTCTTTTCTTGCATTGGATAAGTCAGAAATAAATATCACTTGTATTTTATCACAGTATCATTAATTTATTTAACAAAATATTTTGTCATCTTATGTACAATTATAAAAACGTCTTATTTCCTTTTAAATATCATTAAATATCGTTTCTTTTCCAATTAAAAAATTATTATAAATGTTCAATATTTTGGGTTCATAAAAATATTTACAATCTGATTAAAATCAATTAATCGTTGTAGTAAAAATAGATCAGAAGAAAACATGATTAGTATAATATCCGTGCAGTGTTAAAATATAAATATCATGTGAAACCCACATCATTGATATAATATATTTACAGACGATTTTTTAATTTTCATTTAATAATGTCAAAAGACCATAAAAAGAATGGTTTAACAAGAAGAAGCAACAAATATCGCAGTAAAAATCAAATATAATCTACGATTATTTTATCTTGTTTTTAGACACGTGAACCCAAAAATGAGCCTATATTCATAAAAATTGCTCAAACTGTCAGAAAGTCCCATTTTGTTCGAGTATGCAATATTTATAAAATTATTATCCTAAACAGTTGGTATTTCAGCGGAGAACAAAGGAGCATCACTTGTACTGAATGTTGGCGATTTTCCCTCTCTTGCAATTCTTAAAGCTTGAAGAACCGAGACAGTATCGAGTTCTTTCTGATTTGGCTTTTCGTTATCGAGATAAATATCTGCAGCTCTCTTACTGAAAGGTTCTAATACTTTTACTCTGTAATCAACTATCGTAGACACAGGATTGCCTGTTAATCTAAGGTTTTCCAAACATGGAAGGTTCCCAATGTATTTTACCTCTTGAATATTCTCTATTCTGTTGCAACTCACATCTAAACCTTCTAGGCAGTATAATTTAGCAAAACTTGCAAGTGAAGTTAAATTGTTGCGTGACAAGTCGATGTATACAATTTTTCCCAACTTTGTATGAAGATTTTCTGGCAATGATGTAAAATTGTTTGATGCTAAATGTAGTTGTGATAGTCTTGGTAGCAGAGTTACATTAGATATTTCCTTTAGTCTGTTATTGTTTAAAATAAGAGATTCAATATGTGGCAATAATTTAATAGCCTCATCTATAATTTCTATTTGATTGTCACTTAAATCTAAATGTGTTACTTTTAACCAAACGTGTGAATCATTGGCAGAATTTATATGTTTATGAACTGCTTCACACATAGTCAATTCTATAATGTTTCTCAGTTTTGTATTGTGTACTTCAAGAACTTTAACTGTATCTCGCAGATTACCCATGTTATAAATTTTGTCTAAGGGATAACTGTCTACTGTAAAATTGTCTAAATTCTTAAAAGTTGACAATTCAATGCTCAAAGAGGAGGGATCAATATCACTTGTTCCATATGTTGTATCACTGCCTTTGATAACAAGATCCTTTAAGTGTGAATTGAAATCCAGCACATGACTAAAATCGTACTTCTTATCTGTAACTTCTAGAGATGGACAAGGTTGTTTCAGCCTTTCACTCATTGCATGCATCTGAAAAAATCATTTGAAAACATTCATGAAAAGTATTCTTTGTGGCAATCTTGTGCAAAAAGTATACGAAAAAAATTTAAATATGATATAATTATTCAAGTATAATAGAGATTTTTTAATATAAAGTATCTTACCTGCACAACATCGTATGTAAAACTTTTGGAGCTCTGTAGCAATGTTTCTCCTTCAGTAAAGAATCGACAAGCTAAATTTTGCAGTAGAAAGAAAATCTCATATACATGCAATTCTAGAAAGATAGCTAATGGTCTTGGCATTATTTTCTTGAGGTAAATGTATACAGAGTTTAAGTAATTTTCAAGTCCTAAGCGTCTCTTCTCAACAAATGTTTCAGACTTGTTACCGATTAGTTTTTTTGGCGGCAGTATATCTTTTTCGACACAATGATCCAAAACTAAGGTATCATGGAGCTCTGCGAATTCGCTATACCTGCAACAGATGAAAAAAATTAAAGAACCTATTTAATTTAATAATCAAAAATGTTAGGAACATCTATAATTTCTGGGCCCTGTAGATTTATTTAGTGTTTTCTATTAATAGTGTAATAAGTTATTCCTTGTAAAATATAAAATATGAAGAAATTTAATATTTAAAAATCAAAAGGCTGCATGCTTTACTGATATATAACGCTGCAAATGTTTAGTTCTTGACTATAGATATAAAGTTATCAATATCGACCAGCAATTTCTTATCATATGCAAACTATTCTGATTAGAATAACAAATATGTTTATTTACCTATGCTTAACAGTCCACTTGACTGTGCCGATCTTGACTTCGACCACATAAAATGTGACACCATCGGTAGTCTCATATGATGGAATACTGAGTTGTACATCCTCCTGGTTCATCAGAAAGCAAGCCATTGTTTAAAAATACAAAGGACAAATCGAGCCTTTCACTGTAATGTAAAATATGTAGATTGTTTTAGTATAACATCATTTTAAATGATAAAATATTTAAATTTAAGTATAAAAAAAATTGAATAAATAAGGTATGTTGAAGTATAAAACCATTAAGTTAGATTCCTGGTAAAATCTTTAAAATCTGTACTATTAGTTTTAGTAAATTAAGACTTATTTTTTAATGAAAATGAGGTACATTTAAAATAGCCTTAGCATGTACCAGATTGACATATAGTTGAAAATTGTAACATATTTTCATAGATACTCACAACAAAAATTTGCGTTTTATATTACTTTATGAATTATTATTTAGCTAATGAAAATATAAGTTTAAATTAAAAAATTAATAAAAATGACCATATTTTTTAATAATAATGATGTAATATAAATAAGCTTTAAAGTATTAAATTACAAAAAATATAAGCAAATTTTTGTTTGCACTACTCAAAAAAATATATTCTTAAAGTTTCATTCGGATTCCTCAATTGTCTACTTATGTGAACGTTCAAATTCTGAGCTCCGATCCAAAAATAATTCTTCGAAGAGAACTTGTGACTCTCAAACACACTTTTAATGTACAAAATCTTATATATTAACTTGCATAACGTTAGCATAAAATACACTAAATGGTCTTCAACGTAAAAATTTCTAATATCACTCATTGAAAAAGTCATAAAATGCCAGCTTAATATCAGCATTCACAAGCTATCACTCAAACCTGCGCTCATAAATTTTACAACGCAAAAAGCTGCAAGCATATACAACATTATTAACAATATACACATCTATATATACATACATATAAGAAGCCACCTAGACAGAGGCGGACCGCGGAGGCCAGAGGATAACCTGGGTGTCAAGCCTTCGAACTCGGTATTTCACGAGGACGTGGACGGTTGTTGTTTTGCAGAAGCAGCTCGTTAACCTCGCGGTACATCGCCAAATACACGCATCGCGATATTCCACTCTCTCTCTCTTCTCCAGTTCCTTTTTCGTCTCTCGTTACACTGCTGCTATATCAAACGGGCAGATATATATTCCACGCAGCGGTGGCCCTATCTGTGTTATCTCGCGATTTGCAAAACATTTCGGTGCTCCGATGCCGTGCTGCAGCAGCCCGGAGCAACGCTAAACATATCCTTCTTCGTTTACTTATACTTCCCTTACGACGAAATATAATTAATTATTAGTTCGGCTCGGCCAAGGCGGACACCACCTCCACTATTTCTCTCTCTCTCTCTTTCCGTCTTGATTTATGTATACGTTGACGCCTCCTCTCTTGACTCTTCCACTGGTAGGTACTAACATCTACTCATCTCTGGTACTAATGCACGCTAATAATCGGAACGCATATCGCGGTGCATCGCAGGCAGCGCGGTTGGGCGCGTCCTCCTTTGTGTCGCGGATGTGTATATGCCGTGTTTTTGCGATTCTTCCGTCCAGGTTCCAGCTGATCTGACGTGTGTGACAGTGTGTGTGTGTGTACATAAGTATACATTATACTATTATACATGCACGCTTGTGGCAGTGTTTGTTTGCTGATCTTCTCAAGTTTTGTGAATTTGGCGAATGCGTACTGCGTAGTGTTTCGTCTTCATTGGCAGTTTAATAGAGTCTTGCTTTAACATTCAATATTAAATAACATCTATGTTCTTTAGAAAAACAAAACATTTTTAGTATGCAAAAATAGAAGAAACAGTTCTCTAGACAATAGAATTTCTTAAAAATTACTAGCAATTATCATTGTTATGTTATTTAATATTAAAAGTTAAAGCGAGAGTCTATTAAAGTGCCAGTGAAGACGAGGCATAGAGGTGGCGAACTCCGAGGATGGTTAAGAAGAAAACTGCGAGTTGCGATAGTTATATATGTTGTGAACTCTGCGGATAACTTGCCGATTCATTCAAAATTTGCGCGAATTTATTATAGTTCAAAATTCAGCGCTTCTTACGTACCATGACGAGAACTCTTATAAAAACAAGTATACGTTTTAGATTTTCTAATAAAGTTTAAAACTTTTTTAAAACTCCGAAGAACTGATGGTTTATGTGGGAGAATCGGACCGAAGTTGTTTATGAAAAACTATACGGAAGACTGGGGTATAACGGAGTACTAAAATGAAATTGGCTCTAAACAATGTAAAAAAATGTAATTCAGTAAAAAAAAAGTATTCTGTTCTTTGCAGTACAAAAAACATTTTCTTACGTTACTGTCGAAATTAATATATATAAACTTACTTAATAATTATTATACGATGTTCAGAATCACGATGTTCAAAATCAATGGGGTATAATGGAGCGGTCAAGTGGGGAACTCTGTGTTATTATTACCAGGGCGGTACATAGAGCAGATTAATAATTTTTTTGTAACTCATATTCGATTTTGCGTGTTTTCGCCCTCAAAACCTATTACTACCTAGTATTTACTTTACGTCCTAAAGTCACTACTTTACGCCCGCTGCTCAGTTTACTTTACGCGCGCCCACTTGATAGCCAATAGAAATGAGAATAAAACTAAACTTCGTTTATAAAAATCAATACATGCGTTACAATAGTATATTACGCATCTAGGGAGGTAAAGAACTCGCCTTCGGCTCGGGTGGCAATTTACACGTGCTACGGGGTCGCAATTTTACCTCCCATGGTGCGTATACTATTTTTTCTCACACCAGCACCGAAAATACACATTTCTCTCCAGGCGCCTGGGAGGAAAAAGTGGTTCTTTCGGTGCAGGTGTGAGGAAAAAATGTAGTGTTCACCACAGGCGAGAGGGCCTTTTTGACCTCGTGTGTTTGCAGGACTCGCCTCTGGCTCGCTGTACGCTATAGCTCGTCTACAACTCGCACTGCAATTGCAAGCTCACGCTTGGTAAAAAAAGGTCCATCCTTCTAAAAAAAGTCACGAGAGATTATGAAACGATTTCTTACGTGATTTCTAATTGATCACGTGATTATACTCACGCGATTCCTATATTCTCACGTAATCTTTCACAAGATTTCTGGTCATGCAGGTAATATGGCCACCTGTAAGCGATCTCGCTTTGTGAGATATTCTAGGGTACCGTAGAGCGGGGTATCATGGACCACTTTTTGACTTTAGAGCACTGTATCATACTGTTAAAGCAAAATTTCAAAATTCTATTCAGTGTCTATAATTGCATATATAGAACTCAAAAAAGATGGTGTTCCAAGACTCCCCCACACCGGGGTATCTTGGATCACTCGCGTATATTTCTGTATTAATTTTTTATGTTGAATGTAAATTTAAAACTAAGTAAAAAATAATTGACTATCAAATGTTATAACTTTATTAAATTTTATATTAGCTTTTTATGACACATTCTTTAAATGTATTGATTCTTACTTTATTCTTTTATCACAGATTTTTTGTGTATTCTAAGTGTTATATTAGGCATATTGTTTTTTAATCTATGTAATAATTATTTTGTTTTATCTGAATAACTTTTCATAAAGCAACGAAGTTCCAAAGTGTAAATGACAGGAAACTGGTAATTTGACAGCGCAATAAAATGATTTGCAATTGATTGTTTTGTGAGCGCTGTTGAAGTAGTATAACTGTCATTGTTCTTCTTTCCCAAATCTTTCAGTGTGTAATGCAGTGTATTCTTCACTAACTTTTACATGGTACATAATTTTGTATATTGAGGTTGCCTTCACACCAGCTTTTCGTCTTCAGGTCGATAAATTCTATGATTACGTTTTCCAATAATTATCTTGGGATGCTTCATTAATAAATTTTATCTAAAGTACAGTATCTAATTTTTTTATAAGTAATTGCAATTGCTCAATTTAGTCCTAGAAACTAAAAAAAAAGAATAGAAAATATTATTACCAAAACTACGAAAAATTCAGTGGCTTAAGACACCCCGTTAATCGTCAAAACAGTGTTTTTCTTACACATTTGGGCTGCTAACTATTAGCATACTCACGTGTAAATACAAATCTTTTTTACTCACGAATTAAGTCCAAATTTATAAATCAAAGATAAATCAAAGTAAAATAGCTTATACCTCGTATAAAAAGGCCCATGAGAAGATGTTTGCCTCTTAAGACAGCTCAAGGGACATGGGTTCGAATCCTTATCAGTCCAAACTTTTTGGGGACATTTTACGAAAATGTTTTCCCAGATGTTTTGATGGGGTTTGGCGAAGATTAGACTTACAATCTGCTAGACTTCATGTTTAGGTACTTACTAGAAATCATCTCTCAAGCTTCATCAAAATCCGTGTCCAAAAGATATGACACCGTCCTTGTTAGTCTTGATCCCTTAATATGCCTATTCAACACTTCTAAACAAGCATTAAGGATTAAATATATTTACTATTTTTAAATATTCATTTGCTATTTAGCATCATTCGCATCTAAAACGTTAAGAAATATTAAGTATTTAGAAGCTTCTGGAATAATAATTTTATGATAGCTATAATGTTATCAACCAGCATTGAATCTAGGGTTCGTTAATCGTTTTCTTGCATTTGATAGCTAGTTACCGCATAGAATCATTTATAATCGATAAAAATTCAAATAAAAGTGTAGTTGTATCGATAGTTTTTGCAGAGATTAGCACGTTTTAAAACACCACGAAGACTACCACTTTTCAACACTTTTTACAAAGATTAGCATTTTTTAGGGTTTCCCACGAAGACTAGTACGATTCGTGATTTCTTCACAAAAACACTTTTCATATAATTTCCCTACGAAGACTAGCACTTTTTATATAGAATATACAAATATGGGTTGAGCCAATAAACTGTGGCTAGGTCAGGTTGGATACTGTTTTGGGTCTCGAATAATGATCGGGTTTCCTGAGAAAATCGGGTTACCCGAATAAATTACAATGCTAGTCTTTGTAGTAATCGCAAAAAACGTGCTAGTCTACGTAAGGCCATTGATATTTTGATCAATTATCTTACAGTTCTAATTTGACAAATATCTGACAATTGCAAAAAAAACTATGCATTGTTTTTTTATTAATTATAATATTATAATTGATTAAAAAATTAATTATTTATTAATTTTATGAATATTTTATCTCGCAAAAATTGATGAGTGCAGATATTATTAAAAACATTTAAAAACCGTAAGGTCACCACTAAATATCCGGTAACTGGGTCCTTCACCCTATGCGAAAAAATGTCTAAACATCATCCACTAAAATACGTCGTTAAATATATACAACTGTGGTTTTGATTTACGCAGGAACTAAAGGTAATTAAGAAAGAAATAATTGAAATAATTACAATAGTAGTGGTTCAATAATTTTTTTCATTGTTGTCTTTATTGACGATATATCATTCAGTGTGTTTGACAGAACCAAGAAAATTGACTAGCATCTCAGCGTTTACACCGTTTATTAAAGAGAAAAAACGACGATGGGCTTTTTTATTTTTTCCCGGCTTTTTCATGTGTGTGTATCGTATGCGTGTATGTGTACATGCTTAATTACAAGTCGTCTTTAGAATCTTCGGTGATAATAAGGCGATGTCTCGACGTCTCGACGAAGAAAGAAGAAAAACCGTTTATTTTCCAAATCTCACTAACTTGGGTTTTATCTTTCATTTTCTTTATTCTCTGTGCTGCGAAAGCAATGTTATTTTTTAATTGTTTGATTCTTCGTTCAACGTACGTGCGCGGGAGATCGAGAAAACCTTCAAAAGGTAAAACCGACATTTTTTGTTTATATGTTTTGTTTCTTTATTTAGTCACGCCTTTCATGTGTATTTTTTTTATTATTTTTTCCGAGGTTATCACATTATATAATTAAGGCCTATCTTACTCTACGTGGACTAGATTTTTGTACGCGCATGAAAATGTGCGTCGTGACCTTTTCATTTATCTTCGCTCGCCCATATTTTTTCTGTTTTTGTACCTTTTTCGCTAAACCTTTCTGCATCACTTCAACAGTTTTCTTTTATACTCGTCAGTGTCGGAAAAAGTATTTCAACATCTTGACATTTTTTACATTACTGGTTACAGTACTCTCAAAATTATCTTGGAATAAACGTGTTATTCTGTTCTTTGCGCATCATTTATAAATTCAAGTTTATTTAAACTGAAGTTTCATTCTTTAGAAGAGAAAAATATAGTTATTTCATTGCAGACGGTTTTATTATAAAAATTCAAGAGTGATTGATAAAATACACTAGCATGAATTTCCAACAGAGATCATAGATTCAAACTGTACACAAATTTTATAAATTTCTACAAACTTTTAGCAGAGCTCGAAATAAAATTTGTGCCCAGTTTTATCGATTATTATTATTATTTGATCAGCGCATCAGCAGTTCTAGAAAAATGAATTTCTTCTATACAATTTCTTTGTATGATAAAACACACAAGGCTGATTGCGCATTCGAAATCTTTTTGCCAGCTCTGATGTTTTTTCTTTAACTTTTATTGATTTCTCTTTTACGAACGAACGGTTCACAAAATATTTTCGAGGAGGGCGCTCTCGTGAATTTTCTGTCTTTTACATGTACTTTTATTTCATCTTGAACGCACTCACGTCACGTTGTGGTTTTTTTTTCGACTCGACGAAACAGACGGTAAATGTTCGCGGAAATGCCGAAAAGGAGGTATTGAGAATATACAAAGAAATTTTTAATTTAAAAAATTATTTTTTGCAATTATTTCAAAAAGTTTTTGCTAGCAAAATAATTTGTATTCAATCATTTAAACTGTCATATGGTTTTGCTTATTAAGAATATTAATATTTTGTGATTTGATTATTGAATATCAATATCTTATATAACTTTACATACAGAATTACTTTAATATTGACTATTTTCATTATTTATTCATTTTATTTTTTGTAAAATCTTCATAACTTTATTTTTCACATTTATAATTAAATACAGATGTTCTCAATAATGATACCGAATTAAGTTTCAAAATTTTCTTTAAAAATTTTATAAAACATAAAAACTGTTTAGAGTAAATAGTAATTCTAATTAGAGTGTCATACTTTAAAAGTAGTGAAAATGCTGCAAACTCTTTCTCTCAGAATAACACTTTAAATTAACGTTAGTATTATTTTTAAAATTTGATACTATTTACTAATTTATTCGAAAATAGCTTGAATGCCTAAGAAATAATCAAACATTTTTAGAGTGCATAAATTGATTAATTTCCTCAATGCCTCATTTCCGCAAATATTCCGATATACACAAGTGATCTATCTATAGTTTTATAAATTTCGATCTTCAGTGTTCTTTGAAAATATAGATTTCTGCGAAAGATATTCTAACAATTGGAAAAAGACGTGCTTTATTCGTTTCGGTCTTGGCCTCCATATATTGAAAGGAACAAATCGGCGAAAACCTTTATTCAGATTACCAACTTTACCTTCGCCAGTTAATTCCTCTCTATACGGAATTCTATCACCGATTTGGAAAGATGAAAGCTTCTACTATTATAGGTGTGTGGTTGAAAAAATTTCTTAATTATTATTATATAGATACATATCTTTGCAATTCTTCGTTATAACATTATTATTTTCCTCTATACATTCGGGATCGACGAAGAGTGTAAAAAGATGTGTATAGGTAGTTCCGACACGTAGAATCGATTTCATCTACTACATTACAATCAGCTTTTCTTTTCAATTATAACGCATATAGAGAGCATAGAAATAGTATAACAAAATATATGAAATATTTATAAAACAACTACCCGCCGTAGATTGTGACCAAACGACGTCACGTGTTTTGTATGTATTTTTATTTCTGCTGTTTATTAATATTTTTTTAAAGTTTAATGCAGCCGATACGTGACGAAATTTCTAATAAGAGACGAAATGAATTTCGAAGTTTAATGTATAAATTAACTTTCTTTTTAATTCCCACATAATTGTTTTGCAATGTTAAGATTAATGTAATTTAGTAATGTAATTTGATAACTGTAGAAAATAATTGTATTGATATTTTATGGGGTAATTTTAATAAATAATTAATAATTAATACAAATTTATTGAACACGAAAGATTTAACAATACCATAAAATTTGCGAGTAGTATATATACTTACAAAACACGCAGTATACTTAATCATTTGCTTTGTTTCACTAATCATGTGGAATTTGTCAAAGTCAATAATTTTTTAAAAAAGTTAATTTATCAACTAAAATTCGCAGATCACACTTTTAGTAAAATGTAATTCAGTCTGTTTGAGAAAATGTATTTTTTTTAAAGTTCATTCTTCGTCCAGCGATGAATATTATTTTCGAACAATCGACGTCGAGCTTTCACAATGTACGGCGCGGAAAATTGAACGAATAAGATATTGTGCATGGCCTTAGCCGTGCCTCCATCACATTTTTTTCTCTTAATATTTCATTTTTATTTACAAACACTTATTAAGCGCTCGGCTAAAATACTTATAATTATATTATACGTACATTTTCTTACAAGTACGATTCTGTACATTATACACGTATTTTTCGAAATTGATGAATTCCGCGTCTCAAGAGCTTTTCTCTCTTATTCTCGAGATTGTCCAGCATTCAGACTTTTAGAATTTTCATCCGATCCTCGATCGTCAACGACAAATTCAAAATGCCGCAATGCCATGTGGTGACTATCGCGCTGGAGAACAATTTTAGCGATCGCCATGCGAATGCCGTAGCTTTGAGGGAAAAAATACATTTCGACGATCGCTTGATATAAGTACACGTTTACTTTTACATCGATTGTTTGATGAAATTTATTGCTACATTCAAGTTCTTTGTCCGACGACGCATGTACAGCTGTCCTACGAGTTTTGTTTTGTTCACCTTTCCGTGGTTGTTGATTGAAGTATATAGTAAACAACGATTTTCGGAAAACGTCAGTAGTTTCAATTTTCTTTTTAACGTTAAATATACCATTGCTCAGAACATGCCGAACTACCAGTGAACTTTCGACGACTCATCTGCGTGCGATAAAACGATAATTTCCCGTTCTTTTTTTTCTAACTCATCACAGCATGAAATATACGCGCTTAAATTATGGAATGATTTAGGAGTCTTTGCTCGCGGAAGAATGAACGTTTTGGCCAACGTCGAGCCTTCGTCACGACGATATTCAATCGAAGACTATCTGTGAACAAAATTGTTGTTCTTCCATTTTTGTACAAAGTAACAAACGAATTAATACAAAAGAATTCTCCTATCGACTGAAGCATAACTTATTGAAATTAAAATTATTTAAATATTTGAATGAGTATCTAAATTGTAATATTGAATTCTAGTTTTTACGTTGTGTAGTTCAAAACTAAGTGCTGTTTAGTTTATTATTTCTTTATCTAAGCATACAATTAAATCGATAGTTTAAAAAGTTATAATATACAAAAATTTATGATTATTATTGTATAAATGTTATTGATTAATTTTATTTATATATCGTGATTCAGTCGATAATAGGTATCCAAGTCACTCTTTTTAAAATATTATGCATGAAAGCCGTTTTTCAAGAACCTTAAAGGAAGCTGAAAGTGGACTTTTTTCTAGATTATAAATATATTTACTCCCGGCATTAATGAATGTAAATTTTTTTTCGCAAAAGATTTTTACTTGAGAAACAGAAGCCATATCAAATTTTGTTTGTTTATTCTCTTAAAAAATCTACAGTACAAAAAATACAAAGAGCCAAATATGTTCGACAAAATGGAAAAACGCAATCTGTACCTTGAATTCTCAAGCTTCAACGATTCAGACGAATTTGTGCTCTTCTGAATTCGGAAATAGAGATATGTCAAGCAATAAGTTTTTTTATCTCGTATTCGTTCGATATGTACTTGCGATAAAGATATGATACGATATGTAAGATGAAGAATCGATTCTCAGTACTTTTTGTGCATTCTGCGCTCTGAAATGCATGTTTCATCGTGGAGCGAGAAGGAAACGTCACTTCAAATTCTCACTTATGCATCGATAAAACAATTTCACATCTAGTTTTCAAATTAAATTATAATATATGTACTTATGTTTAGATAAAAATAACCAATTATTTATATAGCTTTAAATGAAAAATGAATCAATGCCAGAGTTTCTTGATTGAATTAGTACTCTAAAAAAGGCACTTTTTTACTTTATAATTTTTCCGTTATGTCACTATAAACGCGTCTGTTTAAAAGTGCCTTTTTCAAAGTAATAGAAGCGAAGTATAATGAAAGTTAAAGTTGCATTAGGTACAATACATTTCAAAAGTTAGTTCTTCCCTTAAAATCTGCAATAATTATTTATGCGAAAATTTTGTACACAATTTGTTTTCAAGTTTGACGAAAAACTATAAAATAAAATTTGCAAAATTTAATTAATTCTACTTCCATATACAATTTTCAATGCTCGTATCATTCGGATATCAATCCTCCAAAGTTTTACTAACTAAATATCTATAAAAAGTACTTCGCACAAGTAATCTTTGCAATTCATAATTAAAACCCTAACTTTAAGCCAATACAATCTCAAAAACGAAAGTCTCCATCATACAAAACAATAAAACCATTCGCCAACCAAAGTTGGAAGTTAAATTACAGTCCGTTCTTGAGCCAGTGCGCGGAACGGACGTTGTCGGTATCGCCGATCGCGACATATTTATAATAGCGGGATATACACACTGCACAGATTCCCGATTTCGATTCCACCATCTCCGCGGTGCCTCGAGCGCAAGATTCCGGGCAGTAACGCGCGCGCGCGCTGCGATCGCGGAGAGTCCTGCGACCGCGGCAGGAAAAATATACAAAAATATAGAAGCGTGCAGAGCAGCGCGAGTGTGCGACGTATGCGTGGGTATGTGTGTATAGCCCCTCGGTTTTAGACTGCGCGTTGCGCAGTTGCGAGCAAGATTGCGACGAGGTGAAGTAGCCCTTTAGATCTCGGTGCCGCCGTCCGTCGACGAATCTTCCCCACTGGGTTGGCGCCCTGCAATGAGAAATACGAGTCAGGATGTTATAGATGCGTACAGTTTAGGGAGAGTAGGGGAGGTGTGGGTGAACAAAACTGGATAATTTCAGTCTTTCTAATTCTGTTAAAAGTAACAGTATAAAAGTGAAAAGAATAATGTATTAAGATGAAAAAAACATAAAATTAATATTCACCAAAAAAGGAATAGTCCGGTTTTGTTGTTCGCCCACTTCTCAAATATGTTATTATTGTGTAAGACATGATATTCATGAAAAGGACACCATGGCTTATAGCATGAAACATGCATGGGATATCAAATAAATATAAAACTTAAGAGGTTTTACGTAGAAAGTAAGTAAAAGGCAAGACCATATTTTAGTATATAACTTATTTCAAACCGTTTTATTTATTGAATTTTTTTTCACAGACTATTTTTCACTTATTTAATAATAATTCAATATCCAAAAATCATTTTGATGTGTCAAATTTTATTTATAAATATCATTGATTTGATACTATCTTTAATTTTTCAAAATTGTAACATATGGCTGGAAGAGGCTATAACCTTTTACAATCCAATATTCACTAAATATCTACACATATGTAGAAACTATTGTTAATAATACATAGGATATGAAATGGATATTATATACGGTAAGACCACTTTGTACTGTAGTATATTAAAAACGTTTTTCACGTGATTCAAATCAATGTTTAACAAAGACTGTTTAAGTTATTATAAATAATTTTTAATAAGTTTAAAAAATTGTTACAATACATATTTTTAACGTTAATTTACAAAACTTTCACATTTCTCTCGATTCATTTACTTACCTATATAGAAAACAAAACTTATAACTTTGCATTTTATTTTCTATGACATCTTCTAAAAGCTGTAATTTGGTTTCCTGACGTGATATATGACTGATCCAGGGCTTAAACATTTTTTTTGATGCCAAGAAAAGAACTCCGATATTTTAATAAAGACACTTCGAGCGACACGGTTGATATTTTTATAAGACGACGAAAAACTACTACTTTTTGAGAAAAAATTAAATTTTCTAGTCTTAAAGAAATATAAACTAACTTTACTAAAACATCAGAACTTATTTCTTGATATCAAAATAGCAAATTTAAGTCCTGGTTCTGTTATCTATTGTATTATTAAAAAAGCGAATAAAGTTAAAACGATAAAAAAGTCTCGCAAGTACAGAATGAATTTCTAGCATGTAAATCTATGTAATAGATTTGGATTCTATATGTGCAAATATAGAAGGGATTTACCTTAGATTGGACAGTACTCGAATTTGTTATTTTTGAAAGTAAGACAGGATTGGACAAAAGCCGTCTTATAGTATTCGACAGTGAAATTTTTCATTTGATATTCAAATCAAGTAAGCAAATTAAATTACAATAAAAAATAAAGTTTTTATGTTGAAAAAACTGAATGTATACGATCACTGACAGCCATTTTAAAATTGTCGAAAATGCTTATATTTTACATTTAACTTGAACAATTGAATAAAACCCTACTCAAATAAATGTCGGTAACTTCAATTTCATCATAAAATACAGTTTCTACGTCCAAACATCCTTAGTTGCCAAATACTGCGCTATAATCACCCCTAAAAGTTTTCGTCCAATTTGATCTTGCCTCTAAACAAACGCAAAAATTGAATGGCATATATATATGTATATATGTATATATATATATATATATATATATATATACTTACCAGGGTGCAGGGCCTCGGCTCAGCTGTCGAAGGGATCGAAGGTGAGGGAGCGCGACTCGGGCAGTCGGCGCAGCGCCTTGAAGGCCTGATAGAGGACCGACGACCTGTCGGCGTCGCCGGCGCTGAAGCGATGCTGGGCTCTCGCGTGGGCGCCGAGGCCGCTGTGCGCTGCCGCCGTCGTCGTCGCGTTGCCGTCCCAGCAGCTGGCCGGTACCTCGTGCTGATGCTGGCCGGAACGCGCCGACGCGCGACGCTCGAACGGGAAGTGGCCGCCGCCTGAAAATAATTATCGCGTTATTAGTGAGTTCTCGCTTGAACACGGGAAGATTTGCGACTCGTTTGTATAATGACTAAAATGAATCACTATTTTGAATCGGATTTAGTTGTTTCGATTCAATTGCTTTTATGGTAAATATGATATTTTTGGTGCATATTTAGTCAAGATAATCCACTTAAAATCAAAACTTACGAAATTTTAGATTGATTTGTAAACATTTTACGATTGAATCTGCATAACTCGGATTAAAACTAACAAATTATGATGTTAGTTATTAAAATTTAATTAATTTTAGAGCAAAGCGATTTTTAATAATTTTTCAGGATCAAATTTAAGGAGAAAGCTTCTTTTCCTTAAATAACTATACGATGCACATATTGCGACCATTTCAAAGATAATAAACTGATTAGAAGAAGGTCGATAGGTCGCATTGTATATGAAAATATACTCGAAGAAAATACTATATTTGAATGCACTAACAAAAATTGGATATTTTTGATTATTAATTTATGGCGGGTAAAAATATTAACATGTTTAAACTGTGTGGAAAAATTGCAAAAAGTATCCAGTATATCACCAATATACACATGAAAATGGCCGTAATTTGATTTACAGCTTTCTTTTTCAGAAAAATTATCGATAAAATAATCTCGATATAAAATATTTCAAAACAAATAAGAGCACTCTTGCAAATAAAAATAATGTATTTTACGTGTTTAGAAGAATATATATCAGGAGAAAATTTATTTTACAAAATGATTCTGAAAGCAATCATTTTTCATTGATTTACTGATTTTTAAGACTTGTTATAAGGTTAACGCTTATCAAGTTTTTCGTAGTAAAATAGATGTGGTCTCAAACCATGCCAAATTATGCCTTACAGTGACAAACTGTATTGAAAACGGTGCCAAAGTACGAAAGTATGCTAAAGTATGGTTAACCATAGTATTATTAATGTCTTATTTATGCACAATTCAAAAATTAGACACAGCTTAGCAGAATTAGATACAATTAGGCATATGTTTTATTTCATGTAATGAGACATATTTTTCTTGGACTCAAGGAAAGCTTCTTTGTGAGCGGATGATAACATATTTCGTTAAATCAAAAAATTATTTGATCAACTGCAAGTTGCATTTGTTTAACTCAGAAAATACTCTTCTAACAAACATTTCTTGTTGAGTTGAAAAATGCTTCTTTGAGTCCGAGAAATTTTGTTCTTAGTGTGCCCAGAATCAATCAGTGCCAACCTGCGTCAAACTTTTCGACCCAGGTAAAACGTTAATGGGAAACCTATAAGACTAATATGAGCATGAAGACCGCATTAAATAATGCCGTTTCTATACCTAGTGATAAAACGAGAGACTGTTAAAGCGAGCTTCACTGTTTTAGATAGATGAAGCGCGTGCCGCATACACTACACAACTGTTAATCTTTCTCTTAACCTTAAAATTAATCGACTATATGCATGTTTATTGACTGTAACTAATGTATCTATAAGATGCATATTATTTGTAATTGCAGAATATTAGAATATCTTTGACTAAAATACAAAATAATATATGTATTTATACAATTTATTTCATACAAAATATTTAAAAATAAATTGCCTTTTATAATAGCGGTTGACTGCATGCCGAACTTTAATGTATTTTGACCAGCTACAGTTCGCTCCAACAGTCTTTTACTTTATCACTAGGTGTAGAAACGGCAGAAGTAACGACAATTTTCTTCTGATTTTTTTTTAACACGTTAAGGGCGGCTAATGTATAAGCCAATTTTTTCAGTTTTTGGATATTTTAACAAAATAAATAAATTGAAAACAAATTTTTTTCATGGTTATAGTTTATTTAAGGGCATAACTAATAAGAAAATCGCTTGCTAAAATTTTGTGAAAAAGTTTGTGTTTATTTTGACTACTGAATGTCTGATAGAATCTTGATTTGTTTCACTTTTTTCATCTAACTTGACTAACGTTCTTTGAAATAATCGCGTGCTTCCCCGGATCAAATTACTATTTTAATCTATAAATATTGACAAGCTTTAGACAATAGCGTTCTCCTGCATTCCTCTACTTACTACGGATCCTTAGTGATCCTCCTTTGAACACTGTTGCATACTTTGACACAGTTTGGTACAACTCGGTATACCAAGGAGGATGCCGACGAATGCGTATAGTAAAGGAACGCAGGGGAATGTACAAAACCAACTTTATTGTTCAGAGCTTGTTAAAATATAAAATTAAAAATAAAAATTTGATCCGGCGAAGTGAAAAAAAAGGGTCAAGTTCAACTAAATAAGTATCAAAATGAAGATTTGATCGGGCACTCGGTAGTAAAAATAAAAAAAAGTAACTTTCTTCACATATCCCACTACACCCAGAAAAAAAATGTTATTTAATTGCTTAAGATTTCATGCATTGTTCATATTCACATCGCGTTATCCCCGTAAATTGAAAGAAAATCCTGAAAAAAGTTGACTCACCCGGCGACTGTGATGGCGACTGTGACGGCGACTGCGCCGGCGATCCGATTAGCGGCGAGAGTGGCTCGTAGGGCGGCGGCGGCGGCGACGAGGGCGAGGGCGTTGGCGAGTCCGGTCCGGGAGGTGGTGGCTGCTGGCCGAGGGTCTGCGCGGCCGCGCTGCCACCGCTGACGGCCGGTCGCAGCGGCAGGAGCTCGGGGTCGAGGCCGAGGATCCCGAGGACGCGTTGGGGATCCGAGCGCACCCAGGCCTCCAGCAGATCCGCCGGCCAGTCGGTCTGCGTCGACTGGCTGACGAGCCTGGCGGGTGGATTCCAGCACAGCGCGTCCGGCGGATGGGAGGAACTTCGGGCCAGGACCCCGCTGCTGCAGCTGCCGTGGTGGCCGCGACCGGGCGTCGGCAGGTTGGGATTGCTCTGGGGCGAGCTCGCCAGGATTTGCAGCGCCTGTATGGCGTTTCGCACCTGTGCACACGTGGTTTTGGGGCTTTCAATGAGTTAGGACAGCTATTGCGGTGACTTTGAGTCTGGGCATTCAATGGATCAATGTAATGATAAAACATTGTGTACAATATTTTTGTTGCAAGAAAATTTCTATAACCATAATGAGATTATACCATCATTTTTATTGTATAGCTTGCTTTTTAACTTGAAATATACATTGATTTGGCATGCGAAAAATAAAAAATTAAAGTTCTTTAAGTCTTGATTGAAGTTCAAATGTGTAAATCTTTTTAAACAGTATTTCCTGTTTTCTTATTTTAATTTTTCTCGAACGCCATTTATTACCTTGTACCGTCTTACCGCACATATCCTCAATTATAAATGTATACTGTAAAAATCTTTTGTTGAATTCTCAGCTAGACAGCTGAAGTTTATTTGTTCAAACAAGTCACTGAATATTCATTGAGTAAAAAGTGAGCATTTTATGAAATACCGAAATACCGTATTTTGATACACTTGATACTATTTTTATGAACTTTTGGAATTTTTCAAATAAGTTTGTAATTAAATATCATACTCATAGCGTTTCTTTACAGTAATATAAATAAAAATTTCAATTTCCTAACAATTCACATAAAATTTTATGAATTCTCATACATTTTTGTGTCTTTAAAAGTAAATTCAAGTACTTATTGTTGAATTTTAGATGCATAAATTATATTAAATAAAGAATGAATTCTAACGTGTGATGTAGGTAACTACATTTTTAAGTTACATAAACTGAAAATTAATTATTACACTATGATTGAAAATTTAAGAAATGTTTAACAGCTACGAAAAAATTGTTTTTATTTAAATGGTTCGTTAAAAGCGCCAATTCAAATCATTTTAATTATGAAAGAGTGAGATTAAATATTTCTATTGAATGTTACGCAATATTAATTAGAATACTTAAATATCTATAAATAGAATTACAAAAGAACACAACAGATAATTAATTGGCGTAGTATTCAGTTAAAAAGACATTCAAGTTTCTTCACTTTATAAATGCTTGCCTTATACAACGTTGACACGTTTCACTTATTCTTTATTTTTACTTTGATATATCTCAGTAATATATTTGCATAATTATTTTCAAAATCTGTGATTATATATTATGAGCAAAATAACTATGGATAATGATGCCAGTAAGAAAAGTTAGTAAAAATAATATGATGGAATAAAGGCAAATATTTGAGAAAGCAAACTTATGTCAATCGTTATTGACATTTTCATTTCTTTTATAATTCTTTACTAACTTGTTTTTCTTTATAAAAAGTTAAAATTAGGATATACTTAATACACTCTAATGATTAAGTTCGGAATACTAAGTTTAAAACTGAAATGAGTTAACGTGTTATCTTATTAAACTTTTGAAACCAATAATAACACTCGTCGTCAAAAAATATCTACTAACCTCGTAGCTGAGCGTCGCGACGTCCTGATGCAGCGTCAACACTTGCGTGTCGAGTCGCTCGACTGAGCCGCGAATGTGATCCTCCACCGATTCCTGTGGCACCACCGGGGCCGTCCTACCCTTCAACACACCTCGAGGCGCTCTCTTGCCTTGGTACTCGTCCCTGCGGCATGCACATCGTAAAAATGTTTTATTATGTCACGTCGCACTTCGAGTGCTGGTCAATCATCATTTTCTACTCCCTTGCTTTCAATTTTGAGTCCAAGCTTGGGTGGAACCTCAATGTTCCACCAAATATACTAACGTAGGCAAACATTTTTTAATTCTGATGCACTTTTAGAACGCTATTCTTAAACATTTTAAATTGCTAAAGGGAATGCGAAAGAGAAGGAGTGATTCATACACAGACTCTGTGTTTTTATTTTTAAAATAGTTTGCCACTTCAGCCTTTTTATCAATGAACAACAATCAAAGCTACAATTTTCAAGCTAATTCATTTATTTTATTAGTACAAAGTTTAGGTTCCCATTATGAAGAACCGTATCTGACAGTCTAGATCTCAAACGTCGTATTGATCAAATGAATAGAATTACTTAAAAAAATGTGCAGTTCTTGTATATTGATAAAGGAAGAAACTGAAGTAGGTAGCGTCTTCTCCATAAAAATATTTACAAACTATTTTGAAAATAGAAAACATACAGTCTGTAACGTAGGAATCTTTCATCCCCTTTCACATTCCCTTTATATAATCCGACTGTACTGCCGAAGATTATTTCGACTCGAAGCGTTTATTCCTTTAGACTCAAATTCGACTCAGCGCGTTCAGTCCAAAATATTTAGTGCGTGCGATCAAATTTTGTTCGCACAATACACCCATCGGGGATTAAATCGAGCGGTCATAAGTACCTGAACTTGGCGTGCCGCGGACTCGACGAGGCGTGCAGGGGCGATCTGTTGGGCGGCGAGAGCGGCGAGGTCTCGCCCTCCTCGGGCACGTTCTCGTCGTCCTCGCTTATCGAGGGCAGTGTCAGCGATGGGCCGCCATTTATCTCCGACTCTTGCTGCTTGCGGAAAAACGACAGACGGATTAGCGCGGGGATGGATGTAATGGAATGTATTGGTGCCGTGATACGTCTAATATTTGCTACCGAACGAATAACTACTCGTAAGCTTGGTTTTATGAGATATGTCGTGCTTGGTGATTGTCGCTACTTGATCGTGCACGAGAGAGAATATAATTGCTAATAATCGTTGCTTTGCTGGTTGATGGTTGAGGTCGGGTTCTGGTAATTTCTTTCTTTGTATTTTAAATAATTTGATTTTATTCAAATTTCAGATTCAAGTTTCGAGTATTGTTGAAGCGTGATTGAAAATTTATTTTACTAAAATTAATAAAGAACAAATGATTATTCAAAATAATTTAAAGAGAATTGATTAATTTTGAGTATGGTGCAAGATATACCAAGTGAAATTCCAGGTTTCGATGAAATATTTTCTTATTGTTAATCTGAAGTATCTAAAGTTTATCTAAAACTTAGATTTTTAAAATACTGAAAAAAACCATCAGAATCTTACCTTAATAAAGAAGAATTGAAAAGAAAAAAGAGGAAACCTATGTATTTATACAAATGTTTGTCATGTATGAAAAACTTTTAAAGATTTTAGGATTGCTAACAAATATAAACAAGCATGCAATGGAGGATGCCCACAGTTTTATAATATTTGAGCCGTTGAAGGGGATCGTATAAAACTAATACTATTGTTTAAAGCTCGTCAAAACACGAATTTTAAAAAAGAATTAACCCCTTTAAGTGTGGGGAAAGTTGAGGAAAAAGCGGTGAAAATTCGTAAAAATAAGTAGAAATTCCGGAGTATAGTTAGACTTTTTACATTGCTTTAAATGGGACAAATCCATAGATATTACTCTTTTCAGCTTTCCCCGCATTTAAGGGTATTAATTGTTTTTTTTATAAAATTAATTTCTAAATGAGCTTTAAACGATGGTGTTCGTCTCCTACGTACCCTCGAGGGGGCCGCTATGGGTATCCTCCTAATATGAGTATGAGGATGGTGAGCTAGAACATTTGTATCAGAGGATATTAACACTCGCCTTCCTCATACGTAAATATAATAATTGATTAAGTAGAAATATACATGATTGGTCGTACAGGCATCGTATATACAACTTACACCTTACGAAGGGTTAATCTACCATTGCAGGTTAGATTGTATTAAGTTTTTATGTGTGTACTATTGTTTCAACAATCATGTATAAAAATGTTAAAATTATGTTGATATAAAAATTTCTCTTCATGAATAATTGTGTCGGTTTCCTCTTTATCATCAAACGTAAATTGATTGCGTATGATTTCCACTTTTTTGAGAGAAAATGAAATCGATCTTCTTTCGAGTAAAATTTTATCTTATTTGACTATTTATTCACGTAAATTATGGCACATTTTAAAATTAAAATAAACAGAGAAATTTATCTTTATTTCATAAGTAAGTTTAATCGAAATTTAGTGATTAATTGCTCAAATAGAGCAAGTGAAATTTCACTCCACAAAAATTGATCTTAGCTTTTCTCAAAAGAAGTATAAAAGTTACTCAATTAATTTAAGCATGATAAACTTTCTAGAATATGTACTTATATAGCAATCTTCCGCTTTCGCAAATGATATTGATGAAAAAACAAGCTGATTTTTGGAAGAATGTGTATACTACCTTGAACCTTGGCATATTAATAAACATACTCAAATAATCATATATAGGACACAACAATTAATATCACGTGTTGTTATATAAACAACAACAAGCTCTATACAAACAAATGTATATGTATCGTCAACCATATAGGAAGAGTATAGAGCAATGAACGGCACAAACTGTCCCGCACGTATAAAAGGCTTAGATATACAATGATTCACACATCTATCGTTTACGGGCAGTTCAGAACCATAGTGGAATAAATGCATTTTGACAATTTTGCAAAAATCCATGATCATTTCATAATTTACAAAACATCGTATTAACATTTAGCTAATTTAATTATTATCTATTATTCTATTTAAAGGAGTATGAAACACTAACTTGACATCCATCTCATTGGCTTTTTACTTTTATAACGTTTTCACACCAGGAATTTTTAGTAAAATTTTCAAGAGATGAAAAATATAATAATAATGAAATCTCTAGAAAATATAACAGGAAGTTTCTCGTCCGAATTAGAAATGCATGAGTTGCATTTTCTTCAAAATATACATTTATTAGCGAGAACAAATTAACAAAGCCCGTAAGTTAGTAATCGGGTTGGTATTTCGCATGTCCTTAAATAATCCAAATTATTACTCGATACGCCACGAAAAAATGTTGAAAAATGAAGAATGAAAGCAAAATTTTCAAAATGAACTCGCGTCACTATGGTTCTCAACGGTCCACTACGTCCATCGAGTTACGACGACGACAACAACGACGACGTTCGCATTCATCGCGAGCGTCGAGTGAATCATCACCTCGGCCTCGTAGCCCTCTCGCAGATTGTAGGTCAGGTCGTGCTGTATGTCGTGGGCGAACTCGTGCTGGTACTCCGGGTAGAGGCGCAGAACGTCCACCAGGCCCTGCATGTGGATGCACTTGAGGTCGCAGTAGGTCAGCGCCTTGACGTCGCAGCTCGACTTGACGACGACGTCGTTGCCGCCCGAGCTGCTGACCACGTTGCCGCCTCCGTTGCTGCCGTGCTGCAGGTGCACGTTTATGTCGCAACCGACCAGGTCGCCCTTGCCTGCGAAATAACACCGAGATCATTTATTATTTGTCGGCGGGAGATTCTTTATCATTTTTTGGGGGTGATGTGGAAATAATGGCAGCTCGCTTTTATTTGATGGACAATAATCTTGGATCAACCGTTGGATCAATCGTTCAGTACATTGGTTAATAATCTAAAATGAAAAATTAAAATAGCATTCTTCAAATAGATCGATAAAATGCAGACATCTATATGTATGCACGAGTTCAATAGATTATCAGTTATTACTATAAGAATGTAATATAATGGTACAAAAATAGATGAAGACAAATACGCAGGAACGGGTCTAATTTTTACGCTTCTTTTCATGATTTTAAATAATTAAAATTATAGTTATTTTATTCACAATGTCTACTCATTAATATTAATATTATTTTCTTTCAACTTTTGAAAACAACAAAACTAATTTACTCTAAACTAATTCACATTAAACTTTTGTGTAATACTCCAAGAAGATCAGCTATATAGTAGATTTATAAAATGAGATTGCATTTTAAAAGGTTCGCTAAGAATTAGTGCTTGTTAATTGTACATGGTGTGAATTTTTATTTCTTTTAATATTTGAAATGGAAAGCTGTAATATATTAAATAATTGATTAACAAAAATTGAATAAGAGCAAGTACAAAAATCATAAAATTCATGTATTTTAAACATAGTTTCAGGTATTAATTTATTTTGAAGAGATCATTAAAAATAATTTTATTAAGTCTTAAAATCTTTATAAACGAATACTCTAACAAACAAAAATTTAAGAGCCTCATACCTACTGAATACTCTGACTAATGACCTGCTAGAATGTTTAAATCTCATAGAAACATTTTGAAAATCTTAAATGAAAGTCCTTAAATGAAAAATGAAAAATCTTAAATGAAAAATCCCTTAAAATGAAAGCACAATTCACAAATGATTGGTGAACCTATTGGTGACTAATTCATTGCTTAACATTAATTTTGTTCAAAATTAAACTGCGAGTATGCCTTTATTACTGTACTTATTCTGCTCCATGAATAGCTTAATGATTCATAAAGATTATTTTTTTTGGAAAATATTTTCATCGGCTTTAGCAATTGGTACATTAATAATGGTTGCAGCATAACATGCTTTTGAGCAATGCGTTTCAATGGCCAAAAATATTATCGTCGTGCCCAGAGACAGACGAAGGTCAGTTTTGAGTGGATAAGTGGAGTTACGTGGATTTTGAGTGATGCTTCGAAATAGTACAGTTAATTGTTTGGCAAACTTTAGCGTGGCTCGGATTTCGAAACTACCTCGGCATTGTTGAAATTATGCTCGGTTTAATGGTTCATAGACGTCTCGTTCGTGATTTTAAGTTGAAGCTCTATTATTCAATTTGAGGTAGCTAAACGCTTCGTTTACACAAGAATGATCATTTTGACTGCCTCTCATCTTAGCTTACACTTGTGGCCCTGTTCCGAATAACGTGTGCAACTTTGTGCTAAATTTCATTAGAGAAATGAACATTTTCATATTGAGTTTTACTTTGACGCGTTTCACCGATAACTGGGTCATATTAATGGAAAAAAACTATTTCGTTGACCTTGAAAAAGCTCAATTAATAATCAGTGCAACGCTTTTTCTCCTTAAAATACAAGGCCGTCAGCTGCAGAAAAGCCATTTTTTACTACAGGTTCATTTATTTTCCACCACATAAACTTGCGAGTTTGCTCTTGGGACCATGAAGTTTTCAACGACAAGTCAACAGAGTGCAATTTATAGGATTTTATGCTATTTACTTTTATAGCTGTAGTTATGGTAATTTTAATACGTCTTTTCTTTTATGAAACACGTTAAAAATTAAGTAAGTAATACTATTAAAATATATGGTGAACTTTTAATAATTATAATTGTTCAACTAACTTTATTCTTAAAAGATGTATTAAAAGTATCAAATTTTATTCTGATGAAAATTAACTAACTGTTATGAACATTATTTTAGCTGTAGTTTTACTTGTATTTTATATTTATAAGTTAGACAATATATGCTTCATCGAGGCTAGCACTTTAATAGAATATTATATTAACTTTTAATATGGAATAAAATTGACCTTGTTTGTAACAGCAACATTTATTTAGCATAAAAATGGCAAGCAAATATTCCGTTTGCAATCAAACTCTTTAAAATTGCCTACCATTGTCACTGTAACGTAATGTTATTAAACATTAAAATATAAAGCAGTGCAAATGAGTAAGCCAGCACAGCCAAGAACGTGAATTTAGAATGCCAATACTCTTCATAAATATACAAATTTCCCTTCCGCAATTTATTCCACTTGGAATCCCCCTGCTCCGATGAGATATTCACGCGAAATGCTCCCGACGAGACGCAAATCCCTAAATAGAAAGCGCAAATCCCATACCCAGAATAGCGACGACCATCTCGTTCTGCACGACCTCCATGGATCCGTTGCACAGGTAGTAGATGTAGGACAGCGCGTCGCCCTTGTGTATCAGGAACTCGCCGGGGGCGCAGAAGATGCTGCGTATATGGAGCGAGAGGAGCTTGAGGCAGCCCTGCGAGGCGGCCTCGAAGATCGGCAGGCTCAGGATCTCGCGGTGCAGGTGCATCGACACGTCGCCGCGCAGCTCCTCCGGAAATTCCTTCAGCGTCTGTTGAACGAGGACCAAGAAGAAAGAAGCTCGTGAGCATGGTGTTGCTCACGGGAAGACGGGTTTTGAATATTTGTTGTATATTGCACACGATGTATATTGTTGTAAACGAACTCTGATAGAAAGAGAAGAGGCTTCGCAGGTACTTTCTGAGCATTTTTATTGGAAACGCTATTTATTGCTATCGATTAACAGTCTTTTGCTTGTAAGAGATAAATTATTAATTGAAGCAATACTCATATTTATTGCCCAATTATCTTGAAATTCTTCCCTCTTCAATGAATGTTTATTACATTAAATTTATTCATTTCAAACGGGCTTTCTAATATTAAAAAATTGTATATTGCAAAAATGAGTATTTCCAATAAATCTGATCTGATTAAATTCTACCAAGGATACATTTACATTTCTATTTATCTAACGTTTAAGCGATTTTAGAGTTAACATAAATATTTAGTTGAAAAGAACTTTAAATAAAAACAAAAATTTTATTCAATCAAAATCGAAGAGTGTGTCTAGGATTTTTATGTTATACGGAAGTTAAAAATGTAATAAATGAAGTTAAAAATGTTAAAAAATCACAGTTAAGCTTCTTCCTTTATAAAAATTATCAATTAAATAAAAAGTAATACAAATAAGTGTTTCAAGCTATTCATCGATCCCTTTTGCCATGACTTGTTAGACTTGCGAGTTTAGATTACTTTAAACAGACGCGAGTAAAAACTGAAATGCTATGATGCGAATACTAATTAAAAAAACCGTTACAGTCTTCCTAGGTGAAGGTTTTTCTTTGATGTATCTAACTACATTTTTCCTTGGAAAATCAACATCGTTTATACTTCAAAGCTTACAAAAAACGAATCTTTTTCAAAGTTGTACAAATACAAATAATTTATTCTGAAACAAACCACCTACTTTTTTAACTAAATATCTAATACATCTTTTAAAGGTGTAAATAAAATTTATAACTTCAATCAATTATTTCAAAGGTACTGTATAAATTATCTTAAGCAAAGCTATGCAAATCAAACTAAAAATTGAATTTTGAGTGAAACTTGTTAATTATTCTACTTGATATGTAGAAAAAAGGTTAAAACGAGCATACCGTAAAATACATTAAATTAATTAAATCATTTTTAAATAAATTATCATTTTTTCGATATATTATTATCAATTGAAGATGAAAGTAAAAACTATAAAAATAAACATTAAAGTAGATACTAAATTAAATTCGTTAATGTTTTGTGACTGTATTGTTTTGTTGAAAACAATTAAAACATTCTACCATTCCCACCTCATGAATATCGATTCCATGATTTAGGGACCACATAGTTTGAAAATAATCTTGCATCCTCTGCTTCAGTTCGTCCGGGATTTGATGTAACACTAGGAAATCTTTGAGATCTCGCCACTTCGTTTGGTACAGGGATCTTCGTGAGTACATACGTTGTATGATAGCGGTTACGTTACCGAAAACTACGGCATGCATCAAAGCTATAATTCAATCAGAAAATAAAAAATTATTTTAAAGATTATTGTATAAAATAGATACTTGTTACATGATACTTAAGATTCCCGTATATATAATATTTAAGATAAAAGATAATATTAAGATCATTAAATATTGATGTTTATTACCAACATTCGATTAGGAATGTTTTTAAACTTATTTGTGTGTAACATGAAATGAGATGCCTTTAATTTTCTGGTTTAAGCTATATATTTTTCATAGAAATTACAAATTTTAAAGCATTCGATTGAAAAATTTTAATTGGTATTAAGTACGTTTAAATGGTTAGATAGCTTAATTAGTACATTAAAAACCTTCAAACGACTGTATAAAAATCATCAGCTGTCAGCTAGAGTCGCTCTGTTTCACACTAATTATTTGTATCGAAAATTTAGTAATTAATATAGTAAATTGCAAATTCGTAAAATATATCGCTTTTACAGACTGACAAATTAACTTTGAAATCCAAAATATTAAAAGATATGCTCTCTTAACTATATATTACAAAATTCCGTACCTCCAACGAGCATCGTGCAGATGGAGAAGACTTTCTCAGAACTTGTGTTGGCAGAAACGTTTCCAAATCCCACGGATGTTAAGCTACTGCAAGTGAAATAAAGCGCCGTAATGTAGCTTTCCGCGTGAGTTACGTTCGTGACGTCTGGCATTTTCAACCTATCTGCCAGCGCATGGATCCAGCCTGAAAAGCGAGATTCTTCTAATTAATATACAACTTCCTTAATAGCAACGGCTTTTTTATTTTAAATGCATGTGAGACGTATAGTTATATTGCATGTTATATTAATACATTATATACGTCTGTAATTTTGTAATTTAGTTCGCCCTTTATTACAAAATATTTATCATCACTGCATGTGTAAGCTAATAACATTACGAAAATACATTAGTCATATTAGGATAATTAAATATTTCATATCATAACATTTTCATAATAATAATTTCGTGAGATATATACTAGTCTTACCATAATCAACCGTGTCTACTTAAGTCGATAATACAATTTTAACTTCGCACCAAAAAATACATTTACACATGTAATCTAATAAACTTTTGCAACGTTTTTAACGTTTTTCTTTAATTAATTCAGGTCAATTTTATTTTACCTAATTTTATAAATTATCATCTTGTATTAAATTACCATTTCTTAATGAACAATTCCCTTCCTTTAATCAAGCAGCACTTCGCGAAATGTACACTGATTTTCAATTTTAGAAGGAGCAATAATTTTAAAATGCTAAACTCGTGGTGCATCTGCTCTCGTTCAAAATCGATTTCGCCTCCGCAGAAATTCAGACTGTAGTTTCCTCTTTCGCTCACGTTACCATTCGACAATTTAAATTCAAGCAAATTAAATCTTTCTATGCAATTCAATTTGCCAGAGTATATTTGACTCTTGAAGTAACCTGGGATCTCTTAGACAAGCGATGTATACACAACGAAAGCGTATGCAAATTCTTATATACAAAAAGCAGAAGAAGAAAAAGAAGAAGCACCTATAAGAGCGGTATTATTTAGCAGTAACGGGCGTCGACTCGACCATCAACATTGAGGTCCTCCAAGTGCTGTTCGGGAAGCCATCCCTCGAAAATAAATAACCACTTGCTGCATATTGTCGAGTTTGCACTACAGTATTTCATATGGATATCCATACATAACGTATATATATAGGTAATTTTCCACAAAAATAAAAATTCGGTTCTCTACTCAATAACTTTTTTATAATTTAGACTTTAATTTAATATTCAATTGTAAGAAGAAGATTAAGCACATGAATGCGTAGTAAATAAGGGGACACGGGAGGGCGTACAAAACTCATTCTATTATTTAGAATTTGTCAAAATATGAAGATTAAACAAAAATATAATTCGGGGAAGTGAAGAGAAAGTTTAAAAAAGAGAGTTAAATCTAATAAAATAAATGAAAAAAATCAAGATTTTATCAGGTATTTTGTGGTAAAAATTAAAAGATTTAATTTTCTTTTATGTTTTTCCCTTTGTACAGAAAGTAAATTTTTGTTTAAATGCTTAAGTTTTTATAAATCCTTCATGCTCATACCAGTTGATCCAGTGTAAACCATCCTTGGGCATTCTTCTTTTCGTGCATTTGGTTATAAAAAATGCAGCCGTAAGTACCAAATTCAATAAAAGAGTTTAAAATCATCAACATTTAATTTTCAGTTATTAACTTTGATTTTTGATTATTTGTATGATGTCACTAGAAATTGTTTCAATCACATTGCAGAAGTGAAAATGGACAAATCGAAAGTAAATTTTGTCTTTCGAGTGCTGAAACGACATGGTCACTATAATTTTTAGCAAGTAATTGTATGTACGTAGCGTGATAGTAAATGAAGAAGATTGCATAAGTCGGCACTGCCGTCGTTATTACTATTATATGTATCATCAGCTTTTCAGTGACATAGTTATTTTTTTATCCTTATTTCTCTTTTTAGTATGAGAGGAAATGCGAGATAATATGCGCATTTTACCCATTATTCTACTCTACAACTCACTTAATGGAAAGCATACCAATTTTGTATAATGACCAGTGTTCAAGTATTCTAAACTTTTTATTAAGGATAATAATAAAATATTGAATACAGAAGATTAATGAATTTGTGAAAATGATGAAAATAATTAATATAAATAATTTGCTTTTATATCTGTTCAAATGCTCAACTAGTACTTAAATGAATTTAAATGTTTACATTTATATGTTATTTCATTACTTTAACCCTTTGTGAGAATAAATTTGTTTATTTTAATAAATAAAATGAAGAAAATAAAAGCGAGCCATATCGGATATATGTACATATTTTGTTGTTGTTTCTTTTTAATATCTGCAAAACATTGCCCTAAAGGCATATTTTCAACCAAATCCATTATTTTTTCATCGTATTGATCCTATATTTTGACATCTGACCAGCCTGATTAGCATTTCACTATTAATTCAACGATTGCAAATCATGTTGAAGCTTTAAGTGGGCCATTTTAGGTAAACTTACCTTACATCGCGAAAGCTTAAGTACAAACCAATTCTAAAGTTTATTACATTCCATAATAATTTCCATTACCCCCCTAAAAAAACACACACAACCATCCTATACAAAAAATTATAGACATTCAAAGCTTAAAAATAGCCACTGAGCTGTTTACATAAAACTCACACCTTCCCAAGGGAATCGGTCCTATACAAACACAGTTCTTCTGGCAGAAGAACTAGCGTGCACTCGAGTGGATCGACAACCCCTCTATACCTACACACGTTATGCATACACTGCGAAGAGAGCAGAGCAGCAGTTCCTTCGACGACGACGGGCTAATTCGACGGTGCGCTTCGCAATTCAATTTGTGTATATACCTACGGGTAACGTCGCGCGCGCGGGTATATATTATATATTGGAGAGCACAGGCACCGTCTGAGCATCCAACCCGACGGAATTTGCCGCGCGCAGCCACAGTCATGTCGAATTCGAGGGTGGAAAATATACGCAGTACGGAGAGGGGAGTAGGTAATATACGCTACGATTCGCCGAGCCAAAGCGTTCATCGTCGTCGGGTGTCAAACTGAGCGCGAGTAGGTACGTACAGCGCGAGGGGTCTGTTATTTCTGACGCCTGTGTTGTCTCCGTTGGGGGAAAGGAGGGTTGGTTATAGTGCGAGACGTGGCTGTTTTGTAGTTACAGGGCTGACGGTGGTTGTATTGGGATTATAGACAGTGCGTTGAATTTTAGTCGTACGGCATGTTTGCTCTTTTTGGAGATAATTAATCTTAACTTTATGATTTTTTAATTAGAAAAGTTAAACGATGAATGAAAATTCATTTTTCACACTGCATGCATATAGTGAATAATTTGCAAATATAATACCAAAGAATTGCCATTGTGATATATATGAATGCTATAAGCCAATTAATGTTTGACAATGAGCAGATTTTACATCTAAATATTGAAAATTTTTGTATTGACAAATAAAACCATTTATTATATTATAAGTATCTATTGATCTACGCATATTTTTATTATTATTGACAGATTCTTACACACTATATAATTTTCTTTTGATGAGTTGCTTTTGTCATATTTCATTGCATAAGAATACAGAATACTGCTAGCGAAAAAATAAAAATATATGATGTAGTGTAATTTGAATGTTGAAATTTAAATTTGTATTATAAATAATAGCAGCGGAGTTTCAATAAAAAGAAAAATCGTTGTTAATTAATCTTGTGAAGGAAGGCGTTAATGTTTATTAAAGTTCAAGAACTCGTAAAGTACCCACTTACAATTATCGTAAGACATGTATATGCTTACCCATATTACGTAATGAACTTTAATTCCATTTCATAACTTTATCTAGGTCTAAGACCACCGACTTTTTATACTCACGTTTCTTTATACTCACGTTTCTTTGATTGTTGATTCCCGCAAAAGCTCCCTGGTAGAAATCTAAGCTGGTTTCTAGCCAGATATTAGCTAGATTTTTTAAATCTGCTTTAATTCTGGTTATGAAATTAGCTAGAAATCAGTTACAAACGACATGCTTTTTAGCGAATTTTTAGTTAGATTCTGCTTAATATTCTAGTTAATATAAAATTGATAAACTAAGTAATTTATGTATTAATTAATAATGGAAATAATAACAGTTTTATAATAATCAAAGTAATACGCAATTCTAATCATACTACATTAAGTATTTTACTAAATTAAAGTTAAAAATGTACCTTAAATGTCTAGTAGTAATTGAGGTTAGGTTATTTGTTTACATAATGATGCATGCATTTAAAAAGTATTATTTACACAAAAAGTACCAAAGCCCCGAGTAAAATTTAAGTGTCTTTATTAGAGAAATTTATGTTATAAATAATAGAATGCATGTAGTCATATAATTATTGTTATTTTAAAAATACCAATAAAAACCGAATAATGTAAGTTATGACGAAATATGGAAAATTGGTAAACAGATATTTGTAGTTTTACAATGAAGTTTTATTACAAAATTTTATTTTCGACGTCAATCACAAAATTTGTGTTGACTAAGTTATGATTGACTAATTTTCAGAAAGGAAATTATTAGTTATCAAATACTTGTAGTATTGCATATACATATTTCTGTAATCTCGTAAGTTGTTATTTGTTGATAAAAATATTTATTTTGTCGGCATACTATATTGAACATTCAATAAAGTATAATAATGTATATTTTTAAAAACTAATAACTTTTCAAAACAAAATATAAATAGGTTAGATTTGCAAACAAAATACGTTATTGCTTAAAGCATAGTCTTAAGCAGATTCTAGCAAGATATTAGCTATAATTTGACTTATTAATAGCTTATTAATCTGGCTAATAATTAATAACCTAACCAGCCATTATAGCTAACTTTCTACCAGGGCTGTTATTGCTGTAATAAAATATAAGGTATTTTAACTAAAGTATTAGCTATTTTTCAACAGTTCAGAGTTTGTAACAACTGCTCGAAAATTTCTTTTATTTATTTCAAGTTATGTGTATTCGCATTAAAGAAATTGCCTACTCTTAGCATTAACTTTTAAACATTATCGAGAAACAAAGAGCTTCTATAATACTAATGAATTTGTTTCAGGACTAAAGTAAAACATCAGAAAACACACCTAGAGCAAAATGTGACAGATGTAAATAACGAAGAAGGATTTCAAATGAAAAAAAAGTAATTCTAAAACACACATCATCCATCTTCACTTCGCCACACTTCAGAATGCAAATCCGATAACAGGGTGAAAAGTGGCACCCATCACCAACCAAAAAACCTAAAGCCCGCATAAATATCTAACAACGGTCTCACCTCTCCTTCTCATCTACACCCATAACCCAGATAATAGCAGAGCAACGGGACATCACGTCTCCAGTCTTAAGGTCATTAAAGCCATGAACCTGCGCGATAAAGCGCGTCCTTCCTTCTTATCGCCCGCGTTATTTCCTTCATTCACCAGCACCGTCTCCTCCCCTGCCCCTAAAAGTGAAAGGAACAAGAGAGCCATCCTCTCCGCCTCTGTATATACCGCGGAGAATTCAGAGGGCCTTTCAGTGTGTATACAATTTATGCGCGAGGCTGGCGCGTGAAAGAAGTCGCGCGCTGCGTGGACGCGGAATATACAAGAAGGAGGAGTGGACACACGCGCGCGAGAGTCTGGAGGAGTCGAGATGTGGTGCTTTAAGGCACGTTGGGGACTGCTGGAGAAGTCAGAACCTGCGGATACGCGAGCAAGGACGAGCGTGCACTTTCAGTGTCGGTTTTATGCGGCCTCGGACGCCTGAATCGTTTTTAGCCGACTTAGTTGGTTATTTACGAGTGGATTGTGATTTTTTCTTGATGTGACTCTTTTATTCGCGTATGTACACTCGACGTGGGAAATTTCTGGTCTAATGCGGTGGAATTTTTTTGAAATACTATAGTTTCATTGGGTCTCATTGGATCGAACGCACGTTTTCGTTAAGCTCATTGGAGGATTTCAAACGCATTCGACCAGAAAATTTCCACGATACGATATGTCGTAACGTACCATAAATGGTCATAATTAAATGCGCGATACAAATTTAATTAGGAAATTTATACAATACCGGTATCCTAATGTATACACACACATAGGAGAGAGTACCCAGTATGACCACTCATAACTATTTTAGCTGTAACTTTTGTGTATCAAGGTGAAAATGAAAATTTCAAAATGGAATTAGTTGTAGGAATGGACCTTCTTGACGTAGTAAATTAATGTTGGCCAAAGTTAATAATCTGAGTAGAGTATTAATTAATAACGAAAAATAAAGGTTTTGAGTTTTTGAAAAAGTGTTAGTAGGACCATATAACGATTATAGAATAGTATTTTTACTTTAAATGCTTAAAAATTGTGCTTCAAAGATCGGTAAAGGTTATAAAATAGTATGTTGTTTATAAAAAATATTTTATATGAAATGATTAGTATTTAATTAGCTTCTACACTGAGCATGTAACTTGGGAAATAATTTTTTACACGGTAATTAACGGATTTTTCGTTAGTCTCGCAAAAATTTTCGGAGTTCTGATTTAAAAACAAGAACCTTCGATAATATTTAATAGCAATAGAACTATATCATGCATATAATCCAGCATATAAAGTACCGCCATCTAACGGTATGAGCGCAATAGCCATGGGTGGTCATACTGGGAGGGAATCATACTGGGGGACTCTCCCCTATATGTATGGTTTTTTCTGTGTGTATTCTATGTAAGTTACGTGGTTAAAAATGTGCAAGAATCTAAATTATAATAGACTGGAATTGAAAAACAATTTTATTTCATTTCAATCCTGAAATTCTTAACAAATATTTAATGTTATTCCAATTTGATCCTGTTTGATGTAATTCAAAATTAAAATACCTATCGATTCTCGTATGTAAGTTCAGAATGTAATGGATAAAATATTTAAATCTGTAAATGATGCATTTTTATTGCAAAAAGGATTTTGATATTTTAATATCGTTCGTTAACATTTTAAATTATAATACAGAAACTCAATTACCTGAGGTACAACAATTTTCAATTAATAAACGTTTTGATAATTAAATCATAAACTGTAAACTCAATTACTATAGGCACATAAACCACAGACTACTATTAAATCTTTATTATACCCATTAAAACAAAATTAATAAATAAAGAAAAAATATTTCAACCGAGGACATACATTCAACATGTTAATAATGCTAGCACTATAAAATCCATGATAAGAAACATCTTTATACTTATTTATTAACAATTTTTTTATTTTCTAACAATAATATACTTTGCAGTGATATTTTTAAAAATGATTTATGCTTAAAGGATAAAAATTAAAGTTTTGTACGGGATATACTGGAAGAAATAATAAGTAAATTTAATAAAATGCACGTTGTTTCTACTTACAATAAAAGTTAGTTTTTGCTAATTATATTGCAGGTTATAACTACTTAAAAAGCAGGTGAATCTCCTTTTTAAGGTGATTTATCATTAAAACCGTAATACACAGAATATGTAGAAAAATAATAATAATATTTAAACAAAAATTTCAGTAAGATTTGCTATTTCCAGAGATAATAAGACTGGAATTTATTGCATGTGACATATAAAAAACGTGCTTTAGTAACACATTTTAAAAAATAATTTAAAAACGAAAATAAAGTTTCAACAAAATAATAATATAGAATACAGTTTATAATTATACTAATAATTATAAAAAAAATTCAAGACTGTTCACACTACGTTTTAAAATATGACTCTCTACAAGATAGAACTACACCCAAGATAATTCAAAAAGTCGATTTTGCTTCCTCAAACAGTACAACAGAGTTTATAACTAGTAAGCTTTGTAATGGTAAACAAAAAGTTGTTAAAGAAACATGGCAGGAACATGTTTTCGGACATTGGTAATCAAAATTCACTATTAAAAAAATGTCTGTATGCATATGTGTGTGTATGTACGTGGAAGTGTGTGTGTCTGTGTGCGTGTGTATGCGTGTGTTTATGTGTGTCGATGTGCGTGTGTATATCTGTATGTGTGGGTATGTGTGCGTGCGTGCAGCTGTGTGTGTACGTGTGTGCTTGTGTGTGTATCTGCGTGCGTGTGTATGCGTGTGTTTGTGTGTGTGTGGATGTGGGTGTATGTGTGTTATTAGTAATACCGAGAAGGATATTTAGTTAAATATTTGAGTCATTTTATTTGTCTATTCTTAAGTTAAAAAAATTAATTTGTAAAAAATATCCTTTTTATATGTGCAACAATGACTGGATAAAACTGCACAAACCTTGCAAACAATTTTCAGAAGTACCTTTTTAGTATCTCTTATCTAAGTTCTTGGTCCAGATCGCAAGGACTTTTGTGGGGACTTTTTACAGGAAAACGTAATTTTATACTGTTGCTATTATTAATTTCTCTCGCAAACATTATACAACAGAGTAGGGATGAGACCGGCGCTCGCAAAATAACCCCCCTCCCCCTGACCAGTACCAACCTACACCTTCCTTGCTACTCAACTATATTGACCACTTTCCCGACGAAAATAAGCAACAAAAAAAGGTTATGAGGAAAAGAGTTAAGGAGGTTCATCTGGTACATAGCTAGTCAAAATGAATGTGCTACTTGTAATTCTTTTGTTTGCTAAGTATACTTCATTTAAGCTTTTATATAAATAAATTTATAAAAAATTACAATTATACATAGTACAATTCAAGTAATTATACCTATCTTATTTACGTATAAAAAGTTTAATACAAACACTGATTTGACTCTGTTTTTGAGGTTCAATGCACCTTTTTTGTTTTCAATTAATTTGTCTTATAAATGCAAACATTTTCAAGAAAAACTCTCCCTCTAGTTCTTTTAAATATGCAAATGAAAACGACGAAAGTGCGATTTATCATAAGACTTCACGCTAAATGTCTCAAAATAAAAATATTAATATCTCGCTTCTTAGGTATCCTTATCTTCCGAAAATTTAACTGAATCATTTTGAGAACTATATCTCTAGAACTATATCTATATCGGTATACTACATTTCTTTAAAATCTATTCATTAATTCCTTATCAGATGAACCTCCTTAAATTATTGGTTCATATTTATATATTAGAAATAATTTCATATTGGAATGATTAATTATGTTTAGGGAAGCTAAGTGCCAATTGACAGCTGAATTGGCAGCGGTTCTTCAAATTGTGATTATTATAGTTTACAATTAAATAAATCTTTTAAGACTTCAACTCTAAAATTGATTGAAGTTTAACAAATTAATTAACGTCAAATAGTATAGAAAATCAAAACTTTAAATCCACCTTAAGTACAATCTCTTTTTTAGGTTCTCTCTTGGGATCCGTACTCCTGATAGAAAAAATTCAACTGGAATAAGGGGATTTTTCTCTTTTAAGATAGTTTTAACTTTTTCTTTAAAACGCTATTTTTGCAAGTCTAAACAGTGATTCTTGCTTTTTACTTTTCTCCGCATATAATAGACTTAAAAAATGAATATTCTATTTCATAAATAAAGATTAAGCACCAACAGATTTTACAAAACAAATTTAATTTTTAGATGCAAAACAATTTAAATCACAATGCAGTTCAATAAAACATCTATAAAATAATAAATACGATTAAAAAATTCATATTCACTAACTTGATAACTATACAATTTAAGTAACTTTTTGCGACAATGTACTGGAAAGTCCATGATGCACTTCGAGTCACTCGAAAAACGCGCATTATAGTAATTTCCATCTCGATCCGCTTTGGCAGAGTTCCCCTTTTATATATACGTCACAGGGGTGACCGAGTGCGATGCAACAGGCCGAATTTCGCTTGTCGGCGTTCAAGTCCTCCGGTCTCTCACTTCATTCTGCAGAGCGCGCGCGCGCAACGTCAAGTATTAAGAACGTTATAAACGAGGGAGGAGGGAATCGCAAGAAAAACACAAGGGAGTAATAGCCATCCGAGATGCTAATCATGAGGCGGGCGGAACTTTGGCGCGCGAGGCTGAATTGAGAAAGTTCTTTGCGCCCCGAGAGCGATCGTAGTTGTGAAAAATATTGCTTTCAAGGATATGGCTTCGGATAGTCCTGCGTTCAATTCCTTATCCCTGCACTGGAGGAGGAAGAATTCTCCTCGACACGAGGTTGAATTTTCATTCGGCGACTTTATTTTTCCTCGCGGGCAGACTCTCCTGTTCGGAGATATGCAAAGACGCAGATCATTTGAATACGCGCTATCGCACGTGATTTTTTACGGTCTACTTTTGAGGGAGATAGAGAGAGAAAGAGACAGAGAGAGAGAGAGAGAGAGAAAAGTTGAAATTGGGTACTATTACATGTAATTATTTCATTGCAAAGACATGGCATTTATGCTTACCATTATCCGACATGTACTAGAAACGTGAATAGCGCTACGTACATTGTATTATTCATTGTCCAGGATTGAGTTTAATTCATATTTAAATTATTTAATTAGGCAGGCAATATCTACTATTCGTATTAATTGGTAATATATTTTTTTTTATTATATTAAATTCATTATTATAAATTATATGATATGTCAATATTAATTAACGTTTTTGAGACCTATATCAATACTATTAAATAAGACGAGTATTCATTTTGTTATAAACGAATAAAATATTATAAGATGACCTATAATATTATTGTCCATAAAGAATCCATAAATGTTGAGCATTTATAAGAACTATTTCCTTCTGCATAAAAAGAAAAACATAAGAGAAGTGAATTCTTTTCTATTTTTACTACTGAATGTCTGACAAAACCTAGATTTTTTCACTTATATTACAGAATTTTACCTTCTGTTTTTAAAAGTTTCTCTTTACTTCTTCACATCAATTTCTTTTTAAATTTGATATTTTGACAAGCTCTAAGTAATAAAGTTGATTTTCTACGTTTCCCTTACATATAATTACTACGCATATATGGGTATTCGACATGGCTATTCGACGTGCATGCAGGCTTATTGAAAATTTTTAAATGACTTAAAGCGATATATACGCTATTAAAATGCACGTAAAAACAAATTAGGTTTTGCATTTATAACTGAATATTCTATTACGTGCGAAACCCATTTTGTTTACCATCATAAGTCATTTGGAAGTAAGAACGCCAAGAATAACAAACCACTTCAAGTTATGCGCGTGATTTGCATGTTCGTTTTCAATCCTACATCCTACTACGAGAAGAAAGCACTCGCGAACTCATAAACTGAATAAACTCTTCCACATGACTATCACTCTTATAAAAGAAGTTTATCTCAAACGAAGAGAACCGCAGTGCATTCTTCTATCCTTTCTCTCCCCCCCCCCCCCCAACCTTTCGCATGCACTCCTCTCAAATGCATAACACATGGATGAGCTCTTGCTCAAACTCCGCGGCGGGCTCTCTCTCTCCTCTCTCGTCGTATACGCAGTCATAAAGCTCGTCTGCCTTGTAGAAAATATCGCTGATATCACGCGCGCGTGCGCCACTCCCAGGCAAGTGCCGGAAATCACTCACCGAGATCCCAGTCCTTGTCGTGGCTGCGCCTCTCCTTCTCGGCGATGACGTACCAGACGCATGCGAGCCAGTGGGCCACCAGCGTGAAGAACAGCATCAGCAGGGTCAGGATTATGGCGCTGTACTGGGAGTACCTGTCCATCTTCTGCAGCAGCCTCGCCAGCCTCAGTAGCCTCGTCAGCTTCACCAGATGGATGTGGCTGTGCCCCGATTCCTGCGCATAAATGTAGACGGGACGTGTATATTACATGTTAATCGAGAGAATTTTACGTTCAAAGCGATAGAAAAATTTATGCTAAGAAAGTTGTGCACGTGCTAAATATTATTGAGGATGCCGAGCACTGGATATTTTATTATCGTCAAATTTGAGAAAAACTAGTTAACCTAAAAATACCCTAAGTTACCCTTATAAATAGCAAAGCCAGTTCTGAATGATTTAAAAATACACTAGTTTGGAAACGGTCCCATCGATGAAACCATCAATATTGAAAAATATCCTTATAATATTTCCATCATAAAGTATAAAATTGTATTAATTATTGTATATATTATATCAAAAATACACGAATTAAAATTCACTCCTACTGTAAGTTAGTTATATAGGGTACTTGTCCATATTTATGAGCCTGTCCATATTTGTGTGCCTTTTTCTTAAATGTAATTTGCAGCGATTAAATCATAAATGAATCAGTAAAACTATTTTTAAAACTAAGATAAAGTATTAAGTTACAGTTTACAAGAGTTACATGAAAGTTTAAAATGTTTTTCATAGAGTTATAATTTTTTTAAACATATAAATCATGAGTTGGTGGTTTTACTTTGTTTCTTGTCTAAAATGCTAAGGATTGCTTGACTTTTCAAAACTTAATTTAATTATTCGGACGTGATTTATGACAAACAAAATATTTATTGTATCATAAAATAATTCAATTTAATATTAAAAAATGTGAAATGAACATTTTAGACTCAATTTATTAATTTATTAATGAATCCAGTAATACCGCGAGATTTTCGAAGTTTGTCCGTATCGCCCCCTCATGATAGACGGAATAACCTCATTTCTGCTTGTAGAATTCTAAGGGAGAAGAAGTTTTCACAAGCTTTATTTTTTCCAAAGCTGTTGTTATGGAATAGTGCATAATAAATTATTATCATTGTATCAGTTTGCATGAATTTAGATAATTTATAGATTATGAATTCTGTGTCAAATACTTAGTTTTGTTCATAATATCTCTGTGTCTATCACATTTATTAATTTCAAATATTTTGAAACTTTATTTATATTTATTAATTATTAATTAAAAACTGTCTAATTACAATTATTTATTATAATATTTCAAAATAATAAATAAATAAAAAATAATAATTATAAAATTATTTAATTAAGCTTATTTTAAGTTATCTTATACTTAAACAAAAAATAGATTCCATTAGTATTAATATTTAGCAGTAATTATAGAAATAATTAAAATGAGATTTCATGAGTACACTAATCGGGGGCACAGTTTTTGAGCAGGCACACTAATGGGGGGCACAGAATTGTGAACACGCACACTAATACGGGAAGATTGGGCACAGTAATACGTTATAGCCTATTGAAGAAGCACACTAATATGGAAAAAAACCTTTTTTTTTTATTTCTAATTTATATCTGTATGAATGCTTAATATATTCAATTAAAACAAATTCCATCTTAAACACGGAACGTTAGAGTACCTATGTAAACTTCAATAGCAAAGATTAAAGCTATATACGTTCAGCAATCAATTATTAAATTCAAAACATTGCTTCATGGCACACTAATACGGACAAGTACCCTAGTCAATGGTTTCTTCTCAATCATCATCGTCAGGATTATTTTTAAATATGAAAATCAATACAATTGCTAGTTATAAGAATAAATTTTTTTATTTTTTCAGATAAATTTGACACCATTAAAAACAAGTTATGTTTTTATATGAGCTTAATTTGAAGTATTTTTAGAATAACTAGATTTTTGAACAATAATTTTGGGCTAGTTAAATATTCGGAAAGATTAAATTGCATAAAAGTAAAATTTGGAAAGAATAAATTCGAATAATATTAACATTGAATATAGAAATATTAAAAAAACAAAGTATAGAAAAAAGAAATTCGTAACGGTGAAAATATGGAAAATAAAAATTCGTAGAGTCAAAATATTGAAAATCAATAATTTTATAGATTAAAATATTGAAAATTGTTAATTTATTTTTTTTAAATATACGGGTATTATTGCCCTTGCCAAGTTAGCGGGTTGTATATTAAATTTTCAATATTTTAATCTATAAAATTATTGATTTTCAATATTTTGGCTCTACGAATTTTTGTTTTGCATATTTTCATCCCTACGAATTTCTTTTTTCTATACTTTGGTCTTTCAATTTTCCAATTTCCATAAAATATCTTTCCGAATTTTGCTTTTATGCAATTGCATCTTTCCGAATATTTAACTACCCTCAATATTTTTTATGAAAATAAAGCAAAAAAAATAAAATTTGAAAAAGTTTTTCTCAAATGTGACAAAACTAGAATCTTGAGTATCTGATATCCTTAAAAGCTGAGGATTAATTTGATAGCATAATATCCTACCCAAGTTCACCACATACATGAATTTTTTAATTTAATGCTATATAATGCACTTTATGCGTTACTTTTTAAAGTAAAATATATTTTTGAAATGCCCAGCGATCTGTGCTAGAAATTTGCATGTGGATTCAAATAATCTTTATTAACAATTAAAAGAAAGATTTCGGTTTAAAAGTTTAGAACAATTTTTTGCTCATATGCCCTTAGTAGGAGATATTTAGATCTTCCATAGGTAAAAAATACATGTTTATACTAGACTTTTGGAGCAAGATTTGCGATTTTATGGAATATTAAACCCGAGATATGGAAGCTTCAAGCTTTTATGGAAAAATGAAAAAAAAATATGAGTGACAAAATATAGTTTAACAATTTCAGTTTGAACGAATCAAAATTTTTAATAACTTATTTTTATATTACGTTAGTAAAATTGATGCTTTAAAGCTGAAAAATTATATTTAAATTGCGTTTTAAGGGTGAAAAAGCTAGTGTTCTTTAAAAAGAGCATGGCAACTTCAAGAGTTAATAAAAGCTTCATAATACTTTATTTTGTAATCAGTTTCTACCATCAGTATTAAGTACAAAAGAAGTTATTATATCCAAGTTTTACCTCATGAAAAGTAAATTTTACTACCGAATTTTTCGGCGCATTTACAAGGAAATCCTCCCCATTTATAATCGTAGGTTTAAACGCTTCCCGTCACCCGGAAATTTTCGTTGCATTAGTAGTCTTCTTTCTCTCTCTCACTCTTCCTATATAGTTTTGCAGCACCCCGGGGAGGCAGTCAAAACCTCTGATGTGCCCATCGAGGATACACGTATTTATTCGGCCTCGGGGCGTCGGGCTTTCACGGCTAAATCCCTGCCTCTTTTATCCACGTCTCCTTTTATTCCCCTTAAAGCGCGAGTTGCAGGAGAATAGACGAGCCTGCTTATATTTCCCGGGAAAAGGAGCGTGTGAATAAGAATGCGGTTGTTAAACGTGACGACGGAGGGACGGCATTTTGTGTATGAATGCACGCTATAGAGAGGATCAAGAATTAAGCATGGATCTGGTGAGATCACTTTTGTACTTTTACAGTTTTCTCCTTTTAGATACTGAGATGGAATTGGATATCTATTAATCACAGCAATATTAAACAAAATATTTGCCTTTTTATAGGAATAATCAATATTACAATTATGTTAGAAGGAATGGAGAATTCAAAAACTGTAGAGGGTAACAAAAAATCTCATGCTTCGCTCTTTTTTATGGCGTGGATTATAGTACCACTCTTAATATTGACCCAAAAAAGAGGGACACTTTTATAGTATTTTTTCACACTAGTTCCCGTACTTGTTGCTTTTAGGACACACTGTGTAACGTGTCAGCTATCCTAGTAATATAGAGCAGGTATTACTCTGTAATATTACTCTCGATGAATGATGGGTCTAGGTGATGAACTGATATTGACTTGATGGTGAAAGCATCTGCTGACATTGATACCATAAACGGATTTTACTATCGATAGTTTGCAGGGTAGTGCACGATAATCATTTTAGCAGTAAGTCTTGAATGCTGTATCTATTTGAAATTACTATTTCTGCAGCTCAGTGGCATTAAAAATAAGGCATTTACGTCTGTGAAAGGACTATATAGATAGTTGATTCGAATAATTTTAGAAATAAATTGTTAGGGGATATGAGTTTTTCCTTTTGCAGGAAGAAATAAATAGAAAATAAAGAAAAAGAGAAATAAAAAGACAAAAAGAAGAATTAAAAGTTTTTCGTATCATTTGTGAATTGTATAAGTTTTCTTTCAATTTTATTTTAGTTTGTATCATAAAAGTAAGTCAACTCAATACTTTTCTTCAAATATTATACTTTAACTCTGAATTATCTGAATTAGATATAATGACATATATTTTCGTATTTTCGTTATTTCATATAACGCGTTTACAAATGTCAAAATAATAACAGCGTTTGGGCTTGCAAAACGGACTCGCCATTATGGTGAATAATGGATATCTTTACGTATCGATGTATTGATCAAGTTCGAGGTAGGGAAAGGTGGGACAAAACGGGGTACTGACCGTTTCTCATATCATACACGGTGGCATTGTTTTCCACCAATTAAGGTTTCTTTAATATGTACTAGAAAGATAAAAAAATTCAAACCCCAATCATTTTATGTACCAGAACTTTCAGGATAGAAATGGCATCATCAAAACAGTCACTATTTTAAGTTTTAACTTAAGTACTTACCTACTGCACAACAAAGCACGTAACTCTAGATAAAATCTTACAAGGCTATGTTGTAGAGTTACTCAAAGCTTTAAAAATCGACCTAAACATTGAGCTACGTAATAATATATATTAATATTAATTTTAAACCCAATTGTTCGGGACAAAACATGGTGCTGCAAAAGAGGGTACCAAAAACATAAAAAAAATTTTTTCTTCATAATTTGAAATACTTAACGTTAAAATGTCAAAAAATATTATTAGAATTCATAAAAGATTGCCTCGGAGAAATTAGATGATTTATAAAAAGTTTCTTAAATCAAAAACTGGCCATTTTGACAAAAATCGTTGAAAATTTGTTAATTATGTCTAATAATTTTCTTTTCATGTAACCTTAAAATTTTCACTTTTCTCTAATAAAATATTCTTCTAATGATATTCTTAAAATTTTTAAAATGCTAGTCTGAAGCAATAATTGGAGGTACCCCGTTTTGCTCTGCAGTTTTTGCAAATACTAAAAAACATTTTTTAAATGGTTCATATTATTTATTTGTAAGCGTTGTATGGCTCTCTCTTAGGTTTTATCGTGTAAATACGATGATAATAAATAAAAATAATTTGTTAGAAATATTATTTTCACTTATAATATATAAGAAAACGAAGCTTATTGTTAGATACTCCGATTTGATCCACTGATCCCGAAATGTACGAAATTTGCAGCTCAAGAAGTTGCTTCTTCGTAGTAAACAGATTCTAAATATTTAATAAGTCATAAACATTAACTATGCATTTTTTTACTAATAGTAAATTAAAGTTTTTATGTAACGTATATTTTGAAAAGGAAATAGTTTTTTATGTTTTTATGTTCTTATGTTCCGATTATATCATTCATTTATTTTAGGTCACGATAAGCGCATGAGCGTGTATAATTTAAACTGCACTAAAATGTTAAAATAAAAACAACTTTTGCAACGTGTATACAGGTTGACTTTAGCACAATTAAATTTAATGTCCCCTATTAAAAGACAGAGAAGTTTAAATTGAAATAAATAGATTATTATTAAGTCTATAAGAATTTGCATGCCATCGATGTTTTTTTAAATAAGTAATGCACCTGAATTTACTCAAATTAATCAATGTAATTAATTTTGTTCTATAAAACTACAAATTGTGCAGTCGTATATCACCCTCAAATTAAAATAGTTCACAAACTACACAAGCAAATCAACAAAAGAAACATCTATTTATAATCGAAACATAGTTGAATTGATATACTCTGTTCAATTTGTTTTAAAGAAATACAAAATGTAAAGTTTAAAAAAAAAATTTACTTTCTAACTTTTTTTATGATTTGTAAATTTACCCTCAATTTTTTGATATATATAATGCTGTTATTAAAACTCTTTACGGCTTTCAGAAACTCTGGTCCGTAGAAACTTTTTTTAGTGTTTAACGAACTCTTATCAGATCTTCTTACGCAGAAAATGTTCGAAAGTAACATATTTATAATTTTAAAGCCCGAGAACTTCATAAAAAACATAGCCTACAACTCGAACCTCTTGATGGTGGTAGTACATTGACTTAGATATATTTCAAGTAGGTACCTTCCACTCGAAGGTATCTTAAGTACTTCATTTTTCTTTTTGTTTTACGCGAGAAACCTCCTTCGGTGGGATGACAGCGAATGATTCTTTTACGACCGTTTCATGGACACGCCGCGCGTATATAAAACTGCTCCCAGATAAAGTACCTAACCAGGAACCCACGCTTTATACCGAGCATAGTCGGTACTTTCTTAAGTGCCTTTTAAAACTTTTGTAATTTGTTAATTTTTTGTAATTAATTTAAGAGAAGTTGGACTTTGTCATGACTCTATCATATAAAACAAAAATTCTTCTACATATTTTTTTTATGGAAAATGGTTTTAAGGGCTGTAGTTTAACGGTAGTGAAGTATACGTATAAGTATACCTATAGAATTTAAAATTGCATTTTCACCAAAAATTCTTTTTCTTAGCTTCAAAATTTTTAATGTTAATTTTAGTGCAGTAATTAATAGCTTATGAAAAAGTTTTCTTTGTGAATTTTCTTTGGAGACAAAGCGAACTAAGGAAATTTGATAGATCTCTAAGTGGCCATAAATTACGCTTTTTAAAGTTTCTGATGATAGCAGATGAAAGGGAATAATAATGTAAAGAATTAATTTATTCACTTTTAATCAATTGATATGCTTACAATAGGAAACAGACATGGTATTGAAATGAGACTTAATTTTTTTATCTACAATTGGTAGTTTAAATTTACCGTGCGACCTCTGGCGGGCTGCCCCTTCCTCGGGCATTATTCGTATATATCAATATATTATCCCATATGTTATAAAGAAAAATATGTCGGTCGAGGGGGAAATTTTACTAGTACCACCGTTGTTACCGTGGCGGATGTTTTCTTCCCCAATAACAAATAATTTAGGAATACGTTATACGTCGATTTTCGAATTATTTAATGCCTCTATGTTTCACTATTAATTATTTAAAAATGTAGAAATTCAAGTAGCTTTTAAAATGTAGCGCACGATATAGCGTCGAAAACGACGGCCACTTAACCTAACATTAACGGCATTCAACCATGTGGTATATCTATATATACACTGTATTGGCGCCGCATGGGAATGGTATTGGCCGCCATATTGATTACGTGACTCCATCTTTGTTTAAATTTATAGTATAAGTACACTCGACGTGGGAAATTTCTGGTCGAATTCGTTCGAAATCCTTCAATGAGCTTAGTGAAAACGTGCGTTCAATCCAATGAGATCCAATGAAATTGCAGTATTTCAATAAAATTCAATCGCATTCGACCAGAAATTTCCCACGTCGAGTATACCTACCATAAATCTTCTCATGTTCTCATACACTCAATCTTAGACTTTTTAACCCGGCTAAATAGATTTCATATACAATCAAATATGATTATATATGATTATATATGATCTTATATTTAAAATAATCATTATATGAAATTTTTGTATGATCATATAGAATCATATATAATCATGTATTATCGTGTATGATCATATATGATCATATATGCGCATATCCGAATTTTGGTTACATATGATATATAAAAATATATGGATGATATATAAAAATACTAATTATTGTTTAAATTGAGTATAGTCCCTCAGTTTGAGTGTTATCATCCGCATGATACATCCGTAACAGGCAACTATACCTTTAATAACTGCATCTGATAACAAAAATTCCATTCGAAAATTTATGTAGGTTGTATCTATTATATAATTATGATCATATATGATTAATTTTTTATTTCCTGCAAGAACTATACTACATCTGTATAACCAAACTTCTTTAAGAGACATTAATACATTATTCCAATATAATATATTGCGTATGCACAACGCCTCTAGAGGCAAAGATTGCCATTATAAAAGGTAGTGATTTAACGAGGTTGAATTTGGGGTTCGTTGGGCTGCTGCTCCTCAGCCAAAGGTGGCAGCTCGATTACAAGCTTTCTTCCGGTCCAAGCTTTTTGTAACATCGATAGCCGAATACACACACCCACCCACACACACGCACACCCACACACACATACACACGCATGCAGACACAACCACCCACACACACACAGCTACGTACACGCACATCTTCACACACACACACACACAAGTAGACAGCGTCGAAACGGTATCTTGGAGCCAATGAAGCTACAGAATAATCGATTCCAAACAATTTCATTGTGTACCCTGCGCGTAGTACGATCTTCGTAAAGCTTTTGCGTGACTGGGTTTCCGATGTCCTCTGTGTATATGTGTACAAGACCCATCGAATGGATTATTAGGGGAGGTATAATAGCGGGCGAACAAAATTACGCGTCCACGTTTATTGCCTTTATCGGTTGGAGGTGCATGCTCGCGCGCCCAGTTCTGTTTTATGATACGGGAATTGTTTTGGTTTACTGTTATAGTCGAGAGAAAGAGAAAGGAAAAGAGAGAGAGAGAGAGAGAGAGAGAGAGAGAGAGAGAGAGAGAGAGAGAGAGAGAGAGAGAGAGATAGAGAGAGAGAGAGGTTATTCGAAACCAAATAAAGTAGACGAAGCTTTTTGTTATTGGTGCTTGTCTTTTCCAGCATTAAAATGAATTAGATATTGCGTGAGCTCGAAGTGTGACAGTCGTTCTGCGTGTGTAAAGAAATGATTAAGGGAATTAAGGGACTGTCAATTATGATAATATCGCTTATTTGAAAGCTATATTTTCGGTGATTTTTATTGATGATATAAGGTAAATGGTTGGAATAGTTGAAATTTTATTAGATACACAGGTCTGTACGAAAATAGATAGATAGATAGATAAGACATTCATTTCTGTCAGTGCAAAAAATAATAATACAATATGTAATACATGTTTCATCATAATTTTACATATAATCCTAATACGGTGTCTCAGGTTTTTTCTAATCTTCCGATTACATAATAATTAATTTGTCCTAGTTTTTATTACTCTCTCACGTGGCACTTGTCAATAAACACAAATAAATAAATACAACAGCACGGAGCAGTCACAGCCGAGGAATTAGACTAAATGAACACGGCAAACTCCAATAATTAATATTTTATAGTCACTTAATTGCTTGTTACGTACTATTTAGGTTGGATATTTTATATAAAAAATTATCGTCCAATTATTTAACATCGAACTATTTAAGTTAGTTTAAAAAAGTTAATTTGACAAAAATATTAGTTTTTATTATTTAGTTACAAAATATTATTTAAACCATTCAACGTACAACTTATATTATGTACATAAAATCTAGGTCTCACCCAATATACATTTTCTAATGAATTATTATTAAGGCTAATAGGTATTAATCAACAATGAAATTTCCTAGAATTTAGATGATGTGCTTTTGTCGGCTTTATTAATTATTAGCATCACCCGTTGCGGCTTCGCCCTGGAAAAATACTGATCGCAAATAATTATTATTCTCAAAATAATTCGTAATGCAGGCTTTTACCGCAACAGAACCACCGGAAAAGCTACACCATTTTATTTTTTTTTAATTTAGACTTCAGATTTGAACTCGATGAGTTCAAAAACCCCTATATACTCATATCTAGCTTCTAGAACCCTGTATTGAAATAAAAAGTAGCCTATATTGTATCCTGGGCTTTAAGCTATCTTACAGTGAAAGTTTCATTGAAATTCGTTGAGCAGTTCTCGAGTGATGTTCTAACAAACAGATATACACAACAGATGTATATATATATATATATATATATATATATAGATCAATAACCCCATCTCGGCTTCGTCCATGCTAAGAGTGCGTGGAACTAAAAATGTAGAAATGTCTATTATTTAATAATAGTGCGTGTGTGCAAATTGATGCATCAGCCTTTGTGATTAAAAATCAAATGTATAACTCATGAAACTTCAAAGATATTAAAGATTTGTGAAAATGGATTCTATGCGTTTTGACCTCAATAGGGAATGGTTAGGATAAAATCTAGAAATTGATTTTTAAGTATTTTCAGTAACCTTTGTGAACAAAAACCAACTCTGTATCTCCTAAAACTTTAAAGATATTGTAAAATACGTAAAAATACGTTTCCCCCCTTTTCACCCCTTATGAAATGATTAGGGTAAATTCAAGAAACTGATTGTTAGGTATTTACACAGGGAAACTTTATAAACAAAAACCAACTCTATGTCTCCCAAAACTTCAAAGATATTGGCAAATACGTAAAAATACGTTTACTCCCGTTTTACCCTCTTAGGGGTTGATTGGTTCGGTGTTTGGTCTGGGCGTTGATGAGTGACTGAGTGAGTGAGTGAGTGAGGGAGTGTATCGGACATATTCTTTTATAATATATATATATAAATATTAAATAAAAAAAAAATATATATATACTAAGGGGGTACCCCCTGCTTGCTCCGCTTGCCAACCCCCAAAGCATCATGAAATTTTTTGTTTTTATGAAGGTTTTCTATTTTTCCACACCACCCGGGAAGTAAATAGATTGGCGCGTTTTTTTGTTTTGTTAATTAAGCTTTTTTATACATTCAAATTTATGTTTTATTTAATTCATTTATAAATAAATATATGTAACTCATACTTACATTTATTTATATTTAGTTTTAAGTATAGTATTTTTTAACATATATATTTATTTTAATTTTGTTTTTTATTTGAATGTAATATTGTAAAGCTCTTTTTAATTCGTATGTAATAATCTATATATGTAAATTTAATATTAATGAATATAATTAAAAAAAACAATTCTTTTGCATGTAATAAGAATTTACATTACTTTAATTTTTGTTTTAAATTAACAATATATCTTGTTATATTATATTATGAAAAACTTAAAAATTTCACTCATATAAATCTAAATTAATTTGCATGTATTTTATTTATGTGTTATACTTTTTACATATTTTTTAGATTTAACCAAGAAATTATTGATGAAAACAAAGATTCAGAAAATCAGTAAAATGGAATAAACTGCACTGATATGTATAATGAATAAAACACTTTATAAATTTATAAACATTCACAATTATTGTTATAAACAATTTTTATATGTATAATATGTATATAGAAAAAAAAACAAAAATAAAAAATGATAATTAATAGAAATAAGTAAATGAGGAGGGCATGAGGAGGGCTGGGAGGAGGGCTATGAGGAGGATACAAAGAGGAGGGGCGAGGAGGGGCAAGGAGGGCAAAAAATAAGATCAAAATAACGTAATTTTGAAATGATATTACCTTGTTTTGAGGAGGAGAATGAGGAGGGCAAAATGAGGGTCGAGGAGGGGCGAGGAGGGGCGAGGAGTGCGTAAATCTTATAAGATTTACAATCAACTATATAATATAGGAAGATATATATATATATATATATATATATATATATATATAGATTATAGCCCTAAATTATACAACGATATTAAGCTAGATTTTACATCGAATTTTATTAAACCTCGATGTAGGATTCACTAGTCATTGTTGAACTTTCTAACATGTTTTTTTGTTCGTAAGTATATACATATTTTGATATTCGGGATGGATACTACAGCTCTACTTGAAATCAACGAAAAAATAAAATTGCTATCAGTCAAAAAAGTGCTGATTCGCGCGTGCCGCACAACCGTACTTATCTGTACGAGCTGGCATCGAGTCGCGAAAATGAAGCGTCAACAATGGAAAATAATTGCACCAGCGGCCTTGAAGCTCGCTGCAGCATCACTGAACGTCACGTGATTGGTCCATTCAGCTATATGGCGGGGGGGGGGGGCGTCATCCTATATACCTCCCAGTCGTCGGAAGATCGGCAGCGAAAAAGGAGAAAAACACCGGCGAAGGACGCTGCCAGAGTGCAGCGAAAAGTAGAGACCGGGAGAAATCGAGACAGTCGCTTGGCGGTAATAATATGTCGCGTATAGCTATCGCGCGCACGGCAAACGAACTCCATTCAGCGTTATACGCGAATTCGCCGGCGATCACGCGCGCGTTTCTTGGATTCGCGACATTGGCTTGTAATTTGTCGAAGGTCTTCGAGTAGTGACGCGTGCGGTTTCTCTCTGTAGAGGCAAGCGTACGCGCGCTAGTGAATAATCATTTCGAGTTTTATTGGAGGGTAGGAATTGTGTGTCAAATTATCCAGTACCACTGATTTTTTATTTTAGAACAGAAACACGTACATGTACTTGTATAATTTTATTTATTTATGGGAATTTATTAATATTAATTATATTAGAAATAATTTTATCTTATGATTGGAAAAGGAGGATGCTACACGTTTATTAGTATATTGTGCAACTAGGGGGAGGGGGGGCTAAAATTATCACCCTCGTTAGAAATTACCCTCTCCCTTGTTACACACCGTACTTTTTTTGGCAAGTACATGTAAGGCCCTACTTATTTATTCGCCCTGTACTTATTTATTCGAATTTTCACCACGTTTTTCTCAAACTTCCCTGCACATGGAGGAATGGCGCACATAAATGATGGCATTGGTTTTATACGTTCCCCTTTAACGGATAAAATATTTTTCTTAATACGTGCATGTACTAGGCCCTTTTCCATGCATCTAAAGTAAATGGCAAGTTGAGCATTTCGAGCGTTTTTGCCGGAGCGGGAGGCAGTCGTTACCTCCCGCTGCAGCGGGTGGTAGTGGCCATTACCTCCCGGTCCTAAATAAAATTTTTCAAATTTGTAGAACATTTTGTAAATATTGAAAATTTTGGAAAATGTTGATAAAGGGGAACGTATAAAACCAATGCCAAACATTTATGCGCGCTATTCCTCCATGTGCGGGGAAGTTTGAGAAAAACGTGGTGAAAATTCGAATAAATAAGTAGATAGTCCCGAGTACTGTTATACTTTATACATGTGTTTAAATTGAACAAATTCATAGATATTATATAGATAAACGATGGCGTTGGTTTCATAAGTTCTCTCAAGGGGCCCGCCATGGTCATCTTTCTTAATTTTTCTTTTCAATTTTATCATCGTATTTTTTACTTTGAACAGTGTAAAATAAAATGATTAAAATGAATAAAGAATTTAATTTTATCAAGTTTAATATAATTAAAAACGAATTGCGGGGTTATCAGTAAGGAGCATCGAAAATCTGATTTTTTCGAACTGCAAAATTTAATAGTGCGGAAAAGTTTTTTTATATGATGATTAGAAAATGGCATTTTTTAATGTTTAGATTTGCGAACCTGCCCCTGAAGCTTTTTTATTTTATTAATATAATACCAGTTTTATACTATTTCAATCGAATACCAATTAACTGTATAAACTCACTCTAAAATTATTTTATATGATAACACAACATTCTTATTAATTTCATACAATCAAATGCTTAAAAAAGGTAAAGGAAGAATCAGAATGCTGTTTTCTTTCTGCAAAATTTCGATAAAAAAACTAATGATTTTGTAAATTTGTAAGTTTGTTAACTCTCCATGCCTTTTTGCACATTCGGAAAAGAATGACTCAGGTTTGGCCATTTTTTCTACTTAAGGACAGCCTGAGTTAAGCTGAAAAAGAAATTTATTTTATGATCCAATAAAAATTCTTCCTTTCAAAGCAATCATTCTGAAAACTACAAAGAAGGAAAGAAACTGCTTTATTAACTGGAAGCTTTTTCAAGGCAAACTATGCCTATTTTTCATAAAAAGTCAGACTATAAACCAGAGTAATCTCGTTCCTAAATATATTAAGGTGGTTGAATGGGAACGGTTGAGATTCAATGTGCAGTCAGTTCCATGTAGTGAATCCTGCTATAGAAAAAACAAGCTAAGAGCCACGTGGAAATAAGCTAAGAGTTCGTAACAAATAGAATCACAATATTATCAATTTGTTATTGTGCAATTTTGACAAGAGCAAATGTTATTTTAATTTTTTTTCGATTTTTTTTTAAGCATTTATTTGTATAGAATAACAAAAATGAAGTGTTATCTTGTGTGGAAACGTTTTAAACGAAGCTGACACAGTTAATTAATATCCGATTTAAATAGTACACAAACAACATTTTTATTAATATAATGTAAAATCTTTGAGGGCAGGTTGGCAGACTGAAACAATAACCTATTGTCATCTTTAATAATCATATAAATTTTACAGTTCTAAAACATCAGGTTTTCGATTCATCCTAATATTAATGTTCTGAATAATAGATGGCATTGGTAAGAATTAATTAATGAATCTTCAAAACTTTTTTTTTCTTTTTAATGCAATTTTACTAAAAGAGTTTAAAACAAAGTCTTTTTCCATTTCATTTTTTTATTTCAGTATTCGACTAGAAGCTTTTTGTTGTCTACATTATTCAGTCATATGCTGCATAAATTGTAAACGACCATCACCATTAAAAAGAGCCCGACGCAAAACAAAAAATATTTGTGACGAATCGTATCATCGCCGTACCACCGTTGTCCACACAACAATATTGCTGTTATTGCAACATTACGCATTTCGAATAAAATCAACAACAGATTATGCACGCTCAGTCTTCTCTTTCTCGTAGGTGCATTTTTAGTTACCGTGGGTCGATTCGAAATTCAAATAACCTCTCCCTGTCCACCCTCTACCGCCCCTCCGACGAATAAACACACTCAGTAAATAAAACATTCACCATCTGGGGGCGCGTGTTAGGAGGAAAGTTTGTTTTCAGCTGCTGCAGCGATTGACTGTATCCTTAAAGTACAAAAGGTTTAATGGCATACGTATAAGTAGAAAGTAGTAAGTGATGAGCCTTGGTAAAAAATCTAAGCGGGATTTTAGACGGAAATTGGCTAATTATTTACTAATAAGCTTATTTTTACTTAATGTTTTAAAATTAAAATTCGCTTAAAAGGACATGATTTTTAGACAATGTTTAGCTGATTCCAAAAAAATATAGGATACCCACAGATGCGTAGTAGGTAAATGGCAAAAGTATAAAAAAAACTTTAAATGAAGAGAAACTTTAAGGTAGTATCCTACCATAAATAAATTATATATCGATATAAAAAAGGTACACTCAAATGTCCTTTTGCACCAAGAGGAAATAATCTTGAATAAGGTGCTAAGAGGAAATTCGGTTTGAACCAAAAGAATTCTTCTTAGTTCAAGAAGAATCCTTTTTCTTCGAAATGAATCCTCTTACTACAAGAGAAAGCACTTTGGATTCCAATTTTAATTGTGGTAAGAGGATTCAATTAGAAGAAAAAGGATTATTTTTGAACCAAGAAGAATCATTTAGGTTCAAACAGAACCTCCTAGCAACTTATTTAAGATTATTTCCTCTTGCTGTAAGAGGATATTTCTCTGAGTGTAGGTCATTGGCGGAATGGATAACTCTTTGTACATTCATTTAAAATAAAAAACCATAATTTGTCTTCATTAGTATAAGTGTCATTATCGTCTCAGTCTTTTATAAAAAAATTTTCGAAAGAAAAACCAAATGGTGCATGCGTAGAAAAAGGGCTCGCTTTTTTCACGATTTTTTTGGCAATGTTTAGGTTTAAAAATATGAGAAACGCATTGAATAAACGTCATATACGCTGAACCGGTAATTGCTTATATACGCTAAACCACTTCCTAAAAGTTATAAAGCGATTAGTTAACTCGTTTGTGAGATATTAACTTCACCCATAGGAAAAAAATGGTTTTGAGAAAAGCGCGTTTAAAGTATTAAGTGCCGTACTGCGCGCTTCACAGGTACACCCGAGGGCCAAACTATTATTCTAAATGTGCCGGTTAATGACTGTCAAAACGTGCACAGTTTATGGTGTAAACAGCTTACGCTATAAACTATGCACCTTTGACGGTCATTAACCGGCACATTCTGAAAAATGGTTTGGCCTTCGGGTGTACACCCTACGGTAAAAATAACTTTGAATATGGCGGGACGATTTGCTTCGTGTTAACTGAGCTTTTTAAAGGTTAGATACTAGGATATATATCTTATTTATAATTCTTTCGTAACTACTGCAGATAACATATAGTGAAATATTTCGGCCATATTCAAAGTCATTATACCGTCGGATGTACACCCGAGGGCCAAACCATTTTTCCGAATGTGCCAGTTAATGACCGTCAAAAGGTTTATTGCGTAAGCTGCTGGAACATTCGGAAAAATAGTTTGGCCGTCGGGTATACCTACGAAAAATCACTGTTTGCGGTCGATACAATCGGACTTTCTTGGTAAAAATTTTATTGTGTGATTATATATATTTGGGTTCCCGGAAACACGACTTAAGTCCACTTTTCATGCTTTTGAGATATTAAGGTTTAAAATTTTCAATTTCCATTTAAACCAATGTTAAAAATAATTATAAATAGTAGATATGGATACTTATATTTACACTTTTTTGATTTTTTGTATTTTTAAATATACTATATAAGGATACGAAAATCGTTTGAAACTCAATTTTCAAAAAAAGGGACTTAAGTCGTTTTTCCGGAAACGCACACATGTACTTTCAAAATATGTAAAAAAATCGTTTTTTTAAATTTCAAAGTAGCATACCACTTTTAAAAAGCAGGGTCAAATTCAATGAAATAAGTAAAAAAATCAAGATTTTATCAGTAGTAAAAATTAAGAAATATTACTCCATTTTATGATATATTTATATATTAGGAAGACAATTATTATTTAATGCTTCAGATTTTATGGATTCTTATATAAGTTTTACAAGTTCTCTATTAACGTTTTACCTGGAGCTAGCGTAGCATCCATGGGCATCCTCCTTTATGTATAGAATATGAGAACAATTTTCAGGATGGGTGCTTTCAGATGAACAGAATTTTTCCGGACGGAACAATAGCGGAAATACGTCGGAGCCAATAGTAATGCTGCAATTCATCTTTTGCACAATTGTTATTGGTTTCGCCATTGTTCCGGCCGGAAAAGTGCCGTCCATCTGAAAGCTCCCTAACAGTTACCGAACGTTAAAAAATTCCTGTCTTGCCTACATATCATAGACTGAGCTCTTAACAGAAATCTTAATTAGAAATTACTAATTAGCCAAATCTTAACTAATTATTAGTTCGTATTTAGCTAACGAATTCGGTATCATGCTAACAAATCGTTAATTTATTCCACCAGAAAGACGCGAGTGCTTGCTTATAGGGATTGACGCATGGCGGCGATCGGAATTGGGAATTTGAAAAGAATACTGACCTCGCCGCTGTACACATCGCTGGCGTAGAGCAGATCGAAGGGCAGGGCTGCGACAAGATCGATGAGGAACCAACTTTTGATGTAATTCAGTGCTATGCTCTTGCTGTTGCTAACCACCTCGCCCTTCCTGCTCACGTATGTCGTTCTGAAGTTCAGCACGATGTCTGCAAAAGTGAGAGAAAGAAACATGGTTTCGTTAGTTGCTCGATATAGTTTTCAAGTTTTTTGTACTTTTAACTTTATATGGGTCAATTTAGTTTAGAAAACTGTGATACCTTATATATATATTTTCAATAGCGCTATAATTGAATTCTTAGAAAAATCATAAAAAAAGTTTCAGGTAAGTTCTATTCCAGTCAAGCAGAATTTCATTTTAGTAGACGTTATAATAATTGAAGTTTGTAAACAAAAATGCATAATTCCACTTATGGTGACAATTGATTTTATATGCTGTTTAATCGTAATACTTACATTGTTTTCTCTACATTTATGGTGTTATTTTTAATCCTCACTCAAAATTCAGCCATTACATTTTCTCAGATTTATAACAAAAAGTGGAGTTATCTGTTTTTTTTGCACTCTCATCAGTTAAACTACAGTTTTTAAGCAACTATACAAAATACTATACTAATTATAATAATATTGTTTACCCTATAATTTAATAATATTTTGTATAAATATAGACTTTCGTGTGCATCGACTTTCAAGAGTAAGTACTAACGGATACATTACGAAGGACTCGTGTTTTAAAAAGGTTATTTTCAAACTAGGCTGCATAATGACATTTTTCACACGAATTAATTTGTGTAGGATAATGTACTATATTATAATTTATTAGAAATATATTTCCATGAAATAAGCGTAAATTCAAATCATCATAAAGAATTATATATTGAAATACTAAGCTTCGTAAAAGTTAATTTCTCAAAATATGTAACTATATATTTATTTGAATGCAATTAATTTTTTGTCGCAACTTGTAAGTATTCGTTGAAATGACTGTCTGTAAATAAAGCATATGCGTTCGTATTCATCATTTGACATGCATTGATCAACTGCCAAAAAGTGACAGACAAACTGACTCGGCAAACTGCAAATCACTGACATGTGCAAAAGCATCCCGCGCGGCTGCAAACAACGAAGCTATATACGCGGCCTTCTTTGAGGTCCGTTGCTCGCCTCGCTCGCGCAGTTTATTGATTCAAGAGCGAATTCGAGTAATCGCCACCGCCGCGGGCGACAGGTACAATGGCGAATTTGCACATCGGCTGCACTTTAGGAGAAATCGCTGGGAGCTTTCAAGTTTAATGGAAAATTAATGAGGGTCAAGGTTTGAGGACGGAAGACTAAAAATGAACGAGACGTCATTTTAATGACGCAGTGGGTAAAATTTCAAGCGACGTGCGTACTTGGACTGTACACGATGGTATGTACCGTGGACGCGACGGTGTAACGTGGACGCGAGCCACTCAATATGCTAATTAAAACGAACGTAGATATATAGAGAAGGGATCTGCGTGCAAAGGGAGATTGTTGTGAAGTTCGGTCGGGCTTTTCAGTTTGATTAACTCTACAGTCGTTTCTTCTGATGATAATTAAAGGGAATTATTTCATTCATGTGCAGTTATGCGGGTTTCGAGTATATAGGGATTTTCAAGTGCAAATGGATTTCAATACAGCTCGGTAATAATGAACAATAACGTGAAGTTCTTGAATTATGATCGTTTTGCATTGAAAGTTTAGTAGAAATTTAACTCAATCTTACTTCAACTTTTAATTATGTATGCTGTATTTCATACTATATTGTTGCACTTATAACACGAATAATTTCACTTTCAATTATGTATTTAATGAAAATTTGATGTAAGAAGATAATGAGAAACTTTACAACTTAATAGACGTAAATATGGTATTACGAAGCTTATATATTTTAAATAAATAATTTGTTACTTCTTTCATGCTATTCATAACTTTTACACTTTCATTTGATCGTTATTAATATAAAATTTTAAAAGGTAAAAAGAACGTATCTCCAGTGCGCAAACATAAGAAACTCTTTAATACCGAAAATAACCATAAAGGAACCAAAAAAAAGGAAAGAAAAAAAATACCCTCACAAAAATTCCATGCCAGACAGCGTCCGAACCGTTCGAGGGATCGCATTAACCAGATTAAAATATACTCGTATATAAGAAAGAAATAGGGTGTACTACCACGGGAGTGGGAAAAAAAGTGGAAGGCGAAACACGGCGAGGGTTCGCGAATCCGTGACGCAAGATAGTGAGAGAGAGAGAGTGAGAGAGAGAGTGAGAGAGAGAGTGAGAGAGAGAGAGAGTGAGAGAGAGTGTGAGAGAGAGAGTGAGAGAGAGTGAGAGAGATAGTGAGAGAGATAGAGAGAGAGTGGCGAGATAAAGATGGAAAAGTAAAGAAGAACCGAGACCTTTCCTTTCTGCCATTCCGATTCCTCGAAGACGTTGGGTGCGCGCCCCACTATATCATTCCCCATCGACGTCGTCGACTGTTGTGGATATATTTCGAGAGCGGGTAAAGAGCGCGTGTATACAGAGGTAGAGAAATAGAGGAGCGAAAATCGCGCGTGCATCTACTCAACGTCTCCGAGCGCCATTGATCCGGGAAATGCTTGGAGTTTTTGTGCAGACCTCCATTTCTTCATGCTGAATACTGGCTGGTGTTCATGTCCGACTTGGAGCGGGTCTTATAGTTTTATCATGTGTTTTCAGGTGTTTTTATTTTTAGCCTAATGAATCCGGATTTTTATTATAATTTTTGTGCAGGTAATGTTTATAAGTGGAACAGAGATACGTGTTTTTCCTGGCCTTAAAACAAAATCAACTCTTTTGTAATTTATGATGGTGCAGTGGAAAGCAATTTTATTATTCCTTTAACAAGATACACTGAGAAAACTATATATATTTAAGTAGTCGTAAAGTATGCAATATATATATATCGCAAGTCATGCACCATCGTTATTATTATTATTATTATTATTATTATTATTATTATACTGGCTAGCTAATAACGATTAGCAGCAATGGTGATTGAATGACCGCAGCTATCATAATCTGTACGTCAGCTGTAATGATGTTTGCATCACCGTTGCCGAAATTACTATTTGTTCGGACTAGCAGTTAGGAGCTATACAGTCCATAGCCTCGTTCACACAATCACGCCATTTCTCATAGCATCCTATTTCCCGTAAATAAATTTTGATATTGTCTTCTCACCTTCGCTTTGGGGCTTTGCACCTGTCGGTTTCCCTGCAAGTACTATAAGCGTTGTTCTTTCACTTCCCATCCTAGCTACTTGCCCAGCCCATACTAGTCTTCGAGGTTTAACCCTCTAGTACCTATAGTGCCCCGGGGTGCCACTCACTTTTCCACGTTGAAATGAAAATCAAAATCCAAAATTAAGGTCCTAAATTGGTCGGATTCCCTCCTCCTACACAAAACGAAGACACTGCTTGCGGTAAAATAAAAAAGAACTCAATTACCTATCGCAAAATTCAAAATGGCGATAGCATAACAACACAGCAATGCGTATGGGGAAAAGCAATGCGTATGGTGCTGCTGATTTTTCTATAAAAATACAAAAAAGAAATATTGTTTGGCAATTCTTTCGATGGATTCTTTTGACTAATTAAAGACTCGGTCTTACATGGTTAATCACTCTAGTGAAGGGAATATTATATTTCCGAGAATGGAAGACTCTAGATTGTCGCGAGTTTTATTTTATCCTTGTAAGGTGCGAAGGCACATGATTCCGAGAAATTCACAAGCGGGCGCGAGCGACGGTTACAAGGACACGAAGTGACTCGTGGAGCCGCTCATCATTCCCTTTCCACAGCCCTGCGCGGCTGAAATACTGTGCGCGGCGTTGCAAAGTATAACTGCGGTGGATGGGATGCACGCCGCTAGAAAGGGCAGCAGATGTAAAAAGGGCCGTGAGTACCGAGACAGATTTGGATGGAGACACGCGACGAAATCACTCTGTGCACTGTGTGCTTATTTAATACGTCCATACTTACACTAGATACGTTTGTTTCTTCTTCGTAGAACTCGTGTGTTTCGTATATTCCTAATTATGTGAAATTCTTCGTTCTCCAATAATCTCATCTATTTTATCTCCAAATAGGAATATTTCTCAAAACTCTAATATCAAACACTAAGAATATATTTTCTTCTCATTTACTTAGGTCCCACGTTCCGCATTCGCAAGAAAATTACTGGGCATTATAATTTTTGTGTAAGTTCAACACCATCATTATCAATATCATGTTATAAAAACTTACGTGACTATATCGTAATTATTCAGCGTTAAATGTAATATGATACCGTAAAATTAGTAATGTGAAATCTTCATTTGCACATTAATAATATATTTTTAAGTAGTTTAATTTTTTCTGCTAGGCAATATATATTGCGCAGCTCACATGTTCATATTTTTACGACATCGAATCGCAACAAATTCTCTTCACAATATATTAATGGGAAAAGTTACGATATTGTACACTAGACAGACAAAATATCTGCAAATTCAAACGATTTGAATTTTTTAGAAATACTCCAGTGAGGTTAGCGAAAATGTCCATTCAATCCAATGAAATTGCAGAATTTCAAAACATTCAAATCGTTCGAATTAGATGTTTTGTCCGTCGAGTGTACTTTTACCATATGAATTTTACGATATTGTTTTCTCAGTGTAGCTTTTCATGGCCATTTTCATCATAATAGCGTATTGTTTATGAATCAGTCTGCGTGTTTAGTTTAGTGATTATAAAATAGTCAATTAAAACTTTTTCTTTAATTCTAATTTTTCATGAGTTATATTAAATTTTGTAATGAAATATTTGTTTAAATTAATAATCATTTTAAAGAGAATCTATCCGACCCTACGAACTATAAACCCATACACAACTCATTCGGACTTTGGTCCGTTTTTTGCTCCTTGATTAAATACCCAACGAGCGATCAGTTTGCATTTTATATTTCGTTGTCTCTTGGCAAGAAAGTGTAGAATGGAAATTACTTTTCAAACAGATATTAAAAAAATTGAGATTTTATTAATAAATTTATAAATTGTAAAATTACGTATCTTGTACGTGTATATATAATATTTTACTAGAGTTGTTTGTTGCCATTTCTCCATACTTGTAATTGTGTACTTTTTATATTGAAAATTTTATTAATATATAACAACAATGCACATTTAATTCTTTCAGATAATCAGCGCGTTTCAATATATACACGAACATTACACCCTCAAACATATCACACATATATTGATACATATGGTGATACTCTCTCCACCGGCTTTACGCGAAGACTCCTGAAACTTCTGGTACCCAAAAAGTTATTAAAATTGCATTGGGAGAGCAAGACTATAAAAACTCAAGATTTTGTTTTTGTAAAACCAAGCAACATAAAATGACATGAAATAAAAAAATTTTTACTTGAATTTAATTATTGTGTTATAGTTTCTCAACCTTTATCAACTAATTTTACAAGTAAATAAAGAGGTTTTATTTTAGTATGAAGTATTTTGACTAGTGGCGGTAGTGGCAGAGTCAATCTAATACCGTCCAACCATCCATTTATTTATATAGCATTTTAAGAAATATTATTTTCAATACATTGTTGTTGCAAAAAATATTTAAATATTTAAGGATCGCACATTAAAAGTGACCACGGAAACGAAAAGAACATATCAAAATACTCCAAGGTTAGCATTTTAGAGCAATTTCGTATATACTAATTAACTTCAGCGTCCATAGATGTTCAATTGGTTAAATCTTAACTTTGATTTACAATTTCTCAAAACCACAAACATACAAGTTTAATACTACTATTATATTTACCTTCACAAGCATTTCTAAATTAATGTTTCTAAAAAATTGTGAACAATTTTAAAATTGACTTGTTTATTTTTGATGATGAGATTTTCTTCTCTCTATTTTTGTTATCAATATTTGTTTGTTTTTTTATCAAATTTTACCGTATGATTATTTGCATGCCTGACGATCCTACTTTGCAAGAAATATCGACTTTAGCATTTCTCTCGGTTATTTGCATACCTCCTTTCTTCATCGTAACTGTTATGTACCTATAAAATGCACCTATTTCGATGCACTGCATGTGCTATTGTTCGCGATTCATGAAATTTCTTCTTCATATTTTTTCTTTTTCAGTTCCAAGACCGAGTAAGTGATTCATGAACTTTTAGCGCGGTACGTATAAAGGTTCCCTGGGTGGTATTCGTAACGCGAAGAGTTATTTATATCTTTGAAATCAATTCTGGATAAAGCATTTACTTATAGTATTTATAAAAGAGAATAAAGTTAAACAAGGACTATTTTTTTACTTAATTGTTGGTTTAATAAGTAAAAGCCATACACTAGCTATATATCAGCAATAAATCTGTAAGTTAAGAAATATTATTTTATTCTTATGGAGTTTATAAAATTAAAAATGTGTATATTTTTTAAAATCGTATACTACGTTGGTAAACTTTCGAAGTGCACGAAATTAATGAGCTTGGTTTACGCGCTTGAAAAGCGAAAAGCAAATTGAAAGAAAAAGCGATTCTCTTGATAAAATATAAAAAAAATTTACAGTAAAGGAAATAAAATGATTAGGTACATTACTTTGAAGCATGTATTTAATTCATTACTTGTAAGCATATATATATATATATATATATATATGCTTACAAGTAATGAATTAAATATATATATATATATATATATATATATATATATATATATATATATATATATATATATATATATATACTTATGAACTATTTAACGCAATTTTACGGTAAGTTCTGTTATTCTACGTTACTTTACATCTAAGAAATTCTACGTTATTTTGGCCTATTTTTGGAAATTTTTCGTTATTTTTACGTTATTTAAGAGTAAACCAATATTTATACAACATTAAAAAAATGTTTGATAAGAAAAAAGAACTGATAAGGAGAGTCCACGGAGTCCGGGTCACGAATTTGATGAAACTTAAGATATCGTCTTCTACTACCTAAAATTGAAGCCCAATGCCTATTTTCTTAACATTGATAGTATATCTATCTATCTATCTGTATATATATATATATATATATATATATATATATATATATATATATATATATATATATATATATATATATATATATATATATATATATATATATATATATATATACGGGATATCCAAAATTAATTTCATCCTAAAAAATCGTGCTACGGTGCAAATGAAAGTCTAGAACCTCTACTTTTTTTTACTAAGTGGCATGTTTTTGAAATTTTCGTTATTCTAACCTCTCTGGCCGCAACAGCACGAATACGTCATAGCGAGCAAGCAGTTCTCGAGTTTGACATTTGTGTAGGTAGTTGAATAAATATTAACAAAACTTTTCTGTATGTATTTCAACCCTCTGAACACGAATTTCAACTTATTTATAGTTTATCACTTAATCGTTCCTACATAACCTCAAAAAATACCCCGAAACCACATATTTACGTAATTCCCAATCGCAGATGTCATAAAAATTCAAGAACAACGCCTGTTCTTATGTATTTTGTTTCGCTGAACACGTATCTGTACTTATTTTCGGTTCATCACTAGAGCATTTCTACATAACCTCCAAAAACATCCCAAAATAGCAGTTGTACGTAGTTTCTAATCGCAGCCGTTATGAAAAAATTGAGAACAACGCCGATTTTCATGTATTTTGTTTCGCTGAACACGCATCTGTACTCATTTTTAATTCGTCACTAAAGTGTTCTTACTTAACCTCAAAAAAAAAACCAAAATGGTAGTTTTAAGTATGTTCGAATCGTAAAGGTGGTAAAAGTGTTAGATCAAAGCTGAATTAAAACAGAAATGTAAAATACATTATCTATTTTATTTTGTCTAATATACAAGTTTCGTAACAGTTGTAGCGTCAGAGTAACTTCTGATAAGTAACAAATGATTTTAAATCAATGATATCAAAGATCCCCTTATACCAAATTTGGTCTAAATCGGTTGATATTCAAAAAATTCGTCCGCCATCTTGGATCCGCCATTTTGAATTTTGCAAACCTGACCTCGGGTTCGTAATCATCGACCTCGAAAACCCCCATATTCCAAGTTTGGTGTAAATCGGTTGATTTTCAAAAAAATTCGTTCACCATCTTCGATCCGCCATTTTGAATTTTGCAAACCTGAGCTCGGGTTCGTGATCAGCGACCTCGAAGACCCCCGTATACCAAGTTTGGTGTATATCGGTTGATTTTCAAAAAATTCGTCTCCCATCTTGGATCCGCCATCTTGGATCCGCCATCTTGAATTGCCATCAGCGCAACAAAATACATAAAATAGGCGTTGTTTCCAATTTTTTCATAACAGCGGCGATTAGAAACTACGTATAACTGCTATTTTACGGTGTTTTTAGAGGTTATGTACAAACGCCTTAATTATGAACCAGAAATGAGTACAGATTCGTGCTCAGCGCAACTAAATGCATAAAAATCGGCGTTGTTTTCAATTTTCTCATAACGGCTGCGATTAGAAACTACGTATAACTGCTATTTTGGGATGTTTTTGGAGGTTATGTATGAATGCTTTAGTGATGAACCGAAAATAAGTACAGATACGTATTCAGTGGAACAAAATATATAAAAGTAGGCGTTGTTCTTGAATTTGTATGACATCTGCGATTGGGAATTACGAAAATATGTGGTTTCGGGATATTTTTTGAGGTTATGTACGAACGCTTAAGTGATAAACTATAAATAATTTGAAATTCGTGTTCAGAGGGTTGAAATACATACAGAAAAGTTTTGTTAATAGTTTTTCAACTACCTACACAAATGTCAAACTCGAGAACTGCTTGTTCGCTATGACGTCTTCGTGCTGTTGCGGCCAGAGAGGTTAAAATAACGAAAATTTCAAAAATATGCCACTTAGTAAAAAACAGTAGAGGTTCTAAGCTTTCATTTGCACTCTAGCACGATTTTTTAGGATGAAATGAATTTTGGAGAGCATGGGGTCTCCCGTCCAAAAAGAATGCCCCATATATATATATATATATATATATATATATATATATATATATATATATATATATATATATATATATATATATATATATATATATATATATATATATATATATATATATATATATATATATTCTAGCAATGCGTATATGAGCCATATTAATGTTTTTAGCTATATCTGAGATTTTCAAGACTCATTGAATACAACTACGGGTTCTGTACTTCATTTTTAGGTTCGATCCCCAAAGTTTCATCTAAATCCGTGACCTGGACTCTGTGTACTCCCCTTGTGAGTTTAAAATTTCTAATAATGATGAAAGGTAATAATTATCCCATCCGACTAATTTTAAATACTTTGTATGAGTTAGCTTTTCAGGTTTGTGAATATAACACAAATCGTTCCAATTTCAACCATTTACGTAATTTTCAAATTTTCCGCCTGAAATAAGAGCCTCTAAAAGACGGAGCAGCAGTCCATTTTCTTGCAAGATTACCCCCATTTTCCCGAACATTGCAAGTCGTCGAAAAGGTCAATAGAGCACACGCACACACACAAACGTATATCCCCACTTGAACTCGGAAATCCTATAAAAACCCTCTTGCACCCGCTCGTCTTTTGTTCCGCGTCTCCCTCTCCTATCTTCAAAGTCCATACACTCCTCGTCGTGCACTCGAAAGCTCTCCCGTTATGTTTTACTTAACATCGTACCGACTCTCAAACCCCTTGCTTCCTGCTCCCTCCCCCCCCCCCCCCCCCAAACGCGGCCGTTTCGTGGCCTAACGCGGTTGATGAGTCGCAAACTGGAAAGGCATTTTCAAAAGGACGACGGGCTCCTATCCTGCAGCCGAGGTCTTTTTGCGTCGCGCGCGCAATGTAAACATTCACCTTCGCTTTTTCGTACTTTTCTGGGTCACGCGGCGAGCAACGTATAGGTATATATATATATATATATATATATATATATATATATATATATATATATATATATATATATATATATATATATATATATATATATATATATATATATATATATATATATATATATATATATATATATGTACGTACAGGTCGGGTATACAGAGTAGGGATAGGTGTGCGCGGCGAGGCTCTCGTTCACGGCGAATGATAACGAGGAGCCACTCGACTCGCTCTTGCGGACGATCGTCCGCCGCAAGTGCTTTTTATTTTATTAGACGCGGCGATGGGGCCAATGATTTTTTAGGATGGGCTCTGGCGCGGACTTTTATAGCTAGGCGATTTGTTTTCGATTGAATTCTGATTGGAGAACGCACTTTCGAGGCTATTTGGCCTTTTTCGGAGTCATTCGAGGTATTTCATTGAAGATAGTTTCTTAATTTTAGAAAATGTAGTTATTGTGCACTTTTAATTGTTTATGCACGTGTGTATACAAATTATAGATATTCTACGTTTAAGTGGCTCGCTAGTGAAATTTATAAATGATTATTTGTATTTTATTGAAAATTATTGACTTGCATGGGGGATTTGCAATTGATGGTTTAGGTTTTATAGGTTTTGCCAGGGGGCAGAAATTCTCTATCCCGTTGACATTCTCCATGTAAGTATTCATTTTAAAATATGAAAGCAACTTTCTGTTTGAAATATCTTCAAGAATTTGCCATTAAAGTTACTTTCAGATTCCTCATAGGAATAGAGAATTATAATGAATCTCGGGAGTTACCGTAAGCAATCATTATTTTGAATATTTGCACGATTTATATTACATCTTTATTTATTCTGCAAAAAAGGAATACTTCAAGAAAAACTTGACAAAATACAGATTTTTCACAAAATGTTAAAACTGACATTTGCAACAAAAAAAAAAGAAGGAAAAATGAGTCCAGCTCTATTTTACAGCAAATAATAATGAGAAGCCACTAGACTCGCTCTCTCGTCTTCGTTCGCCTGTGAGAGCTTGAAATTCATATCCGACGATAATAATGACTACGATGACTAGTGACCGAACGAGAATCGAGAGCTGCCTACATATATGCACGCGTATAATACTAACACACATACGCACGCGCACACACGTACACCATCGAAAAAATCTTTTCCCTCTTTTTCCTTCATTTCCGCGCACAGCAGGTAACGAACTCGCTCTCCGCCATCTCTCGTCCGTCACGATGACTTTTTACGAACCGCCGTGGTGCACGTCGCATATATGGAATCTAGATAACGCAGCGCATATGAACCAAAGTACATATGCTCACATGCGCTTTGTAACGTCCGCTGGTCCGTAGCGACGAGTATAGAGGTCTGCTCGGACATACGCGTTTTACGGTTAATGCAATCCTTTTTCTCTTTCTCTCTCTCTCACACTACCTTTGCCTTTTGCGAGGGCATCATTGCTTTTTCCATCTCGCTTTGTTTGCGAACTTGCGTTTGATATTTTAAAAAAGCGACTCACCGGGGTTATACTGGTTTTTTTTCGGGGTAGAAGGGAAATCAGGTTAGAATGGACGTGGAATAGAGTAGGGAGGAAATGCTGTTTTGAAGGGGATGTTTTCTTTTGAAAAAACGGATGGAATATTTATATAGAGGGAAACGAAAAAAGTTACAATGTGTTTTGTTTTCTTCGAATGTCAAAGAGAAATGGTTGATTAATGTTTGGGGTATCGATTATTTATTTTGAGAGGGAATCTGATGTATTATTTTACATAAGCTAAATTTTGCTTTTATTATAATGAGTAAACTGTGTACTTTTTAAATTTTCTGGAACTGCAACAAGTCATTTGCGAGTTCACAAGATAATATATTTATTAAATAATAAATTAATTAATTAATAAATTTATTACTAGTATATTTCCGATAATGTATTTTATTTAATAATGAATAATTTAATATTACCGGTAAATATATATTTAAAATAAACATAGATATACTACATTTATAATACTAATGTCTGCAATGGAAATGTTGTAAAACTATGATGACAAATCCAATATGGTGTTCGAAAATTTAAAAAATTGGCAATTTTTTATATGTGACTCATATTCTAGAGATTTTATGTCACTAACTTCAATTTTAACTGTAGATTCTAAGTCTAATTAGTGCACGAAATACAATATATAAATTTTTAAATTTGTCCAATAAAATCCACAAAACTATTTTTTTTTAATACGATGGTAACCAAAAATTCATTTTTCTTAAAAAATGTACTTTTTTGGCAATTTATTGAAGTATAATCTTATTCAAAAGAGTGATGATGGCCATATTGTCAGCACAATATGCGTTGATTGTAGTTATGGGCTATGACCGTCTTAAAGACCGTCTTGACATGTAGAATATTTTAATCATAATGATGTCACGTCAGTGGGTCGCTATGGGTGTGTTCCATAATTATAATCTTAATATTCGTAAGATTGAAAGACAACGTCACCTGACGATTCTGCTATGAGCGTTCTACTTCAATAGCAGAATCTATCACGATACCATCCGATATCGTGATTTTACTGTCTATTTTGCCTTATGATATAGTTTAATCTACGTCATTTATTCCCGCATAGTTTAAATAAAATTAATATTTAGTGAAACGCATTTAAAGTATTATTGTAAGCGAAATGCGACCACTTTAAGGTGAGAATATGATTAAATTCATATAGAAGAGATTCTACAGAATTTTTCACTTTTGGAGAACCAGTAATATCGAATTTCTAAAGGCTGATACTCGGCTTCCTTAAAAGGTACATCGTTCTATCAGGTCTCAAATTATGCGTTTAAAGGCGAAAAATTTGGACATGATATTCCTGTATATTCAGAATCTTATTTGTTTATGAAGTATCCTAAATAGTATAAAATATGCGGTATTTGGTCTATTATATCAACGAACTCTCTCCAACGTAGAAAGAAACAGGCATTCGGAATCGTTATAAAAATTATATAACACATTCTTCATATCAAAATCAACAATTTAAGCCATCATAGACTGATGTGTCACATTCCGTCTGCCAGTAATAAAATTTTCAATTTTTAAAATTTGCCAGGCACATTTGGTTAAAAATTTCTTGGCAAATTTGAAAAGTTAAAAGTTTTAGTGCTGTTCAATGGAGCAAGGCACATAATTCATTATTGTTTTTGATTCAAAGAATATACTGTAAAATTTTGGTAAAGATCGAGCGATTTTTCTCTCTAAATCGATTTAAACAAGTCATTAGAATAGACCTCAAGCAACTATTATGTTCTTTTTACGATGCTTTTTGAAGATTCTGATTCTATAAGGACCAGGATGACCAATATGCTACATCACGAATCGAAGTAATAGCATTATTACGACGCCCAATACGAAGAAAAACGCACTTCAATTTGCTACGAAGACTAACGAATTTCAGCGTTCGCGACGAAGAGTATCGCGATTTATAAGTTGATGATGAAGAATAATGCGGTTCAGAGCTGTCGGACGAAAACTATCGCAGTTCAGCGTGTTTGGACGAAAACTATAAATTTTAAGCTTTTTACGGAGGCTATCAATTTTTATAGAAAATAAGGGTATCATTTATTTTTAAGGTAAACAAATCCCTTTGCCGCTTTAATCTCTGTTTTCTATTGTTCTCATCTAGTTGGTTTTTTGAGATTTTTTTCTTTATTCACGGAGTAATATTTTCAAACCAATGTATAAAAAGTATTAAAATAAGTAAAAAGTTAGACATGCTGTGTACAACTTAATATTCATGATCGATAGCTCTGAATCTTCCTAAACTCTGAACCGCGATAGTCTTCGTCGTAAAAGTTTGAACGGCGATAGTCCTCATCATATAATCTTGAACCGCGATAGTCTTCGTCGTTAAAATCTGAATTGCGTTAGTCTTCGTCGCAAACCTCTGAACCAAACGCTGAACTACGATAGCCTTCGCCTTAAAGTTTAAAATGCGTCTTTCTTGGTATTGAGCATCGATTAAAGGTTGAATTTTGAGTGCTAAAAGTTTTGTAGAATCTCTCATATTTGAACCGCACTTGAAAAATATTTTATAAAAAACTATTTACACATACTTAGAGTATTTATTAACGGTACCGTCAATGTAATTTATATCCAACAAAAATATTCTTTATTTAAACACTAGAAAAATAGGCATAGAGCGTTTCTTACACATAAGAATTATACACGTAATTATTGTACACAATTTAGCATTGGTCAAATTATATATAGATATATTTGACCAATGCTAAATTGTGCACAATAATTACGTGTACAATTATTATGTGTAAGAAACGCACTATGCCGAAAAATATTAGGAATTTTGAACAATTTATTTTTAAATTATTTCAAAATTATTTAAAATTTTCAATAATTTATTTTCAAATTATTTCCAAATTATTTAAAATTTTTAACAATTTATTTTTAAAATAATTCAAAATTATTTTAAATTTTCAATAATTTATTTCCAAATTATATCAAAATTATTTCAAATTTTCAATAATTTATTTCCAAATTATATCAAAATTATTTCAAATTCTATGATTTATTACCAGTTTGCGGGCATTTTTCAGCAAACACAATAAAATACTTTTACATGGAAAAGATGCAACACTTTTTGCTCAACAGTTAATACGAATAACCTAAAAGATACAGCATACCTAAAGACATCTACGATTCTGAGCTGTCTGCTGATATCGTGACAGATTCTCTTTTTGAAGTGGAACGCTTGCAGCAGAATCGACAGGCAACGTTGCCAAATTGTGACCTTATGAACGAATGATTTTAGTTACGACACGCATCCTACATAGTTGTGCTATGACCATCATAAAATTGTCATGACATTGTCACAACCCTTATAAAGTCATAATTTTCTCTAGTTCCGTATAAGAGAAAAAAGCGCCTTGTAAATATTATGCAAGTCAGATTATTTTGGAAGAAAAAAGTTCTCGCAGCTTAAACCATGCCCCCGATTTTAAGAAGAGATGCTGCTCACTCACCTATGATGAATATGACCTCGACGACGACGTCGCTGACCATCGTAGGCCGATCGATGTTGATGAAGCTAGCGTTGTAGGGCACGACCACGGCCACGTAGAGCGTCGCTATGAGCAGCAGCCAGTCCCAGCACGTTTTGAATATGCCGTAGTGGCTGAGTATGAACTGCGACTTCTTGAGCGTCGTCGTCTTGTACTCGGGCAGGGGCGTCGACGTCGAGTGCAGCAGCGTCTGCAACAGGTGCCCGATGGCTTTGCATTACGAGGCCTTTGCGAGACTGTATGAATCGCCGAACGGCGCGTTCTGTGCACGAGGTTGCAAGTTCGCGCGACGGAATCTCGAAATGTCTTTCGAACGTTGCATTGATGGATGATTTTCATAAGAAATAGATGCCTTATAAAATAATGTAATTGGAATGCATTTTAATAATAGCATAAAATAATACTTTTTCGTTGTACGTTCGATTTGCAATTGCATGTAATGTATGTGCAAACATTAAATTAAATATTTTAAGTTTTAAGTAGTAAGCAGTAATAAAAAAGAATATTCTTTTTTATTAGACGGAGAGAATTTATTACTCATTTGTTGTTAACTTTAATATTGAAAAAGACTTTATTGATCACCACAAGTGATAACTATTATAATTAACTAATCTTATTAACTGAATTAATATTCCTTTTTAACGATAAAATTTAGATTAAAACAATGAGAAAGAGAATATAATATATTATTTTTGCATAAAGCCTTTTCCATAATCGCTGAAAATTGTAAGAATTTAACAATATTTCAGGTGTAGATGTACTACATCCTTTTTTGTACTGTAATGTACATTTTTTTAAACTTAGATATTTTGCAGATATAGTTTTAAGCTTAGCTACAAATATTATATTCCTCTTAATTTTTTCTACGTTCAAAAATATTTGAACTTGTAATACAGAAGTAATCTTTTTAAATTTACAACGCACCGAATATGTTTAATAAAGATGTTGAGATCCTGGAATTTTTATTTATTAAGAAATCGGAAAAAGTAAAAAGTAGAAGAATAATGAATAAAATTCAATTCGGTCATAAAATATCCACAAGATATATAATGATAGCCGGGTGACGTACAGAGAAAGCTTAATTTTAAGTCTATTATAAAGTTAATTAGGAAGTTTGAAGTTTAATTATCAGTAGATCAACAATATGACACACATATATATATATATATATATATATATATATATATATATATATATATATATATATATATATATGTGTGTCATATTTATATATATATATATATATATATATATATATATATATATATATATATATATATATATAATTTAGCCGTAGGTATACAGACTTACTATAATAAGCCTAAATTTAGAGTTTACGGTAACATCCGTTAAATATATGTTGTAATTAATTTAATGTAGCACTTCTACATTACATAATGAGCTTTGAGTGACTAAAATTATTTATTTTCTTATGACCAGTAAATGATTATACTATATTATAACGCTACATTATTTTCATGTTTAATTAACGACTTTATACAAGAATTAGCTGATAAAAATAGAGGTAACGGTAGTTTAGCAGAGTACATGGTTAGTGTTAACAAAGTTGTCGGTTTAGCCGAACTTAGACATGCCGAGTAATAACACTCTGTTAACACCATGTAAACTACAAGCTAAACCGAGATTAAGCAAAGATTTTACTTGTGGAAGCTGTATGCGGGTGGAAGACCTTGAACTATCTGCACATATCAGCTCTGAAAATAGACACATTTCAAACCAAAATATCTATATTGATCGTTAACAGCAGTTTCCGTGAGCTATTAATGCATTATAAAGTATTGCGAACCAAGTTTCACTTTTATAGATAGGTTGATATTAATTCAATGCTAGTTTTTGGAACTTTGACTGAAGATATTAATTATAAAGTAAATTAGCCCCAATGTAAGTGGCCGTTGGTATTCATTATTGTGCTAATAATGCTACCACACAATCGCATAAATCAGAACTGCAATCCGCTTTACAGTATGGTCTCGATGTACTGCAGAACTAAGAGGAGGGGTATATTCACCTGTCACGGCTGTACAGGATTTCTGACCTCTACATGGAAACATGCGTAGAAATTTTCATTGTTTATAAAAAGAAAATTCAATCCTTGGATATTTTCAATAAATGTATTGAAAATCGAGTCAGGAAAAGCGATACAATATAAGCGCTATTCAATGTCTCGTAATACAATCAAAGCAAAACTGCTCTCGCTGCTCTCTCACAAACTTAACAAAATGAACAACGTCATCCAATCTTTCGATTCCACAAAAGCAGCTTAAAAATGCTTTCGTTCTTCTCTTTCTTTGTAACAAAATATATAAGGGAGAGTGCAATTGAGAGCGTTTTCCATTGTGTCTTTTCGTATATTTTTTAGCCTAGGCATTGAATGAGTTCAAAATTTTAGAAAATGTTTGTCATGATGGAAAATGCCCTCGAATGTATAGTAAGGATTTAGACTAACACTACATGCTGGATTAGATGCATGTTGTAGTTATATCAAACATAATCTATGTTCTTTATTTTTAAATATCTGCCTCGAAATTTACATTCATTGTGTTAAAAATTGTTTTCCGTAGCTGACCTTTTTTCGTAGGAAAGTTTATATGTCTTTATAGCTATACGTACATCATTTTTAGTTCTTCAAGAGTGAGTAAAGCAATCAGTGCACCGACATTTCTTCTTCGCTACGCAATATTAACTATAATACTACAATGTACTTATCATCTAGTACGGACAGTATAATTGTCGTTCAGTATGGTCACATTATTTGATCCCTTCTTTTAAATATAATTATGGTTTATAATGTATCGAACAATGTTTATTTTTTAATTTTATGTATTGTTATTAAATTTTAATAAATATTCCGTTTTATAACTTCTATTATAAATATATTGTAAGTACCATTATTAATCATACAGACGAGAAAAATTATTAATAGTTCATTATGCAACAAGGAAATAAAGTCAAGGATTATTCCCGAGGGTGGGTTTGCTGCCCGAACGAAGCGATACTAAATATTGGATGACTCTCCCCGACAATATCAATGTAATGGGCCTGTTGTAGGTCCACGATATTGACTAACATCTATCAGTCGAACGTTTTGGTTTCTTGTAAAACCTATGTATCAAAATTATTCTTTTCTTAATTAAATTTCTCTTTATATTCGTTAAAGAAAAAGGTCCAAATGGGTTATCTGTAAGAAATAAAAAAATTTTAACTTTTATAAGTTTCGATTTTTGCAAAAACTACGCATCAAAAGACAATTTCCTTTTGTAGATCGCTTTATTTATATTGAAAATTAAGGGTGGACTGGTCGATTCAATATCATAATAAAAATTAGTATGATAGATTAATATTTCGATAAAATTTCAAAACCTTCGGTTTTATGCTAATCATTTATTTCAGTATCAATTCAACCAACTTACGCCCTTCGTTTTTGATAAATAAAGTAGATAATCGACCGAAGGAAGATTCGATAAATAAAATAACCATCAACAAAAGGTAATTGATGTGTAGCTTTCGTAAAAGAATAAACTTTTGAAGGTTAACCTTTTTTTCATTTTTCACATATATTGACTAATTGGGACCATTTTGCAGCTTTGCACATTTCTCCGAGTTACTTCTAAGAAAAAAACTGATTCTGATACTTAGTTTTCCCAAAAGAAATTCTTTCGACTGATGAATTTCGTTCTATAACGTAGACCTCGATTCGTCCCTTAAGAGGAAGCTGTATCTACTGTCCTTGTCTAATCATATTTTTGCTAATTACTGATATAGTAGTTTGTTAATTGAAAAACTAAGGAATATTTTGAAACCTAAAAGAGTAAGCTCAATTTTCGCGTTTGGAAGTATTTTCGGAAAGGAATTATGTTAAATATTTTCTTAGGTCTCAAAATATTCCTTATTTTACGAAGAATTGGAGACGACTCTTAGTTTTTCAATTAACAAACTACTATTTGAATAAATAGCAAAAATGTTATTAAACAAGGACAGTAGATACGGCCTCCTCTTAAGACTCGGTCGTACTTCCAGTCGCCCTCCGTTTCCTCACCACCGCGCGCGCTCCGCGTCTCGACAAAGCCAGTTACAACACACGAGCAAAGTCTCTCCGGAGCCCGCGAGGTGTCGAACTAACGCGCAATCGCGTTACCACCTGCGCGCGGAGCGAGCTGCCGAAATGATCCGACGCGCTCGTCGACTCGTGTTAAGTTAATTAAATGAGTTGCTCGGACTTCCGAGTCAAACCGCCACTCGGCCCGCGCGAAAATTTAATACGCCAACTTGTGCATTGCGCGTACACATATAGTGCAATCACGCATCGCGCGGAATTACGAGACACGAGGTGATGGATTTAACGCGCCTCTCGTCGCGCGTGGCTTTGAGTTCATCGAAGTCGAGGAGCGCGGGACAAAGAGGATGGGACCTGTATGGGTATGGGGTGGGATAAGACACAAAGGGACGCCTAATGTGGGAATCTGATTTTAAACGCGTCGTTGCGTTGTTAAACGTGCGCGTTATAGTACGTTATAGTAGGTTGGAAAATACAGAGAGAGAGAGAGAGAGAGAGAGAGAGCGAGAGAGAGCGAGAGAGAGAGAGAGCGAGAGAGAGCGAGAGAGAGAGAGGCGTTATCTTGAATTCGAGGCTATAGGGTTTAATGGCTTTTGCTATGTGTAACTAGAGTTTAGATGGCTTCCTACGAGTTCTACGTTTAACTAGTTTTGGAGAAATTTGTTTGGTAGAATGGAGCATAAGGATAATGTTTAAATCAGTTATTATGATTTCATTGCTTTCATAAATTGAACTATTTATTAATAAACAATATCAATAATTGTTTTACAAATATTTTCTCAAAATGTAAGACAAAGATGACCAACAAATTTAATCAAATAAAAACCAAAGTATCAGTAGAAAAGAGCGAAATAGGTCAGGCATCTGCATATAGATTTTTCTGGTATTGACTGAATTTATTTAAGTCTTAATTTGTTCTTTTACGTATAAAAATATTACAAATATATATATTGCAATATAATCTTTAAAATATGATAACTTGTAAAATTTTAATATTTATGAAATATAAAAACTGATTTAAATAATAATGTTGGTAAATAAATTGTCATAGCAAAGAGTCGAATTATGCACTGAATAAGCGATACATTTAAGATGGAATTGATGGTGGTCATAAATATTCTAGAAAAATTGCTTTACTTACGTTGTTAAGTTTAATTTTATGTTTATTGTCCTGCTTGTAGTGGCCTGATAATTGATATAGTACTGCACGGCTTCTTCTCCTTCCATAGTTTGCTGGTGGGGCTTCAGGGTCTAAGTTGCCGTTTGCATCTACAAGTAAAATGCATAATTTTCATACTAGGTCCACCAACTAATCAACATGACTGATAATGTTTCACTACCTTTAAAAAACTTAATATAATTTACTAAAAGTAACAATCTAATAATTTAATTTTGCAAAAATGTATAATTAATACTTTGCAATGAATTATTAAGCGCATCAAATATAATTTAAGTGAAATAGACCTTTCTGATATTCAGAAAACGTTAAATTCTACCAACAAAGTTAATAATATTATCTATAAACCATAAATTATTTTTAAGCAGCTAGGTATACTATGTTGATATAACGTAATGTTTTCCTTTTGTCATAAAATTTGAAAATAAGTACGTGCGAAAAAGTGTTCTCTACTGCGACTATATAAGAAGTGAAAAGACTACTTGAATAAATTATGGTAGAGCGGAACAATCTCAGACACTGGGTAATACACCTGTCATCCTTATTCACTTTTTATGCTCTGTATTAAATAAAATATAACATAACTAATTCGAAATTTTAGAAATACATTATTCTGATATTTTAAGAACTAATACTGACAAAGCTTTAGATACTTTTAATCCATAAGTTTGACCTATTTAGAAGGTTTTACACATTTTGTACTTGTTGATTTACTAGTATGTTTTAATTTTGACAATTTAATAAACAAAAATGAAAATGTTAAATCTTTCACAATATTTCATTAAATACGTGACCATTTTCTGATTCGTCTGAAATTGCTAGTAACAAGAAATTTTTCTACTTAGCTTATGTATCATTAATCTTTCGTTTTGCTTGAATTTCTTTGTAATTATTAATAAAATTAACTTGAAATTAATTATGTAACTTGACAAATTTATCAAAGAGCTTCCAGCATTAGAATTATCATTGTTTCCGCTAAAGTGACTGCGATTCATCCGCTCTCCCATGCACCTCGCCATAATCACAAAAACCAATGTTCGTCCAACTACGCCGGCACAAAGCAGCATATCCGCAAAAAGCGAAGCCCGCGCCGGCAGCATGTCACAGCAATAAGCGCGCAACTCTCGGCCAATCGATCGTGATGCGACATTATCTCACGAAAAGCTGCAAGCTCGTGTGCGCTCACTCGCAAGAGCAACGGCAGACCGAGATTTCACATATACATATTTTGCCTCGGTACAGCCGTCGTCCCCTTTAAAGTCCATTTCTCATTCGCCACCGCGTGTCGCGCGTCGTCCAGGATTTCGTTTTTATTCGCGTCGCTCGAGTCGACCGCCGCGATTTCTCTTCCGCGGGTGTTCTTCTCCCCCTCTCGTTCTCGAGCTCAGTGATTATTCATCCTTTCTGGAGGAGCTTGCCCAATAACGCGCGCGCGTGGCTACAGCTGGGATTGGCCACTGCGAGACAACTTTGCTAAAACGGTTGAGGCGCTGTTGACGAAGCGAGGTTAAGTGGAGATTTATCCAGAGAGCTGTATGGACTCGTGACTTATACGAGCTAAATTGTTATAAGTTAGACTAGATTTTAGACTTTGATTGTTGTTAATTCAAATTGTAATGATCATTTTTAAACGAAGTTTGTGATGTTGCCAATAATTAGTAATTTTTCTTTTTATATGACGTGGTCAGTACTGAGTTGAGAATTTGAAATAGCAAAAAGATTGATTATTAATTATTGAATTGAAAGCGTTAAAATTCAAAATGAAAATTCTGCAGAATAGAAATCATCACTAGAAGTACATTTTATATATTGATGCTTTTATAGTCTTATTGAATATCACAAACAATAATATCACCTGTAAAAGTACAACAATGACTGCAATTCATGATATACAAGAAAATAAAAATTGGATATATTCAAGGGATTCCAATTTTGATGTATTCAGTACTTTATAGAATTTATCGCTGAATAAAACCTGCACTTTCATGAAAAGAAAATGTACATATAACAATTTTTAAAACATATTACAATATTATTAAAATTTAATAAAAACTATATGCGATGCCGTACTAAAAAATAAATTTCTATATCGTCTTTCTTGTATTTCTCAGGGAATTTTGAAGTTTCTGAAATCATCATTTTAAAATAAAAGACGAAATAATGTATGATAAGAACTGAAAAACTAATTATAAGTGCACTTGCATAAGTGATACTGTAACTTTTGATATTCAAACAATTTTATTTCGTTTCAGATCCCAAAACTTCTGAAGTATACTTTTCTATTCTCAGATATATATTTGATTCAATGAAATAATATCCATCCTCATATAAATGACTTATCCACCGTGTATACAAAAAAAATACATTTCTAATAGAGTCTTCGCAGCAGCCGGATTCGCCTATTAACGCGGTCGGAAACGTGCCGCAACTTAAGAAAAAAGAAAATCGGAGTCCCGCCACCGATTACAGCGCCGCTCTCCCTTTCTCTCTCTCCTCATCTCGAGCGCAGTCTTTCCCGCAATTTTCTCTTCCTCGCCTCGTCTCCCGGCTGTTCCTTCGTCTTTCCATTTAATGGATCCCGCACAGCAACTTACAGCAGCGCGCGAATTGTATAACGAGAGATATTGAGGAAATGAAAAAGTCGACTCGATTTGAAAAAGAGAAATGTACCTCCGACCGCACCGAAATAGCTCTCGGAGCGTCGCCTCCCCTGCCCGCCCTGTCCCCCTTTTCAATTAACTGCTAAGCACTCGGCCGGCTCTTTGTTTCGTTTCTCGCGCGCTCGCGAGATACCCCGCGAGTAGTCGAGGTTATCAGCGCGGAGAAGCGGATTTTCGCGAAAACAAAGCTCGCGCGAGCTTTAAACATCGGTGTGAGTTTTCGCCGAATAGGAACAATGCGCGAGAGAGGCCGGTTGTAACCGTTGCGATAGAGAGAGAGGGAGAGAGAGCGAGAGAGAGGAAGAGAGAGAGAGAGAGAGAGAGAGAGAGAGAGAGAGAGAAAAGTTGCTGGAAAAAGTAGTTGGAACAAGGTTGTTTTGCGAGAGTTGCTTATATGGTCAAAGGTATAAAGAAGGATATAGAGAGGGTGGCAGAGTGAGGAATGTGAGATAAGAACTTTTTACAGATACATACGTAGACGTACGAACTTTTTTGACGCGCAAGCGTGACGTTGGTAGCCGCGATTATGTAACACGCGGGGCGCAACAATCGCTCTGACAGGAATGACGGGATGTCCTTCGCTCTCTGCTTTTTTGTCTCAGACTCGAGTTATCTTTTAAAGTGCTTGGTGTATTATGTTAAAACTATGAAAAATTCATCTTTAATGTTAGCTTGTAAATGAGACACAAGTATAGATGCGATACTTTTTGTTTGGATGGAACTATACTATAACTTACTGTTATAATAAATATACAATAACTTACTGTTATAATAAATATACAATAACTTACTGTTGAATGGAAATATTTTAGTAAAATGACGAATATTATTGAAAAATTCAATTTATTTATCATTTATAAATAAACTAGAAACAATGGCAAGAGAGTATTGATCTTAATTATCACGTACATAATTACCTTTCATTGTGACCAATGTATTCATGAAACAAAGTTTACTGATTCTGGGAGGTACTTCATCAATTTTTTATGTTATTTACTTGATAATAACAGGTGATGAATATTAATGAAATATTTTATAAATTTTGGAGTGAAAACTGCCACAGGTCAGTATTTTATAAAATAATCTCTTCATATGCATAAAAGTAATTTAAAGTTTTAATAAAAATTATCTATTATTAAAAAGAATAATGATATTCTTTTTGAAAAAATCATTTAATATACTACAAAAATGTTAATTTTTTCCTTAATGTATGTACGCATTTCGAAATTAATATTATCAAAATTGCAATTGTTGGTGCTAAATTTGCACCGATTTTGGTAACATAAATCACTTTTCGCGAGATAAGATTAGATGAAAAAATTCAATTACATCTGTTAGATTATGCGGAATTGAATATATAAAGTATTAGCGAGATCAGAGTTTCAGATTATAATAAAAATTAAAAATCACTAAAATTTAGGGTTTTTTGAATCTTTAAATATCTTCCACATGGTAAATACTGATGAAACTTGGCTAATATATCAATTAAAATATTGCCGATTTAATGCCGGACAAAAATATCCAAAGCATTCAACAAGCATTCTGCAGCATTCGAGCGAAGGATATACCAACTGACGTTTAGCTGGCTGTCTATACGCGCCCCGGCACACATCACGGCCTTAGCGAGAAGCACTGTGCACTCACCACTGTCGTATAACTCACAGAGCTGGAGATTTTTCGTGTGCGTGATGTCCTTGTGCGAGGCCAGGAAGAGAACGACGTCGCCCTTCTCGTTCTTGATCGGCACGATGTCGAGTAGGCAGTCGAACGGTGATCCTGCGAAATTCAAACAGGTATTTTCATGGATTATTACTGATGAATTTGTACAAGCATGTGTATATACATTTTTATGTAATATATACATATGCTTAAGTATAAGAGCTTTTGTAAGTAATATTTAGAAAATTTCTTCTTAGTACGAATTTTCAACTATAAGTAATCCCTTTCTTCAGTGCATGTACAGCATTATAATAAAATTATATTGAAAATTAACACTAATTATGTGTATAGTAAATTAAATTGAAACATAACTATTATCATTCTAATATACCTAGTATTGTGAAAGACAAAACTTTCTATTTTAACTTTTATAGTACAAGATTCATAGAAAGAGAACTTTCATTTGTTTAAAAATTATTTAACGTTCAAAAGATAATATTACATTATCTCAAATTAAATATGGACAAAATAACGCATATACTATTTCAACTAGCAATTATAAATAGAAAAGAAAATTCATCATCTCACTCCGTAATCAAGAAAAAGAATCCACGTAACGGAAACACTAAACCAACTACGTTATAAAGGAAAAAAAAGATAAAACTCTCTTATCCGGGGGTGTAACGTTTTAATTACAAAAACATAGCGCGGCGTCGAGCCTCATTACGGCAAAGCCGCGAGAAAAAGTAATGCGCGTTCGCCGCAACGCTGCAGCCGCTATATTCGCGGCACGTAGCGATAAAACCTCGCGGTTGGCGGAGCCCATCTCGTTGACGGGAGGTTATTTTCGGCTGGCGCGGCAGCGCATTTTCTCGAGAAAAAAAATGAATGAACAAGATAGGCTAAATCTGGTCCTCGGGCCTGCACGGATAAAAATGCAATTTTCCACCTTTCAGGGCGACGAGATGCGAAGGATTGTTTCGTTCTTGTCGAATATTACTCTATTCGTCACCATGGATAAAATATTTATATTTTTGAATAATATATGTTTCAAGGCAACTTCTAAATTTGTTCACATTATATGTCATCAATGTATTTGTTATGGATAAAAATACTTTATGTTTTTGAAAATGAGTAGCAGATTAAATAATGTTAATTAAAATGTAATCAAGTAATTTAGCAAGTGATAGTTAATGGAACAGCAATAAGCACTGAGTAGGACAATTTGTTGCATATTATAGTGCTATTAAACACACTCCGAGATCATTGCTTTAAGTTCAAAGCTGCAAAAGTAGCTCGGACAAATAGTCATTAGGCTAATTTTGCCAGCGTCAAAAGTTTATTTTAAAAGTTCAGTACTTATTGTTCAAATAAGTTTGTGTCTTTGTAGTAATTTATACATGGTATTTAAACCTTTATCGGCTAAAGAAATCTCGGTGCCCCGATAATTCCTTGCCCTCGTGCAATATTATGTAAATTGGTAAAATGAATTTTTTGCCCAGTACCGCCCATATAATTATCATATATATTTTTCGTAATTACAGTTTTTTAAAACTAATATTATTATTATTATTATTTTATTGACAAAGAAATGATTAGCATTGTTAACAGTAGTAGAGTCTACAGGACTACAACTATCATAATCTCTATGTCAGCTGTAGTCATGCTTGTATCATAACTATAGCACCCATAACTAGTTGTTGGGACTAGCTATCCGGAGCTGTGTAGTTCATACCCTTATTCACACAGTAACGCCATCTCTCTCTATCAGTTATGAGTTGTATCGAATTCTCCTCATTTAAGATATTAACTTAAATTATATTATAAGATATTCTTGAGCTTTCCTTCTTTTTGAGCTGAAAAATGTCTATAATTGAATATAAGAGAAAAAAACGGAGAAGAATGTAAAAGAAGCCATAGAATAACGACTGGTAAATGAAATGTCATAAAGAGAGTAAGAATAGTGATTTTGGTATGGTTATTAATCATTTACACAAGGCATTTCACTAAAAACTGATAGTGGGTGTTACTGTACACAATTTTGTAATATCTCAAAAATATGATTTTTCTATTTCTATTAATAATTCATTCAAATCATTAAAGGTGAAAAAACTATTGATGCACTTAAGAAAGGCCCATTCAAGGAATATATTCCATATTTTAAATTTAACTTTCCACTACATAGTAAAATGTTACAGCCAAAATAGCTATGGGGGCGGTACTAGGCACATCTCCCCTATACGTTACAGGGATTCATCAATTTGAGCAATTTAATAAATGGATCTTAAAAGTGAAAAACAGTTTTTATTATGTTCTCTTCTCTCGTAAGATTCTGCTTTAGCATTTTAATATTTAAATATTATTTAAATATATGGATAATTAACTTATGGTGACCAATAAAGCTATATTATTTAATAATAATAACATATGAATTTTTATAATTATAAATTTTGCATGTAAATTAATTAACTGGTAGTTGACACTGACGATAAATGGTTTGAAATTTCATATAAAAGTTTATCAAAATTTATGTTATACCAATTCAAATATGAAGAAAAAGTTTAAAAATTATTTTTAATATTTTTCAAAATCAAAATTTATTCATGCCTAACTTTTTATTTTTGAGTTATTTCACGATGCTATGGAATTGAAAAATTTCAATGAGTTTGTCGGCATGTGTGTATGTGTGATTAGTATCCAGCATTGGTTTTTTGTTTGAATTGTTCGTAAACTACAAACATATTTGTAATACCATATGCATCAGTCAGTCTTTCTGTGACATTGCCCTCTTGTCTTCTTTTCAGCGCGTAATTAGAAAATGTACGTTGAAATTAATTTTGCTCAGTGGTTGCAAAATATGCAGAATTTTGCAGAAGAAATACATTAAAAGTGATTTTAATGAAATATTACAATTGTAGAAATTTTACATCAAGAGGTGCTAGTAAAAATACCAAATGTAAATAATTTCAGTTTTCAGTTTTAAATCAAAATTTAATTTTATATTATAAAATTATTATTTGCTGACTATTCAGCTTAAAAATCCTATAAGTTAATCGGGTGTTTCCCAACACAAATTTACGATTAGAACGCATTAACTCTACATAAAAGTTTAATTGCAAAAAGATACCTAAATACTTCCGAAAATGATGGTAAATAAAGTATTGTTTATCTTATAAAGGGAGACTACGTAGCCGGGTCTCGGATTTTGATGAAACTTTGGGGATAAACTTGTGGAACCTAAAAATGAAGCAAGGAACCCGTAGTTTTATCCAATGGGTCTTTAAATCTGAGATAGAGCCAAGAAACATTAGCACTACTCATATCGACAATGCTAAAAATCAGATATATATATGGATATACTATCAACGTTAATAAAATTCACCGTATCTACCGTATAAATGTCCATTGGATAAAACCACGAGTATCAGAAAACAATCCCTAAAGTATCATCAAAATCCGTAACCCGCACTCCGTGGTCCATCCTTGTTAGTATTGTCCGTAGTTATTATATATATGGTTTGATGATTTTTTTAATAGAATATATATATATATATATATATATATATATATATATATATATATATATATATATATATATATATATATATATATTAACTCTTTAACGGCGAACAGTGCATTAGTAGGGGAAGACGGGGTCAAACCGATCACTAAATTATGAGAAATAATATAAGTTTATTAAATGATGAAAATATTTTTATATTCTTTAGAATGTATCTATCAACTTAATAAATGCTAAAAATCAAATATATAAAAAATTTCTATAAAGATATTCACATCGTATAAGGAAAGTTTACATTAAAACAATTTTTGCAATTATTTAATTTAATTATTGGAGGTTTAAAATGCGAGCCAAGAGAAATATTGCTTTTAAGCTTTCGAATTAAAAAAAAATTAATTGTCTAGTGATATTGATTATTTTATAAACGAATTTTTAGATTCTGTAGTGAAATTGGGTCATTTTGATCAGTGTGTATTTAAATGGTAAAGCGTAAAAAGAGGTTAAGATTACCATATATTTTCATGAGATGATGAAACGTTTATAAATGCTCTTTTTTTACTTTGCTAGTACAAAATAGTGTCATGCACATTAAAATCTAACATTACGAGCATAAAAAATATACATTTAAGGGAAATTTAACTTTATTTTACGTTTTGTCTAACTAATCGGAAGTGACTCGCCTAGTACAATTAAGGTTGAAAAAACGATTCTTTTTATTTTCATAAAAAAGTAGGAGGTTTATATATTTCTGTCAGTTAAAACTAATAAAATTAAAAAGATAAAGGTTTTAATTTATTCTTAAACGTATAAAAACGGAAGAAATGCTGATATTTTTCTATTGATAATATTTTTTCCTTGAGTGATCGGTATGACCCCGTTCTACCTTAGTAATAACATTTTAAAATCTATTTTATTTGACTGCCCGCATATTTTGCTTCCTCATAGAGGAAGCTTTGTGATGGTAAAAAGAAAGATGTGCTAAAATCATTATAGAAACATGTTTTGAGACATTAGGAATTCAAATACACTATTTTTAGAAAATGTCTGTATGAATGTGTGTGTTGTGAAGAAATGTCGTTATCTGTTTAAATGGTAATATCTGGGAAATATAAGATGGAAAATTTTTTAAATAATTTGAGGTAATTAGAAATATGATGAAGAATATTCTGTAAAATGTTTTTTTACTAGGATATGGGAATGGTTTACTAATAGTATATAAATATATTCAGATTTTACAATATTTTCTACTGTAATTTTATTATTATAATATAGTTTCAAAATCAAGTACACAAATTTTGAGGTGTCATACTTTTGTTCTGGGGATTCGATACATGGTTATTTCCATACAGAATATAGTCTTATACAACTGCATTTATGATTCATATGTAACTCCATATTTAAATAATAATATAATAACTACACGTACACTACTTATTTCTGAGAAATTTACCTATGATATAATTAAAAAATGTTTAAAATTTCTGTGTACTAACTCCCGAATTATCACGGTTTCATTAAAATCTAATAAAATCCATTTACAAAACAACAAACCCAACGTCCATTTCATCCCATCAAAACTTATTCTTTCGATTTGTAAAATGTGCCAGCCCTACCACAGCTAGCCCTTGCACCCGCGAAATTCCATTACAACGCAATCAAGCTCCCTTCGAATAATAACACACCATTTTCCACCGGCAGGATCTCCATCCCCGCTGCGTGCTGTTCCCGACGCCCAATTATCGCGGCTGCCGCTCGGCAGCAGACAAACGCGGTATTCGTTTCAGCACAGCCGCCACGCAGTCGGTATATACATGTATATATATACCAGCGAAATCAGCGCTCAATTTGTCGGATCCGTTAACGCGAGTTAGCCGTCTGCCGCGGCCGCAAGAAACCCAGCGCGCGCGCCTCTTCCGCGTCTTCTCTTTATATTAATTACCGCGAACGAGAAGACCGTACGTCAGAGCGCGAGTGGGGGAGAGAGTGATATAGAGAGAGAGAGAGAGAGAGAAAAAAAGGGGGGAAAAAGCGGAAGGAGAAAAAGGAAGGGCCGAAGATCTTGGCGCCGAAGCCGGCCAATTTATCGCGACTCGGCTATACCAGATTAGCGCGCTCGAGCACAACCAGAGCAGCAGCAGCAACGGCAGTGGCAGCCAGGGTGATTTCTCTCGTATATCCCTGTGCCGCGGGCAAATTCGTTTCACTCTACCGGAAGTTCGGGCCGAGAGCGCCTTTCCTGATTCACTTGCTTTTCTCTTTCTCCTTCGTCTTTGCGCCCCCTCCCCATCCTCCTCTTTTTGCCTTTCTCGGATGGTCGGTTTAGGAAGCGATGAGCACGCGAGCTAGTTCATTATCGCCGGACCGATGTCGTGTGTATATGTCGAACAAGTTTCCGCGTGCGTTGTAATTGACCTTTGAACGCCGATGAGTCTTCGTAATGCAATTGAATCGGCCTTTCATATTGGGTTCTTCTTAACCTTGACTATAATTAGTTTGCGTCGCAAAAATATAGTATTTTATTATTCAATTAATCGGAATTTTTACATATGTGTTATAAATAAGTTCAACATTTTTAATTATTCTTTTGTTGCATATCTAGAAATAATATGTCGTAATAATACACCACCGTCATTTGTCAAATATAGAAAATATTTTTGTTACAACAGCCAATATTTTTATTTATCTATCTAAAATATTACTTTCTTTGTGTTTTAGACTTATTATATCGTGTTGTATAATATATGAGGCGTTGGGTGCAAAAACAACTTAACGGGTTAAGTTTTGGAAGAAAAAGACGCTTAAAGTTTATATATTCTTGTATCGTAATGACTTGTTTGTATGAAGACAGGAGTTAAGAATGAATGTAAAAGGTTTAAGTGTATAAGTTCTTTCTATTTTGGGACGAGAGATGATGTGTTTGTGACAATGTTCTGCCGCTGCATAATACATTGTAACTTATAGCTAGATATTTTGAGGAGGAACGTATTTTACATTTTTCACCCTATTGGTTAGAGATCGACGTGGGTGGTGACAAAAATCGCAGATGTCCGCGAAGCGCGGGCGGCTGGTTAAAGAGTTGACCGTCGTGAGAACCCATCTCCAACTCGGAGCAATAAAACAGCGCGTAGCGCTGTATCCCTAATAAACGCATTTGCGCTCCTGTTTAATCCGCGTCGCATGAAAAACAAAAGGATAATCCGGCCATTTACGTTTCAGCACGAAGAGTTTTTGTTCGACGACTTCTATATTTTACGGTCCACGTGAACATTTGACACTCACGCGTGCGAGACTTGACAAACTGTAGATGTATGATTTTACCATACGTCGAAGGAGTGTATTTGAACGCGATGTATTTTCAACCTCCATTTTATATGATATTAAAAGATAATGAAAATAAAAGAAACAAATATTATTCTACACCGTAGAGATACACATATATATATATATATATATATATATATATATATATATATATATATATATATAATTAAGTATACAAAATACGCTTTAGCGTACACTCAATATATAAATAAAACCAATCAGCTTTTCTTGTTTATAGTTACACATGTTAGAACATTTATTTATCAATATAAATTATTTAAATAACTAAAAGAAGCTTATCCAAGTTAAGTTGTTTTTAGTTGTTGTTTGCGTAGAACGAATATTTTTCTCTTCAATGGAGCTTATTTTCATCAAATAAATCTCAGAATATTTCTTTTATTCATTAAAATAATGTTCCTATATGAATTGTTGCATCCAAAATTTATTACAAACATAGTTTTAAATTTATAAGTATATTTTTATATAATTTTTAGCTTAAACATATATCCTTTTGATCTGTTATTTCACCATTCAGAACTGTCATTTTCGATACTTCAAATAATATTTTCAAACCGCTATCGGTTATACTCCGTTAAAAATTGTCAGATTGAAACTTTCGTCTTGAATCGTACAAGTGGAGGCAAACATTGCGCGTGGTTTGCGCGCGCGAATTTCGGACGGTATATAGCGCAGCAGGAGAGACAGCATATAGGTAGATACGATAGAAGGCCCGGGGCGGCGCGAGATTTTTCGATATATTCTACTGTATATGTTCTAAAAAACTTATCTGATGCATTATTTTTAAAAATAAAGGGTCGTAGAATACGAATATGTATGTTTCATAATCATGTTTCATACATCCAACACCTAATATGTTTAATGGATTTGATTGATTTGTTTAATAATATAATCTTCTATTAAAAAAAACAACAAAACCCGTTAAAAGTATATTGTACAATATGGTATTAATCTGCGTTGGGCAAATTGATACTTATTACTTAAAAAAAGTACAAGTATAATACTTGAAGAACAGGACTTAAGTATAAAAGTACTTAAGTAATATAATTAAGTACCGAGTACTTAATAAAGTACTTACGTACTGTTTTCAAGTACTCGAAGTACTTAAAAGTACTCGGTACTTGTCAGTTGATACTTAAGTACTCTTGTACTTAAGTGATTTGTTCAAGTACTGTATTTGAAGTACAAAAACTTAGAAATTTGTACTTAAGTACCATTTTTCTTCCTCCTAAACAGTGCAGCCAAAACCGACGCCCGACCCGTGTAAAAGAATATACCTTAAATGTGTAGTACCGTGCGTCGCTTTTGGCTACACGGCTCCTAAAGGAAGCTTTGTAATAGTATAAAAGAAAAGTTTATTTAAATACATGTTAGAAATATGTTTTGGGCCATTTGGAATCAAAATACACTATTTTCGAAAAAATTTTATGAATGTGTGTGTGTGTGTGTGTGTGTGTGTGTGTGTGTGAGTGTGTATGTATGGATGTATACCACAATATCTCGAGTAATGAACGGTAAAAATTAATGTTTTGGGACTCATTTTTTTGTTTTTTCTTAAAGAAAGTCGGCTCAGAAATAATTTTTTTTTGTTTCCGATGAATTTTAGTTATTTTAGTGGTTTTTTGATTGTTGAGTTTTAGTTTTTCAGGTTTTTTAATACCTTAGACAAAATATCATCAAAACAGCGAGAAGGCATTTGAATCGCATAAAATTACCTAACTTTTCCGATCTGAAAGTTTGGATAAGGTCATTCCCCTTCTTTTGTTATACACGAAAAAGTCATTTTTATCACGGAAACATATGATTGAAAAATTTTGAGACGATTAGGAATATGGAGAGGAATGTTCAGTAAAATTTTTGAGCCATTTTATTTTTCTTTTGCCGAGAAAAAAATCATTGTGTAAGAAAAATCGATTTTCTATGTCGAACGATAACTTGAGTAAAATGGCATTATTCTTTTTCAAAATTTCCAGAAAGGTAGCTTTTACCTATCATTTTTCAATATATTTGAGGTTATGTTTTTGTCGAACTTTTTTTGATCGCTTATATGTCCTGAATGATACGGTCATTGTTTGCCAACTGGGGCTCATTTTTTCATTTTTTACTGAGGATTCGGAATAAACTTTTGTGTAAGCTATCTTTCTTCTTTTGTTACACACGAAATGTCATTTTCTATTTAAATGGCGATATCTCGAAAACATATGATGGAAAATGTTTAAAATGAATTGAGCTGTTAAGGGTAGCTTTCCAATATCCCTTGAACGAGCTCTTTGACAAGACTGTAAGGTCTCTTATCTTTCAAGATATTTGAGGTAATATTTTATTTAATTTTTTTGCTTATATCTCGAAGATGTTGCGGTCAAATTCTATTAAATGAATCAATTTTTAATTGTTATTTTGATAAACATACGAAATCAGAAAAAAATGAAAGATTCCTTGATTCGTTTTTGTTTTATAACGATTCTTCTATTTTAATATTTTGAAATCGATAATGCAATCTATGATCATAAGCTTATGATTTTTTGTAATTTATCTTTTGACAACAATCGATGATAAAAAGCCCACTTTTTTGAGCTATTAATAAGAAAGAAACATAGCAATTTAAAATAATGTATTAGAATAAAGAAATTCATATTGCAACGATTTATTTAGTTTGAGGAAGCTAAGTGCCAATGAATTGTCAGTGGTCTTTCAAGGTACCGTCCAACATTGGTATTAATCAATAATAAGAAGTTAAAATCATGCATTTTTCTTCTTGCAATTAAACTTTTATGTAGAGTTATAACGGGTTATAATCGTAAATTTGTATTAGGAAACACCCGATTAACTAATAGGATTTCTCAAGCAGGAAGCAAAGTACTCTGTAGTATGCTACAAGTACCTAAATTACTCTCCGATGGATGATAAAACAGTTGCTTGTGCATAATACATTTGTCAATCTTATTGCATGGGCTTAGAGGACTTCTTTCAAATTAAGAAAATTATGTTAGATTTCATTTAAACAAAATTATACTATTCAATCATTAATTTTACAGCCTACTTAAAAATATAGATTGTAAAATTGAAAAATATACAGCAACTTTTAAAATTATAGAAATATAATGTACACAATAATAAGGATTACTTATTTTCAGTGCATCTTGAAATTTATTTGTTTTTTAAATAAGTAGCGAACACTATACAAGTATACTAACTATGGCGGGTACAAGGCTTCATTTGTAGGTACCAGAAAACATTTCCTAAATTTTCATTCAAATCAGGGACCCGAAGGTGCGAAACTCTCCTGGTTAGTTTTTATTAAAAACATTTTTATTTTTAATAATATTTTTAATAAGAACTAACCAGGAGAGTGTCTCAAATCCGGGTCATTGATTTGAATGAAAATTTGGGATACGTTTTCTGGTACCTAAAAATGAAGCCCAGTACCCGTCGTTTAATCTTAATATCTTTTTCTTTCCAACCTGTACCCTTTCGGGTTTTTACAGGATACCTCCACCACCTATGAGTGGAGGTGTTTGTTGATCCTAACACCCCACATTCCCCACACCAATCCCGCATTCGCCCAAGTTACCTACATGGCAGATTTCTACCTATGCCGATAACCTGTGACGGAAGAAAAACCCGTAGGAAAAAACCTCCGCCAGGACCAGTGCGCAGTCTGAGTTCCTTCCGGCAGGAAACAGAGAGAAAAAATCCTCGATCTGCTTCCACCGGGAATCGAACCCAGGCCGTTCAGGCGGGCGTATCTCCGCTATCTAAGGCGTACGCCTTAACCAACTGAGCTACGCAGACCCCTTACCCGTCGTTTAATCGTATGGGCCATTATTTAGTAGATATAGCGTGTTTAATTAATATCTCAGGTTCTGGGACCAATGGGGCCAAACTACGGGCGCAGCTGTACTTTAATTTTATGTACTAAATTCTCCTTGTAAGTTACTTATTTCAAGAAATATTTTTAATTAAAATAAGAAACACATAGTGCATAATAAATATTTAATAAAATAAGAAACATTTTTGTTATTTTAAGAACAAAAATTACTTATTTTCTGGAACCACGTGATCTTTTAAGATTATGTTTTCATAGAAAAATAAGAAAAATTTCTTAAAATAAGAACTTTTTGACGCAATATAGAAAAACCTTCTTTAATGCGTTGTTTTTTATTAAAAATAGTACATTATGTAACAAGGGCAAAAAGTCGAATATTTTGCAAAATCAACTTTTTTCTACATATAGTACTTTATGCCCTTCTCAACTGTGGCCACTTTTTTACTTGGAAAGCGGGACTAATGGACTGTTAAAAGACAATCGAAAATCAGGGTTATTGGTAGAACTTGATGAAATAATGGAATTTTGACTATTTTCTAGTGAAGTCACTTTTTTTTCTCAAATGCGGGAACAACGTAATTTGCGGGAAAATAGTAAATTTTTCCCCCTAATCTTTTTTGCGGGGAAAAAGTGTTGATTTGCTCTCGCTTTTCAGGGAAAAAAGTGGCCATTTCAATGAGCATACAAATATTTTTTAAAAGATGCAATTCTTTTATCTGGGTATGCTTTTTTATATTGTATAAGTGTTTTGAGTCCAGTTTCAATGGGATTGATTACTATGTGCCAGGCAATATTTTAAGTCAAATTAATGTAGGTCTACCTTAATAAAAATTTGAACTATTATATCTAACATAGAATATTTTTAGATAAAAATGCAAAAAATCAAGAAAGAATAAAAATTAGTGACTATGTCGACTATTTATGAGTTTTTTAACATTAGTTTAAATGGAAATTAAAAGCTTTAAACCTTAATATCTCAAAAACACGAAAAGTGAACTTGAGTCACTTTTCTGGTAACCCACATATATAATATAGTTTTTTATAGTAAATAATAACATATAAACAAATTCTGTATCAAGAATGTGGAATTTTATAGATTATTCTTTTAAACATTTACAGCAGACACTGTAATGTTATAATCTTTTTAATTAACTTTGGGATAACTAAGGAAATTCCTTAATTTCCTCTTTTGTCAAGTTCAGGAGATTAATTAATGAAAGTTCTCTAACTAAAAAAGTCACATTACTAGCAGACGAAAGGAACTCACCGCTTTTCTTGTAAAATACGACCTCGAGCTTCAGTTCGGTTTTGCTCTCGAGGCTCTTATCGATCATGGCCTTTTCCTCCTCTTTCGTTTCCGGTCCATACAGAAATTTGCAGGCGCAACCTTTTTGCATGATTTGCGCCCGTGCAAACCCCGTCAGCTCGCAGAATCCATCGGAGCAGTAGACGATCGGATAAATCGTCGGCACCTGCGCATTTCCCAGCACAAAGTTGCTGTCTGTAACACAAACGACAAAATCCTCTTTATCAACACTACCATTATCTAAATTCAAACAAAAGGTTAATACAAAAAATAAAAGTATTATTCGTACTATGAAATACGAAATAGCTGTAAAGAAAACGCTTTTAGGAGATTTGTTTCGATTCAGAATATTTTTCACCAGTATACTTTTAGACCAGAACAATTTTTGAAAAGATTTTTAGATATATGAAACATAGAGAATACTACGTGTTCCTGTGAATTCAAATGTAATATGATGTACAATTTTTATTGGACGGCTGATACTGTTGCAATTTTTAACCACGTAAATTCATTGATATAAATGTTCCAAACTTGTTTCACGCAAAAATCACGCAATGAAAATTGTATTACCATCAATTACAAGTTTTCCATTGCAGCAATTAAAATTTTGTAATTCATCAGTGACTTGAATAAGATTTTTTGTTTATATTTGCGGTTATTTTTCATCCTTTAAGATTTTAAAACAATGCGGAATACACGCGAACTTCGCGTGGTCACTCAAGGACCATTAGGAAAAATTATTAATAAAATAATGGCGAACGGCGAAGGAAACATAGATAATAGAGGCAAGAGGTACAAAGAGAAGAGTAGTTTTCTCGGTCGATAGCGTTATTGCTTACTATTTACGCTTCGGCACCGGCTAATTATCGCTGCCAACGCGGCTTTGTTCGTGTAACGCGCGTGTGGTCACCAGAGTCTATCTAAGGTCTGTCCTAAGTACTTTACTATTTTTAATTTCTCTTGACTCGTGTATCTCTCTTTTATTATCGTTGTAGGAAAGTATTTGTTAATATAAATTTTTGGATTTACGTAGAAAAATATCTGATAATTAATAAATAAATTTCAATAATTTTTTTATTGTTGCTTAAACAATTAAACAAATTGTTTTTTAAACTTTTGACAGATATCAAGTGAAAATAACGATGAAATATTTCTATATACTTCCGTGTAAAAAATGCTTTGCGTATAATAACAATGAAAAATGAGTAATGTAAGACGTTCAAACTCTTAGATATCCCTTTCAAGATAATGAAAAACTTTCGCAAACAGGAATAAATAATCGTTCAACGTCGCTCTACGGGCACTTTTCGCTGTATATATACACGCACCTGATAGCAGGGTAAAAATACGCGAGGGGTAGAATTTTCGCGCGAGTTTGATGTTTTCCCGGCTCTTTGTTCATCTCTCGCGCTGGGGTGAGGGGAAATTAAAAACGAGGCGCCCGACGTGGCCTTGGACCGAAGTTGCGGAGCAAAATTTACCGGGAATTGCTCGACTCTGCCGGCTCTGAAAATCGACAGTGTCGAGGGAGAGATATCATCTAATTATAATTGAGGGACGAGGGAAAACTCGGCGGGTGAAATGATTTTTACAATTTTGTCGCGGTTTGGCGAGCCACGAAGTTAATGCACAGTCAGAACCCGGATAATTTTTTTTCGCTGGGTCATAAATTGAGATAAAAAATATTTGAGTGAGCCCTTATAATTCTCGAAATTAAAAATTATCCTTGAATATTTTACGTTGATAAATATATACGTTAATCTCACTGAATAATTGGCAAATCTTACTCATTTATAAATGTAGCATTTGTAAATGCGTAAAAAATCTAAAATATAAAAATATAAAGTATCTGTTATAAGAAATGTGTTATTTAGTATTATATATATTATTTTTTTAAAATGTCCGCTTTAAACTCAATAAGTTGCTGTAGTAAATAATATTTTCATTGAAAGTTTTTATTAAATCTTACAATATAATGGCAAATATTACTAAGATCTGGCGACCCTAAATAATAGTATATTGTGTACCAAGCGCGAAAAGTGGGCTTTTTTAGACCGAGTGTGGAGTTTGCAGTATGAGTCGACTACGAGCGAGCACGAGCCGAAGGCAAGTGCGTTTTGCGAGCCGAGGACGAGTACTGCAAACACACCAGGTCTAAAAGCCCTTTATCCCCCTGGTGCACACTATATTTCTTGTGACACATGTATGGATTTTTGCCGAAATGTCTCGAAAAGTATAAATAAGGAAATAAATCAACAGCGGGCCAAAAAGGCTACTTTTTTACCCGCTGTTTGTTTGCCCGCTGGTCAGAGAACAAGCACTTTAGGGTCGCTATTCAGGTCCAAAAGACCGCGAAAATTGTGCATGTATTACAAAAATGGTTTTATTAAAGTATGTAGTAACTTTCGTTGTATGTTTCTGTTCCAGTATATTAAAATTATAATTACTTTTAAAACTAGTGTAAAATGCTTTAAGTTGCATCCTTCAAAAAATTTTAAATAATTCAGGCCGAATCAGCGGTTCCGTTTTTTCTTCGACCGCTTTTGAACATTCAAGCAAGTTTACCGAGAAAGAACTTAATCAGAAGTACGTTTTCTCACTCGAATCTTTTAAGTTTTCTAATGTGCCTTTTTTGAGAAAGTTCCGGGACCCTCGTTTACGGCGTCAACTTCTTTAGCTAGTTAAGCTCGAGTCACTTCGTCCAAGTCCCGTTTAATACTTTAAGCTATACAAGAGATCAAAAGTAACGTTTGCATCTCCGCTCCTGTCTTTCAGTTCTAAATTAGTTAATTTATCCCGTCTCTTCACTGCTTTTAACGATGCAGTACTCTTTGGCTTCTTCTATTTTTGTATTCACTTTGACCTATATACTTACATAATAGTTTAATTAATGATTTTAAATGTTAAGTTTCATTATGTTTCATTGTTAACATATTTATTTATACGAAATAAGTCACTTTTTAAATTGAGTTTTCAGCGATTTTTGTATCCTGACAGTAATTTTCAGATAAAAATGCAAAATATCGGCAAGTATAAAAAGAGTGAACATAATATATATACTATTTACGAATTCTTTTAACCATAGTTTAAATGGAAAATAAAATCTTAAATTCTAAATAACTCCAAAACATAAAAAGCTGACTTATTTGATTATGCCGGAAAGCCACAGATATATATGTTTTTTTTATAACACGTGAATAACAAAGACCATTTTCGGCGCCTATAAAGTGCAGCGAAAATAGAGTTTTCCGAGCGTCAAATAAAGGGTACCGAAAATCTTATTTTCGCTATCTTTTATTGGTAGCGAAAATACTCATTTTCGCTACCTTTTATTTTCGGTACCCTTTATTTATTTTTGCTCCATTTCCTTAATAAAGTGGACGACTCGAAAAACTCTATTCTCAATCCACTTTGTAGACGACAAAGAATGGCCTTCTTTATGCACTTGTTATAAAAAATACGGTACGCAACTTGGGGCAAAAGGATATTTCTAGACTCGGATGATGATTTTGAGCACTCGTGTACGAGTGCTACTCGTGCTCAATTATCATCCTCGCTTGAAAATACCCATTTTCGCCCCTAGTTGCGTAATATATTATTATGCCCATCTGAACGAAAATGGCCACTTTTATCCCTAAAATGCGAGACCAAAATTACACTTTCTGTCCGCAAAAATGATTAGTGGGAAAACAGTGACTTCAATAGAAACTAGTAAAAATTCCTTTATTTCATCAAGTTCTACCAATAACCCTGATTTTCGATAGTCTTTTAACCTTTAGACGATCGGGAAGCCGATATATCGGCATAGGCCGAGCCGATATATCGGCTTCCCGGCCGTCTAAAGGTTTACAATATTGTCTTTTAACAGTCCATTAGTCCCGCTTTCCAAGTGAAAAAGTGTCCACAGTTGAGATGGGCATAAAGTACTATGTAAGTGGAGAAAAAAGTCGATTTTTCCCTCGGGTGATACTGCCGCAGTAAACTCACCCGCGGGAAAAATATTCGACTTTTTACCCTTGTTACATAATGTACTATTTTGATCATTTTACATTGTTATATTTTCCTCCAAGATCACAGAAGTTAAAGAAAAATAACCGTGGAGAAAGTAAACAAAGATCACCATCCTTGCAATTTTAGAAACCCATTCACCCGTAATCTCGTTTGTCTCCTCTCGTTTTTTCTTCTCTCTCACACGCACATATACACAGACGACCCTCTAGCCTTCACATTTCACCGCACCAGCCAATACATCCGCAGACGGATTACGCGCTCCCCGGACAGCATCTGCTGCCGACTTGCAGCATGAGCTTTTATTTTCCAAGTCCAGAAACAGAGAGAGAGAGAGATAGAGAGAGAGAGGGAGAGGGAGAGGGAGAGAGAGCGAGAGAGAGGGAGAGAGAGGGAGAGAGAGACAGAGGCTGAACTCGTCGGTGCTGCTGCTGATTCCTGGAAAAATGCGACTCGGCTCGGCGCTTCCCTCTGATTGACGGTTTATTGGCCATCGCGAGAGCGCGTTTTAATTATAGGCGCTATTAGCAGTTGGCTGGGCAGAGTGCACAAGTCTATGCGCCTTTGCGAAGTGTATATGCGGAGAGCTGCACGCGGGTAGACGCGAGGAATTGACCGGGAAAAATACTGGCCTGGTTTCGAGCGAGCGGAGAGAGAAAGAGAAAGAGAGAGAGAGAGAGAGAGAGAAAGAGAGAGAGAGAGAGAGAGAGAGAGAGAGAGAGAGAGAGAGAGAGAGAGAGAACATGCATTGATTCGCGTGCGATCGAGAGATCCGTTATTGATATAACGGATGCGCAGGTAGACGTTTGCTTGAGAGTTGATTTTGTATGTGTTAAAGATTACTTGTTAAACTTTTTAGTTGCACAGCTAAAGTTTTTATCGAGGACGTCTTTGATTATTCATTTGTATTGCAGTTGATAGTTATTTATGTTCAGATTTCAATTTACTATTCAGGTTTGTTTTTATGATTTTGTATACATTTTGTGTATTAAGAAGTAAATTTATGTATTCATAATTGAATTTGCTGTAACATACGTGGGTCGTTTGATAACTATGATAAATTTGCAAGAGATTGTACTCTAATTCACTTTATGACATGCGACAAGCAACTATGGTTCTTCAAAGGTCGCCATAACAAGTTTAAGCTAAAAGAGACGAGTAGTTTACTTTAGAGAGATGTTGGAAGCAAAAGTTTCAGCTGTTGCCAGAAAAATTGCGCTCTTTCCTAAATGCGTGAATTATTATACGAATCGCTGCCCCGTCCACCCTATTTCCAAAAGTTGTGCCCCTTCTGATTTTGTCCTATACCTGAGCCTTAAAAGTTGACTCAATGAGAAAGAATTTCGTAATAAAAGGAAGTTATCGTGACTGTAAACGAGTATTTTCAAGGTTTCAAAATTTCCTATTTGGGAAAGTTTAACAAAAATTAGAGCACATCTGGATCACGTATGTAGAGCTGATGAGGTGTCTAATATGCTCATACTTAGCAAACGACCCACGTACACGCATTTATAGTACCTTAAGAATTAAAAAAATGTTTCTAAATTTTTATTTTTCAGTTCCGTAAAATGTATTAACATTCACGCACATCGTAACTTTAATTTCAATTAATCACTGCTATTGCAAGTAAGTTTTTATATCTTTTCGTGTCTTGAGTCAAATTTTCAGTTACATAAACTGTAATTTAATTCCTGCATTGTAACTGAATATTCAAGAAATTTTTAATAGTATTTTTAATGAGATCGTCGGTATGTGAGACTTGATAAGAGCCGCTTGTGAGAAGCTGTTTACTTTTTTAAGTTTAAAAAGGAGTTTTTAAAAGTCAGTTTACAAGCAGGAGTCTTGGAGTGCTAAATTAACGTAAACGAAACGAATGTTTTCACAGTGAACAAGTTTGAGAGAGGAGAAGAAAGCTTGTTTAATTTAAGAACGTAAAATAAATTCCGGGAGGAAACTGGAGAAAATGTTCTGAGTAACGAGTGAGTGGTCGTTTGCAGTAAATAATATTTTGACATAAAGTTTTGAAGTGAATCACAAGCAGTTTTAGGAGTTAAATAAATATTTATTGCAAAACTTATTTTAAAACAATTGCCGAGAATTATAGTTCAAATTCTTTTGCAAATAAATATAAAATAAATTACTTTAGCAGAATGCATTCTCACGTAAAAGTTATTTCTTTTATTGAAATTTTGATTAATTTATTAATAGCATATAACAATCCGTTGATAAACAATAAAAATAATAATCAATTAAAAATGCACTAAATGTTATTCCAGACTTACTGATTTGTGTAAAATAATAAAATAAAAAATAAATATATTTGAATAATAATATATATAACAATTATTATTTTATTGAAAAATTTGTATACATGATTTAGAATTATATTTCATCCTTAAAATAACTATTGAATATAGATTGAAATGAATGTATAATGCAAACTTTATTATTGTAAAAAATTCTGCAAAGTTATTAATTTTAATAAAATAAATATTATTCGATTAGTTTCAAACTCTAGTCAGTTTTCCAGTCCGCTATATGAATGATTTCGAGAGTTATGTTGACTATAAAGTTTAATCACACACTTATGCGCACATATACATATGCAAAAGGATACACATATATACATACATACACTCATCCATTTCTGAAAAATCTACATATCTTGATTTAGGAACCTCGATGATACCATAATTTATTATAATATTTAATCCCCAAATTTTCATCATTAAAAAGTTTCCTTTTTCAGAAAGTAAAATGTGTAATATATTATATATTTGAACGCTATTTCTATACATATTCACTATTTATAATTTCAAAGAGTATACAGATTATAGAACATGACGAATTCAACGCAAGTAGAACTACCTCAGAAATAGTCAGCCCGTTTACATAATACTTACGAAGACCCTTAAAAACCGTGATATTTACAGCATTCGAGCAACGTAAGCCTCTCAGCGATTGCCAATTGCCTCGAATCTCGCGAAACTTTCCGTAAATCAGCGAGCGTAGAGTGCAGCTCGCAATCGAAGCGGAACAAAGTCTCGAATTTGCCGCGCTCCGTCGATTGGCGAGCTTCGCCGACAAAGAGCCTACGTAGGTATGTACGGCAGCGTGATACAGCAAGGATTGTCGACAACAAGGATAGCGGTAGAAGTGATTCCGGACGTGTCCGGTGCAATTCGCAACTGGCTCGCGATCGGACATGCGAGTGTGTATATGTACAATAAGGCGAGCTTGCCGCGCGGCGAAATCAATTAGCGATCGGCTGCTCGGAGGGCTCGAAGTAGTTTCGTATATCGAGCGCGTGATCGGATTATCCGAAGGTAACAGCGGAACGAGCTCGGATGATACAGTTCGAGCTACTCGATCGCGGGATTTTATAAACTTGGGAACCGCGATATAGTGGAGCAAGGGGAGTATTTCGTCTCGGGGAAATCGATTTTGATGTGAGGCTTTGGGAGTTGCTTTCGGGTGTCTGACAATAAAATATCTACACTTTGTTCTCGACCTTTGTGACAGTGGATCTCGGACATGCGTTGATTTAGTGAAATATAGTACCTCTATACTTTTGATTATAATTTTGCAATTAATTACTATATATTAATTTGTTTTAATGTTATTAACTGTTAAGGGAATGTGTCGGAGCTACTTTACAGGTTACCCGACATAATAAATAAATTCGAAATTTTCGTTTTTCTCAAAAAATATGCATCAGAATCAAATTTTCTGTTTAGGGTCGCTTTATTTATACCTCAAATACACAGCGGAATACTCAAATTATTATTTAAATCGAACATTAGTAATTACGTGATTATGCTAATTTTCTATTCTGTTTCAAGTTTATGACTATACTTATATGTATGATTTATGCATTCGACTTATGTACTTGAACAAATAAAAACTAAATATATCTATCTATCTATTTCAAATTACTATTTTGTAAATAAAATTAGCGAAAAATTACAAGTTTAAGAGTTCCAACGTTTAATAATGTTTAATTTATTTTATGAGATTTGGAGTGATACATAACTTTTTTAATTTTATCTTTAAAAAGTTGTAAAAACTTTTTGCTATATTGATAATGATTTTAAAAGAATCTTACGGAAGGGAAAGAGTTAATATAGCATCCCCAGAATAAGACTATGACAGCTTAAAATTCTATATTTTTGTTGAACAAGGGAAGTAATATAAATATTTTTCATGAAATACATATTTTTCACTTGAATTATATTATCGCATATCTCCTCAACCATTTTAACCAATTTTCAAAGTTCAAATAAATTAATTAAACAAAATTTGAGTGGTCATAGTTTTGTTCCGGCTTGCCTTAATATTCTGAAATATTAAATTAATATTCTTGTATTAGAGATATCGTCTTAAAAAAAGGTTTTATTATTTAAAAAAATCTAAATATATTTAAAAATGAAGACGAAAAAATAAAATTTAAGCTTTTTTATCCATTAATTTTTTGATAAGTCGTTATTGCGAGTGCTTTTGTAATCTTAAGCATGACCTGAACTTAAGGCAATATTACTAGCTGAGAAATTCGCCAAAAAAAGTGGGGTAAATATTTAGCAGCTTTTAAACGGCTTTTAAACCTCCTTACGGGAGCCTTCAAAACTTTAGTATGATAGATACATAACCACTATCAAGAGTTCATAAACTCACATTTTTTATTCATTTTCTTATATTATATTAGCTTCATTTTTTAGATTAATGTTTTTTCTTAACTCATTTATAAATTTTAAATGATACATATGTACTTCTTAAATGAAGGTTCTGTGGTCTTATTATAATATTTTTAATGTTGTTTTATGAAAGTTGCCTTTATCATGGAAACATTTTTATTTTTGCTGACCCGCATTAACAAACTTCGCATTATTCACAAAAATGTATTTAAATATCGCGGAAAATGTAAGGTAAAAGAGGTATAAGTAAAAATGGGTTACGAAATGTGCGTCGATGCGTCTTAGCGAAGCGAAGCTCGCTCTCTTGCATGCTGACTCCGAGCCGATCAACATCACAAGTAAAGAATATGAATTTATATGTAAAAAATGTACAAGGTGAAATATTATTCAGAAAAAATTACAATTATCCCAGCTAAATATATATATGTATATATATATATATATATATATATATATATATATATATATATATATATATATATATATATATATATATATATATATATATATATATATATATATATATATATATATATATATATATATATATTTAGCCGGCCATTTAAGGGCGCAAGTCTTTAACATCTTGCGGCCTCCCATTTTGCCACCTCAATTTTTTCCCAATTTTGAATATATCGTAACTTTTCTTCCAAATATTCTCCGATCATTCAAATTCAAGGTCTAAAGTCAGCTTTCTTTTGGATATATATATACATAGAATTCTCCAAACATATAGTAGGGTGGATGTACCGTTTGTGGCCAGTGCTCTAGTTTTGGCCATCTAACATAATTTTAATCATTTTAAAAGTTTTAACTGTCGAATTCCATATAACTTCGTCATTAACATCATTCTAAAGTACTTTAGAACATCGTATAATAATGAAGGTACAGGTAGCTCAGTATATTTTGACAGAAAAAATACTTATAGTATGAGGTTTGTCGAAAATAGCATTTTTTTACGCAAATCGACAAGAGAAGCAGATGACTAAAACGTTCATATTACTCAGTAATATCATTCACGGTCAAAAATAACTGCACAGGTACAATTAATTAGATTAAAATATTAAGATTAAATTAAAAAATTACAAAGAAGACTGTAATGTTATAGAAAATTAAGGGTGGTCAGAAGTGGTACAACATAAACGTTACTATACCAGTTTTGGTCATGGTATCCCGTCATAAAAATACATCAGATTTACTTTTTACATGATTGTTTTAAGTTTTGAAAGTCTAAGAAATAGATAATATGATTTCAAACTACGGTTTTACTCAGTAATAGGCTTGATTAAAGTACAATTCTAGAGACATTAAAAGCATATTATACGTTAATAGGATATATTATATTATAAGAGGATATATTTCATTCATCAAAATTTCTCCGAATTGAATCAATTTTAATGTAGAAATGCATTTTGTAGAATTGTCAAGAAAGGGAAAACTGGCCTAAGAAAGAATAGAGATCATTTAAATGATTTTTGGAATAATAAATGACTTTTACGTATATTTGTACTTTAGCATACAAAAGATACATAATTTAACATTTTAAAAGAGATTAAATCCAAACAGTTACAAGAACTAACTGCTTTATTGTTAAATTTATGTGTTTTAATCGGTAATAATTGATAATACGAAAATATTTTCATGGAACACATGAATTTCGATAGTGGCCAAAATCGGTACATCCCTATGGTCAAAACTAGTGATTAGGTGGTAGTTTTTCCATTTGTGAAATTTCCTCGGGTATAAAATAAACGATGAATTTATCAAATACATGTGTTTTAGAATATATGTAAATTTGTTGAATGATTAAACATTATTTTTGAATGATTAAACATTATTTTTGAATGATTAAACATTATTTTTGAATGATTAAACATTATTTTTGAATGATTAAACATTATTTTTGAATGATTAAACATTATTTTTGAATGATTAAACATTATTTTTGAATGATTAAACATTATTTTTGAATGATTAAACATTATTTTTGAATGATTAAACATTATTTTTGAATGATTAAACATTATTTTTGAATGATTAAACATTATTTTTGAAAAAGTTGTAGGGGTGCCAACTTGTCCATTGCCGAAAAAGCACATATCTTCCAGAGGCTGTATCTTTGGTTATATGTAACGGTTTCGAATGTACCAAAAAAGAAATTAAACTTAAAACACACAAAAATTGCATGGTTTACATTCACATCTATTAAGGTGACCCATTGAGCTGCCAATAGGTCTAATATTTTTTAACTTTGAGTTCCCTTCCATTTCTGAAAATATAGAACTCTCTACTGGGTCGCACAGGGAACCTTAGGGGCTGAAAATTTTGTTCAGAGCTTTTTTTCATAACTGCTTTCATATAAATAATAGTCGGCAAGTAATGGCGACTCGAGTGCGCACGGATATTATCATTTTTATGGAATGACTCATATATATATATATATATATATATATATATATATATATATATATATATATATATATATATATATATATATATATATATATATATATATATATATGTGTGTGTAGAGTTTGTATCCAAGTAAAAGGGCTAAGCCTTTTACAAAACCATTTTCAGTGGTTATCATGGGTATCAGTATTTTACGGAGACTGAAAGCGGAAAGCGGACGGACAAAAATGTCACTCTGGGCGTTAAAGGCTTAAAAGGCATAGTATACAGAAGGAATGTAGAAATCAAATATTATTTAAAACATAAAGAAACACAATTCTTCATTAAGCTGGTCCTATAGTCAATTTTGAAAAATTTGCTAGTTACATGATAAAATTTTTTTAAATGGGTGATTATATTTGTTATCTAAAAGAAAGTTATTTGTAAATTTTAATTAATTGTTAGATAGTATACCCATAGTTATGTAGAAAGAACTAGCAATTTTCAATGAAAATTGATGTTTTTACAAAACTTTCCTTGAGCATGGGATTGCAAGTATAGCATTTGAAAAAAATGATGTAATTTCTAACACCTGTACTATACATAACTGTGAACTACAAATTTTCAAAAATAAAATTATATTAAATTTTCATTGTAAAATTGATCGAAAAATGCCACTCCGTATACCAACAGCACCATCACGATCACTTTCCAATGTAACCTGCGATCGTCAACCTTCGGCTCGTCCGCGTGCAAACGCAGCGGCAGCAGCAGTAAACCCGCAGAGGCGCGAAAGCCACGGGGGGCTACTCCATTATTAGCCTTTGTCGCGGCCGCGCTCGTTTCGCATAATGTGCCAGAGAGCGAAAGGTGAAGAGAGCGCGCTCGGCAGCGTTTACGGCCACGCTGATGAGACTCGGGGCCCGTGTATAGACGCTGCATGCAGCGCTTGACGCGATTATACGAGCGCCGAGCGTTTATGGTCTTTACTGCGCGCTCGTTCCCTTCCGATGAAACGGCCAGCGCGCGGTATACCGATGTATACAGATATACGGTATACAGGCTTTGTGCGGGCAATCGAAAGCAGAGTGAAGAGAGGTTTTTTTGAAGTGTTTGCTGGGGTTTCTTTTGGATGAAGATTGAGTGAGGGAGAGAGAGAAAGAGGGGAGGGGGAGGAGTTGGAAGTATTTTAAAGTGATTGCTTGCGGCTTTCATTGGAAATGTAAGGATCGGACGATTTATAACGTCGTTTTTCTGTAAAGTATTTTTTATTTTCCAAATCTGAAGTAAGTAGTGAATCATTTATTCGAAAAAGCTGTATGGCTTTGAATTTAAATGAATGTGTATTTAATATTAAATTAGTGACACTTATTTAAACTTCTCACTTACTACTAGAGCTATTTAATTATGAAATAAGTAGTACTAAATTCTAATTCATTATAAGATTAAATGACCGGAATGGCCTACGATTGAGTATATAGAGCTATTGGATACTAAACATGGTTGGCACGGGGAACGCTTCTCCATAATATTTACACGGGCAGCATATTTAGAAATTTATTTACTTATTTATTCAAAACCAGTTTACCTTACATAAGTTTACAATAAAATAATAGTAAAAATAGTAAGTAAAAAAAATACATTAATGTATAAATTACATTCTGTATATCGTAGAGATGCACTAGGCATCTGTACGCGATCCGGCATTAAATACTAAAATACTGAAATTAACTACCTTAATACTAAATATTACTATCGTAATAATTTTTTTTTTTTTTAACAGTACTTATATCAATATTTAACTGACTTATTCATATTATAACAATAGATGTTATATATCTGTTTTTATCCAATTTTTTAGCTTATTCTTATGTGAATATTTATTTATATCTAATGTTTTTTGATCACTCAGTAGTTTGTTGTATGTTGCTAAGGCTCTTATATAACTATTTTTAGTGCTAATTCTTTTCGTATGTTCAGGTATTATTAAATGTTTGTTTCGTGTAATACTGCTAGATTTAATGAATTGATTTTTGAGGATTGCGTAATTATTTACTTATGTAGCACTGAGATATCAATTGTTCTAGGTTCATGGGATAATCCTGACGAATAAAATTATTTTTATTAACAATTCTTAAAATTCTTTTTTGTAAGTTTCGCAGTAGATTTAAATTGTTATTGTACGCTCGACCCCACGTTATTATACCATAACTTATGATACTGTGGAAATAAGCATAGTATATCATCCTCAATGTTTCGGTTGACATTGTCTTGGAAATTTTATGAAAAATACATGTCAAATATATAGTTTTCTTGATAATATATTGTATATGCTTATCCCATCTGAGGTTGTAATCAAATATGATTCCTAGGTATTTACAACTCTCAACTCTGTTTAATTTTTTATCTTTGAACTTAATATCTATTTGATTTGAAAAACTATCACTATAGTTTCCAAAAGTTATATATACCGTATTATCAACATTTAAAGATAATTTGTTCTTAGCTAGGTATTTATCGATTATATATAAATATCTATTCATACTGTCCTGAGCTTTTTCCCAGGTATCATCACTAGTTACGATTGCAGTGTCATCTGCATAAGCCGATATTGCATTAGGAGGGATTTGTATCAAGAGATGATTAATGGAGATAATAAAAAGTAATGGTCCTAAGATAGTTCCTTGTCGAACACCAGTGTTTATTTTCATATAATTACATTCATTGTCATTAATTTTGACTCTTTGATATCTATCATTAATATAACTTGCCAGTAAATCCAACGCTTGACCTCTAATTCATATACAATAAAGTTTATCTAATAATATTTCATGATCAATAGTATCAAATGTTTTCGCTAAATCCAAAAAAGTTATTATAGTAGGTGTATTGTGATCTAGATTATTATATAAAACATTAGTTACATATATTAGATATTAACGAAATTGGTCTGTAGTTAGTGGCATTATGTTTATCACCGAATTTGTATACAGGTACTATATCGGCTGTTTTCAGTGCATTTGGCCAAGCAGCTTGCTCTATACATGAGTTAATTATATGACACAATGGTTCAGCAATATGTTTACAAATTACTTTGAGTATTTTAGCATTTATTTTATCAACACCTCCGCTTTTCAATTTTAGAGAATTTATTATACTTGTCACATTGAATTTTTGTTCATCTTTGATAGTGATAATTCTGTTTCTATTGGTTTGTCTATCTTTTCACCAAGTTTTTGACCAATTTCACAAAAATATTTATTCATAGTATTAGCTATATCCACTTTATTTGAAATCTTAACATTATCAATTTTTACATAATCTATGGTATCATTTGATTTTACTTTTTTTCCTACTTTTGAGTTTATAATTTCCCATAATTTTTCTGGATTGTATAAGTTATTTTGGACTAGATATCGTTCGTATTTAACTTTTGCATCTAAAATCACCTTGTCATTTAAAGTTAAATGTTCATTATCACGATCCATTTGCCATAGATTACATCAAAATTCTTTCGTTTCACATGATTTCATGATAGCCTTAGTAATCCAGCTATTTCTACCTTTATTCTTATCTTTATTTATTGTTTTGGCCATTTCTATACACTGTTTTATTTTATTTATTAATTGGTCTGTTGCTACATTTGGATCTTGTATTGACATAATTTCATTCCAATTTCTAGTGCCAGCCGTATTCTTTAATTTGTAGTAATTTAATGTTATATATGTAGATTTACCGTTAGTTTTAATTTTATTTATGGCAATAAACAATGGAAAGTGATCTGTTCACGAATTTTTTAGTTTGTAGGTTTCTGTTTTTATATCATTAGTTTTAATCAAGACATTGTTAATACAAGAACCTTTGCAATTTCCAATCGGAGGCCTTGTAATTCCTGAAAAGCCTGGAACATATCCTTTATCTAAGAGATTATACAAAAATTCCTGACGCAGAAAATCTAGTTCAAGTAAATCTACATTGAAATCTCCTAACACTAAATGGTTTTTAATATTTCTTTTTTTGTTTAAGAATTTATTTAAATCTAAAATAAATTCAGTCTTCGGTATACCGTGTGTTCCATATATCGAAGATATATCTAATCTATTTCCATCGTTTAATGTAACTTGTGTATTTATTATTTTAATCGTACCAGATTCAATAGTTTTGGTTATTTGAACAATATTTTTATTTACAAAAACAATTACCCCATCATTTCTGTTTATTCTACTCTCATTATAGTAGCTTTCATAGCCATTTAGATCATACTCTTTATAATTTACTTGGTTAAAAGTTTCAGTACAAATTATTATAGATGGTTTAGTCGTTACACTTTGTATTATTATTTTTCATTTAACAAAATGTTTGTTCATACTTCTAATATTTACCAAAAGTATTAAATCTTCTTTATTACTAATAGTTTTGTTTAGAGATTCAATACTTGTGAAAGTTTTTTCACGCCTAATTGTATCTTTTTCTATTGTTTCTAAAAAATCAAAATTACAGGCCATTATTTACTTTTAGATTTGCTCTGATTTTTACTATAGACGCATTTGTTATGGAGTTGACTTATTGAGGCATGTTTGTTGGTGTAGTTGAAGTTCTTGTGTTTACTGGTTTCGCAGAATTTGTATACAGGTTAGATTGACATTTTACCATGTGTTACTGGTGCACGTTATCATCAATTATCTTTTGAAGATCATTGTGATCTTCTTTATCGATACTTGTGTTTACATAAATTATTTTTTGATGATTATTATGATTCTCTTTACCGATTATGTTTATATATGTATCAATTTTTGTCTTTATTAAATAATCAATACTTGCTATACATTTTATTATTTTATTTTCAAAAATATCATATTTAGAAATTGAAATACAAGATTAATTTCTGACAGAGAAACTTGTTTCTACCATACGACATAGTATACGTTCTTATAGTATATATAACAATAATAACAGTTTTTTTTATTACAGATAAAACGTGTACATCCATTCATAAACATTTTCCCCGTGCATGCATGCATATCCTATAGGAAATATTCATGGTGGCGGCAATGTTTTTCGATGTTCTCTTATGGGGAATAGTAGCGCCCCTCTAGGCGCGGTGGTAGTTTACTTGGCCAATAACATAGAGTATTTTGACAACGTCTCTGCAGTATTAAATTATATTCAGTTTTTGGTGCAATGGGTTATTTTTGTAGAAGGCTCTTCATGAATATGTCATGAATAAATAATATTTTGGAATGCAGCTACACATCGATTTGTATTCCTACATAATTACATATCCGATGAAATAATAACACGTATAATTAAAGTTAATTAGGAAATTATGAAAATGAATTTGCTTTCTATCTATCATTATGTAATATACCTCTATTAAAAAAAGGAACGTATTTATAATGTAATTTTCATTATTCAGTGTTTTGTTTCGATAAAATAAGTACAGGGTAAATTGAATTACTTATTATGTAATTTTAATATAATGATCATAAATGAAAACTTAAATTAATAGCAAATAATGGGATAAAAAATAAGTAATATTTGATAAAATCAGAAAAAGAAATCGATATATTCGTGGGCACTCGGTAGGCACTTTAAACATACAACTTAATCAGCTTGTTAGGATGTAGTATCCAGGATAATATCAAATGCAGAAAGTGAATTTTGCAGCTACTCGAATACTTTGAAGCGAATTTCCACACTAAGTAACTTATTTAAAAGGGTTCTGAAGTAAAATAAAGCTCTTTCTTTATAAGCATTATCTTGAATAATATACGCGTAACGGGATTTTCGTTAAGGGAATCGCGTGATCGAGCTTGATTATCGATGTGAAATTCACAGTTGTAGTGAAATCACAATGAAACTTCAATATGGCAGAAAGGGTTATAACACCCTTAGAAGTATTATTTCCTGTGTTATTAAGCAAATGACGTAGTATATATTATGACATCAAGGCGACAATAAAATCATCTTTAATCTAGTATAACAAAGATTAAGCTTGCACTTATAAGCAATATTTTATCTTCGATTTGTTGTAACGGAATCAGTACTGAAGTATAGTATTTCATGGAACAAGTTATATAGTCTAAATGAAAGTGGAATTCGACACAATTATAATTATTATACGACCAATTATTAATGTTTATGATCCACGTGGGTAATTTTCAAAAAAGTATTCTATTTTTGTTCCATGCATGTTGCACAGATAAATATAAATGAATTTTATTTTTTATTGGTAGGTTAATTATTCAATAGTATGTTTTTTAATGATTCATATTTGGTTTTTGCAATGAGAATGTTACCAACTGTCTTATAGACACTAAACGTAAGTACCCATGTCTCTGTTGTTTATGAAAACTAAAATCCAACCATATTTCATTATTTTAAATATAATAAAAAACTTTCACCTACATCATTTTTTAATTTTTATAATTTAAATTACTTATTCAATTTACTCGTATACAATATTTTTTAATACGAATTTGAAATAAAATTATAAAATGTACGTTTTAAACCTTTACTCTGTGACAGTACTGCATATTTCTAATACAGTGATTTTAAAGTTCTTTTGATAGCCTAAGTAAAGCGAATTGTTATAAAATAACGCAATCATACTTTGAGACAAATCTGCACACTGCAAATATCGTAGTTTTTATATAGATCCGCAACATTATTGAAAATCACGCATACATAATTAAAAGATCTAACAATATGACTATATATCGATATGTGTATATCGAAGCAGTTCGATATTTAAGGGAAAAACAAAGCATATATTGCTTACACTCGAAAGCTACAAACATCATAATAAAAGTCCAAAAAGAGTACTCAAGCTTCGAGCAAAAAATAATATTGAAAGTGCACGTTGATGCAATCAGCCGTTCACTGCCACACGTAACGACAAAAAAATTGACAAAGCCCATCATCGCACGTTTTATCGACTGTCTCCACACACGCAGACACCCCCCCCCCCCACACACACACACTCACACATACACACACACGCACACACACACCAGTACGTTATATTCTCAAAATATACGCACACGGCGCGTTATTTATTCCACGCAGCCAGCAAACAGAGCAGAAGAAAGTATGTACAGTGTATTAGAGGAACGCAAACGCTCGCTCGCTCGCGCGCGCGTTACGTGAGAAGAGAGGAAAATCGATTGGTCACGCGGTGGCGGCGGCGGCGCAGCGCAATGCTCCATTGTCGGCGTGAAACTTTTATACAAGTTGCCACGTGGACGGCGCGACGAAGCTCTTGTTAGATTCTCGTGTACCTGCTCGTGCGCTGCTCCTGCTGCTATGCTTGCTTAAACGTAAAGCGCGCGCGCGGGGGCAGTAGTGTAATTCCCAACAGAGAAAGTTTTAGCTTAGAGTTGAAAGGTTTGCGCTTGCTATCTTTTTTAATGTAAGTTCATAAGCGCGCTCGCGTAGCGGGAAAGTGACATACGATATTTAGTTTGAATGCTGCGTTCTGCAAAATGCTTATTGACTTTTTAAAAACAATTTAATTTTCGAGGCTTTTAAAGTTACTGTTTTTTTATAGATTACATTTTTTATCATTTTTCATAAAAGAAAATTAATTTATTGGAAATAGAAGTAGGAAATATAGGAATCTTGAAACACGTTTTCATGTGCGTTATAAAATTAAATTTAAAGTTTATTTCAAACGTCTATTTGTGTATTTGCTCTCCGCAGTGTTCGACGAGTACACAAATAATGTGATTTAACTGAATTAGGATTCATTTTGTTTGTAATACGGTCAAACTTAATGGCAATATAGAGCTCTCGACTCGGCAAACTGAAGCTGAATCGTACTGAACTTGCAATGAATTTCAGAGCTCACTTTGATGTAGCACTTCAATTAGTGGTGCTTTTACAACTCATGATTTTAATTGGTTGCAACTATTCTCTATTCTATACGGCTTTGGAAAAGATATTGTACTTTAAATGTAATACCGTAACAAAATCCAAAGGTAAAATATTTTGCTTAATATGATTCTAATGGACTATCAACTACTTTTATTATCTCTTTCAAAATTATAGTGTTATTTAAAGAATTATGCAGCACAAGTTTATTTACTTTCGTCTATCATGGCTAAGAATCTGATAGTGCTTCAAATAATTATACCGTGATATAATTTGCCGCGGTTCAGAGGGCACAAACTTGTATCAAATTTTTTTATTTTTTATTTATTCTTAATAATTTAAGAAACTATCCGACTTTTACTTATGATAAACTAAAGAAAATAATTTTTTGCTCTGTAGTTCTTTGAAAAGTAGTTCGATATAACTGTGAAAGAAATAATAAAATTATTTTAAGAGTTCATTAAAATATCAGCCATAAAAACCACTAAAAATTCTAAAAACATTAAAATTTGTATGCATCGTAAAAGATACACTTTTATTCTTCATTCCATATCTCATTTCCTAAACCGTATACCTTCTCTTACTTCTAAGCTCCCTTTTCAAAAATATACTTGCCTTATCCAAGTATACCAAACTTTCTAGTCCATATCAGGCACGAATGACACACGCCTCAAACGTCATCCAGGGCACTGTCAGTCCCCCGCCCCCCGACATCATTCTCGCCTTGTGTTGCCACTGCTCTATACACCACGGTCTTAACCGAAAACTTCCTTCTCCTCGAACTTTGCCAGCTTGAGACTCACAGCAGCAGAAGCAGCAGCAGCGGACTCCCTCCGCGCCGCCTGTATTTTCACGAGAGTCCGTCAAAGTTTGATGAGATTCGCGGGCGTAAATAGGAAAAGCCGCATCGCCGAGCAAATGTCTTCTCCCGCGCGTCGTCCGAGCTCGTTCTCTCGACTTTTGGGTATATATATTTCGGGGTGAAGGAGAGCCGCGGTTTTCGGATTTCCCGTGTCGCCCTGCTCGGAGGCTGAAATGCGCCCCGGGAAAAGTTTCGCGCTCGAAAGAGAGATAGAGGACGAGGTTATCTCGCGTTATTATGCGAGCTGGCTTTTTGACGGCTATACAGGCGCGGAGAAATAAGGGATGTTAGTTTCATGAGTAGGGGAAAACCTTGAAAATTTTCAAATATTTAGATTGTATTTGTGCGTTGTTGATTCGAAGTCAAGAGGTTTTGATGCGATATTTCAGTACGATGAATTGCTCTTATCGGTAGAGATTTCGATCAGATTTATGTACATTTCAAAATTTACTTTTTACTTGGTAACATGTGTATGTATGTATGTATTATTTATTCAAATTTCTGGATCTTCTTTGTTAATCAAAATCGTAGTAATAACCGTGGTTTGAGTTATGTTTAGTTTTAAAATTCGAATGAAAATACATGATGCTATTGTGCATATGTAAATTATTGCACTCATTTTCAGGATTTGCATTTGCATATGCATACATTCAATTCGCCACAATGTTCCAGAATTATAGCTTGAATTCATCGCAAATACGTTTACATCACTTTGCATTAGCTTATTTTTCTTTCCACGTAACACAATTAATAATATTTCGTGTGTTTAAATATTTAAAACCTCATTGAATCTGTTCTACATTTTCGAAACTTCGAATAATCAGGACCCGTGGCGCCATTTAATATGCATCGAGCAAATACTCGGCTACTGGAACGGCTCTCGCATTAATCCCGGGAATCCGGATTAAATTTTTTGTACCCATGAAAACGAGAAAACAGGTTAAAATAATTAAGCCACTCGCCGCGTCGCCGGGTATAGCACTTCCAGACCGTAATTATGCACTTTTACGGCGCCCGAGCGCGCGAAAAGAAGGGAAAAAATCAGGACGTACATATATATAGCGTATAGCTGCGCGCAGTGCATTTCATGACCTGGAAGGAATCTCCGCGCCGCCGCCACTCCTTCTATTCATATATCCGCTTTACTCTATCATCATCATCCCCCATCTGTCCGTCTTGCTTTCTTTTTTTCTCGCCGCGCGTATTTCGCGCCCCCTTTTCTCTCTCTCTCTCTCTCTCTCTCTCTCTCTCTCTCTCTCTCTCTCTCTCTCTCTCTTCCTCAGCCTTTCCTTATTCACCGGCACCGCGAACGGCGTCGCCTTCTATATATCTGCTTTTCTCTCGCGTTCGCTCCCTTTCACGTGTATATATTCACATCACAGCCGCGCTAAACTAGTAGCCTAACTCTTCCATCATCTTTCATCTCTCTTTCGCTCGGTCTCGCCTACTTTTCATCCCTTGACGAGTCACTCTCATTTCTGAGCATTCCATTATCTACACCTTCTTCTTGTACATCTCGGTGAAAGAACTCGCGCGCGCGCGTCCGCGCTCCTGTCTGCCTTTTTCTTCGGCTTTATTCTTCAGCTGCTTCTCTGCTCTTACATTATGATGTTTTGTGCGCTAGCGAGCGTTCGGAGATGCTTTTATACCGAAACAAATGCGCTAAGTTGGTCGTTGGATTGATATGCGTGTCGAGCTTGATTTTCTTTAAAGGAAATAATGGATATCTATTAAGCTATTTGAAACAAGAAATGTATAGTTTAAAATCTAACTTTCGTAATTTGATTTCTATAGTGCCACCAAATTGAACAATTGCATACTTGCAATCCTAAATAATGATTTAATTTATTATTGGAATATATGTAAGATGTTCATACGAACATTCGTTAATTAAAAAATGACTCTAACGTCTAACTTTGATAAATTTTAAATGATTGCTTCAAACAGCAAATTGTAGACGAAATTGTTTTCATTTATATGAATATGTCGACAACGTTTCGGGTGTCTTTTACACCCTTCTTCAGGTCAAAGACTAATTAATTTTATAATAAGCTTGAATCTAGGTAACTTATCTAGACCGCTCGCTGCATCACACACAACGCGGTTGAAAATTCCGTTGGACGTATTCAGCCATCGAGTGTCGGTGAACGATCAGGTTGATTTTTTCCCACTCACAATGAGGCACTAACACTTTATAAAATAGCATGCTTTTATATTACACTTATTCACTATTGCTTAAAAACATGCTATTAGGTGCTGAGAAATGATGTTAGTTCAACTCTATATTTGATTAAGTCTTTACTGTTAATTTGAGTATAAGTAGGAAAATAGGGTGTTATAAAAAACTGTTAAGTATACGGATATTAAGGAATATGGCTTGAGAATCTACTAAGATATTGTTTTCTAAAGGTTTTCTGCGTTAACTTGTAGACGGTCACTGAGATCTTTCTTGATGCAGTTACAAATACAGAATGACAGAGCTCAGTTAATTAAGAAACAAGCTAAGATTTGACAGTGAGAAGAAAATTCGTATTGATGTGACGAAATTTGCATTAACGTGTGAAGTTGAAATAATACGAATTAATGCAATTTCTAATCTTTACAATAATGTGTATGGTAACTAAAATGGAAAAATGAATTATAAACTATATAGATCTAGCACTTTGAAGTTTATGAGACATGTGCAGTACCGTGTGCAATTCAAATAATACGAATGATTGCCTTTTATAATCTTTACACTATTGCATACCGTAACTAAAAGTGTAGAAAGAATTGTACACTTACTAAATCTAGCGCTTTAAGTCTACTAGATATGTGTATTTGAAATTATATGTTTTATTGTATTATTACATATTTTATAGCATCATTACACTAATGCATATTATAAATAAAAATGTAAAAATCTATGATCATTTATTATTATTTTTAATATTTTTTTATTATAATATTTTTTAAAGTTTTTTAATGTACAAAATGAAATTTTTATATGTATATTGAAGTTTATTAGTATCTTCCCTTTTATTAATATTTTTAGGATCTATTTTATAAAGTATTAGTGCCTCATTGTGAGTGCGAAAAAATCAACCTGATCGTTCACCGACACTCGATGGCTGAATACGTCCAACGGAATTTTCAACCGCGTTGTGTGGGATGCAGCGAGCAGTCTAGATAAGTTACCTAGATTTAAGCTTATTATAGAATTAATTATTCTTTGACCCGAAGAAGGGTGCAAGAGACACCCGAAACGTTGTCAACATATTCATATGAATGAAAACAATTTCGTCTACAATTTGCTGTTAGAAGCAATCATTTAAGATTTAATTTATCTTTATATGTTAAAAGTATGTGAAAACCTGTTTTCTTTAAATACACGGTTGACAATTAAATTTTTAATTTCCGATTTTACTGATATTATTTTCAAAAAATATATACCAGAACAAGAAAAATTGTAAGATACTTTTTGTTTACATGGAAACTCTTATATTTAATGCTGTTTTGTACAATTTTTTAATATTTTTGTTAAATAAAAATTTATTTCCTTATTTTATTTAAATGGATGCAATCAGATGTACTATAAAAATTGTTTTGAAATTATAATTGGATTGAATATAAAAGAATGATTAGTTAATTGATGATAAAAGTTTCTCGTATTTAGCTTTTTGACTGTACTTATATATCCATATTGAAATGAGATGATAAAGATATAATCAACGTATAATGTATAAATACATATTGGAATACAATTGTTTTAACATTTTTTACATTAATATGTTTATAAATATTGCAATTCTTGCAGCATATATGTAATCAACCAATTGATATTGTGGAGCAATGATAAAGGATAACGTAAGCTTTCTGTAAGTGCGCATGGACAATTTCATGAGGATAGAAGAAGTGATGAATTTTCTTACTTCCAATTATGTGGGTTTTCTTAGTTAGCTTAAAGTTCAAAATAACAGTGATGTAAGGAATAGTTTCAGGAAATGTATAGTTTTTTATTCCAAAATTAAGGTTATTATTCTTTCTGATTAGTTATTATTTCATGATGGAAATGAACTCTATTTGTTATTATTTTCTATTTTGGATAAGGAAATAAATTGATGACATAATGATTAGTACCAGATTGACATAGTTCTCATACAATTATATTATCGTAAGAAAGTGTTTAGATATCAAGATTCGGATATATTCTGCTGTGGCGCCAAACTAGGATTTTCTACACTTAATTATATTTCGCCCTGAACACGATTAAATAACAACATTTAAGTTTGGCATTTCACTTTTTGATAATAAAGTTATGAAGTATACTAGACGAAGTTGGTTTCTTATAAGGTACATCATTTTGGAAATGAATTGTAATTTTACATTATAACTAGATTTCGTGGGTACAATCTAGTTTTGCAATCAGAATTAATGGGTTTTCATTTTCTTTGAGCTTTTCAATTATCAGATGTAAATCTTTTAAAATGAAAGGTCAAGTTACTGCACTAGTTTTCACGGGGTATGCTTTGCTGGAGTTCACCTAGAGACTGGGGCATCCTATTTTCGCTATGAAGTTCTTTCATCGCTACGATAACGTGAAACTACTAATTAAATAATTAAAGCACATTTTCTTTTATTAGTTTTTTTAATGCATTTAATATATTAAATCAACAGGAAAATCGGGTAAAAAGTATTTCATAACGTAATAACCTAAAAGAAATTTAATTTCAAAATACTGAGAAATTTTTATATTCATAGGTTAAGAACTTATTCTTATCATACTGTACGTAAATATTATAGGTACTATTTTTCAAATGTTAAAATACTTTACGTATTAATAGTTACCATTACTTTCTAAAAAAACCTTCATAATGCTGAGGGAATTTCTGAATCTGTGATTTTAATGAATTGGATGATTTTGAAAATGTACTTATCCATGTGTGTGCATTCGTGCATCTGTGTGTACGTATGTATATGCGCGTGTGCCTGTGCAGTGTGCATGCATACGTACGTGTTGTGTGCCTATGATGCCTTGACTAATTTTTAGAGCCAATGTTAATATTTAGTAATTATTGAATAAAATTAAATATTTGAAATCTTTTGAAAAATAAAAAAATATTGTTATTCTTTAGGTTACATGTATTAACATCGTACATATATTAATAAAGTAGGAGTAATTTTCTTTAATCCTCTAACGCCCATACGTCTCCTGGGAATACTGACTTTTCTGCGTTGAAAAAAAATTAAAACCCAAACCGAATACGAATCGATGGATACTTGTTGATTAATTTACATTTACATTTGTAATTACTTTTAAGTAATTTTTGTGAAAGAAATACGGTTTAAACTAAAAAGCCACCATTTCTGTGGACATTAAAACCCATATAATGTACCAAGAATCTGTATTTATTTTTTAATTCGCATAATTTTCTTCGTATTTAATTAAGTTTTTGAATTTTAGATAATTATACTTGCATAAGAAAATTATGAGGATGAAAATATGTAAAATTGGTATTTACAGTGCTATTAGTTTTTTCAATAAACTTTAAATAAAAAATAAAATTCAAAATATATTAAAAGGTTTCTTATATTTATTTTTGTCATACACGCACGATTTTCGCGTTTTTTCGTGCCTCTAAAGCGGGCGCAAAGCAGCTGTTTGCCGGCCGGCGGGCGAAAAAAATTTGTTTGCCCGCTCAAAACAAAAAAATTTTGTCCAGCGGGCGAAAGCAAGGTACTTTTCTACTGAGACAATTTTAGAAAATTTAGAAAATTTTTGAGAATTTGTTCACGTTTACACCGATTTGAAGAACAGCCGTAATAAACACCCGCTCTAGAGGCGTAAGAAAAACGCAAAATCAATACATATACGACAAAAAATACGACATTGGGAGAAAAGTACGTTTCTGCCCTTGTGTGTTTGCAGTACTCGCCTTCGGCTCGCAAACGCACTCGCCTTCGGCTCGTGAAAACCCACACGCGGGCAAAAAAGACTACTTTTTACCCTACGTACACAATATACTATTCTTCTCCTAATCGCTTGCAGATTGTTGTTTGTTTCTACAAATAAAATTGCAATATAATTACATAAATGTATATAAATCCTACATAAATAAAATAAAAGAATATTATCAGCAGTTGGTCCTGTACAGCCACAATATCCAAATCACGCTTCACGACGAAAGAATCAATCAGACGAGGAATACAAACAAATTCAAAGAACCAACTCGTTCACTACCACGTGTACCATCGACACAAATGGAAGACTAAAAGAGTTACCGAAGACTTTGGAGATATGTATCCCGTTTGCCGCGCGATAGGTACGCGCTTGTTTTGTATCGGAAGCTCCCGCGCTCCCCTATATCTTTTCCGTCCCAGAGCTAAACCCAGGCAGCACAGAAGGAAGCAAAAGCAAAAACAGAAGAAGAAGAAAAATCGACGGATATGCACACGATACACCATTGCCAAGGGGGATAAAACGAAGAGAAAGAAGAAGAAGGAAGCTGGTGAACCGTTCAGCCGTGAGAGACAAGCAGCCTCTATACACGTATCCTGGAATCGGCCGCCTGCACTGTATGCCGCCGGCTCGTGTATAGGTATATACGTGCGTGATGGTGGTGCGTGGCTCGGTGGGGGGAGAGTGTAGAGGCGAAATTTGCGCGAGCGAAACTAGGTCAAACTTGAGGGGGATGTGCGCGTATATAGATATCCCAGGGATATCGCCGTCGTCGATGCGCTTGCTTCCCGTCGCACCGTAGACCAGCTAGTACTAGCTCGAATCCGGCCGAATCCTGTATTGAAATTTAAAAGTGATTTTTCGGGTCTGCGGGTAGAGGGATTGCGTATCGCCGTGCTCGCGGGTTATTCAGTCTTTGAGCTCCGCGGGATTTTTCGGAAGTGTATAGGTAGATGTACTTGAGCGAGCGATTTCTATAGAGAGGGCTTATGAATTGGGATAAATGCGGGGTGCGGTATTAGATGGAGTTTTTGCGATCCTGCGCGAAATCGAAGATTCGATTCTTGAGTGCTCGAGAGATTGAGAGAGATTTTTATGTTTGAGATCCGCGCCAGCTGCGTTTTGTGGGGAGGTTCAAGTGCAGAAGCGTTGTGAAATGTTTGCGCGAGAGGGTGGATCGATATTTTAGTATGGTTGAAATATACGAGTATCTTTGGATGCTGTGATGAACGTGCAGTATAATGTTTGGGTTTAATTATTATTGGTAACTGGCTCTGTGTTAATTTATGGCTCATATTGGTGGAGAATGTCTATTCATTCTATTATCGGGTATGCGAATTCGGATATATTGTTATTCAAAGATACACAGCTCTGTTTTTCATATTTCAAAATGAGAAATTACGTATTAGGCATAAATACACTGTTTCATATGTGATTAAATTTATATAGTAATAAAAATTTATTAAATCTTTTAAGGCAGTATTGCGCATTCCAACTTTGCTTTGTTAATTCCAGAATTTTTTAATATCTACAACATGGATAACTATAAATTCGTATTTAGAAATGATAATTATTATCTAGAGAATGTTAATTATTCTCCAACAAGCTTAAATATAAGGTCACATTGATTCTTCAATTTATTTAAATTAAGAATAAATTTCTGAAATCCAGATCGATTTTAAAACTGGATTTTGATAATTAGAAAAAGCTTCTTCTAAAATTAATTTAAAATGCCAAATAGGCAATAAAATAAGTTATTAATAATGAAATTATACCTAAAATCCTGACTATTATTTTTTATACTGAAATAAGTATTTTAGCACTGTTGTAAGAGAATTGATGGATTGGTTTAATGCAGGGCTTCGAGGATAAAGGATGGTTTCTGTAATATATTTTTTAATACATGGAATACTTTTCTTATTACAGAAATAATTAAAATAAAGGATTCTGAAGCAATCTTAAGTTTAAATTAACGAAATCGATAAAAGTTATTTTCATACTCAGAATGACAAAAAGATATTTTTTTATATTAAAATTTATAGAAAATTTTAACTTAAAACGGTTTACTGAAACGTTGAAATATTCTTGTATGTACCGCAAGATTCCGAGAATCAATATCAACGAAATTGACTTTAATAGTCTCATTTTATGCATAAATGATGTAATTTCCAGATTAGTATGGAATTTTGTAAAACGAAATTATTTGAGAAAGTTACTAATACATAATGATAGAAAAAGTAGCTTAAATTTCTAATGAATGACATATTTTATATTAAATTACTCATAACTTTTTACCCTATTGCGTTCCGCAAAGGATTGTTAATATAAAATTCTTCTCCAAATTACCACATAATGTACCTTTCCATGTTAAATATTTTCTGAGTAAAATGAGACGTATAAAAGACAATTTCATTATTGTTGACTCTCGGAATGCTGTGGTAGGTAGGTACAAGAAGATATGATTGTTCAGGAGCGCCATTTGAATTTGAGATTTTTCATGCATTACAATGTAAAAGTAGTACATTTTTATTATTTAGAACATGAAGATGACTTTTATTTGTGTTCGTAATTTTAATTTAGGTTGTTTCAATGTACGTACTTTGTTGAAAAAAGCAATTCATTTTAAAATATTTATAGAAAAATCAGTAAGCCTTACCTATATAGATTAGATATACAACTACAGGGGGAAAGCGCTGCAAATTCCGACAGATTTTTATTCCCGCTATTATTGCTTTTCTACATGTTCTACAGCTGAAGATTTCAACTACAAAAATACTTGAATTTTCAGAACCAATTCAATCTTCCCACATTTAAACCATTTAGCATTTCTATTTTAAAGTTCACCCACGAGCAAGGCACTCAGATCTCAAAAAAATCTCTCTCTCACGTACCCAAAAACCCCTTCAACCGGAATCCTCACATACATACACTTTCCCTCGATCGCACACCTCCAACCCTACAGCATTCGCAGCAGTAGCATCCTAGACGCGATGCATCAATATTCGAGAGCGGGCGGGCGCTAGCTGTAGCTCACCCATCCCCCAAATAAAAGACGCGCGCGTGCTAGCAGCAGACAGCTTGCTCTCGCTCACTCGCGCGCGCTCGGCCCATCTATTGCGGTTTGCGGTGAAATTACCGCAATTCGAGCGGCTGCCGCCATTGGCTGAGCTGCGCACGCGTCCGGAAGGCGACTTTCGTGATGCAGAGACGGGGGCGCGTGCATTTTGTGGAAAGTCTGCCGCGGATGCGGACTGCAGACTAATAATGGACGGCTTAACTATATATACGGTCTGGAGGGACGATGGAGAGGATTGGGTAGGGTGTATATCGATGCCTCATACGAAGACTAACCGCTTTCAGCTTTTTGAAATATCGTCTGGTTTTCACGAAGTGAAGAATTGTAAAAAATAACAACAACAAAAATCCAGCAAAGTACTAAAATGAAACATATTTCCGAAACTCATTATTTTTTGTATAAAAGTAAAATTAAACAGTGTCTATTTTTCGGAAAGCTGGAATCTGTTAGTCTTCGTATGAGGCGTCGATATAGTCTGTGGCGGGGAGTTTTTCGAGAAGAATGCGGGTCGGGGTGCGCGAAAATTATCGATGCGAGAACGTCGGTTATCTTCCTGAAGTTATTTAGTTTGGGAAGTACCTATATTGATGTTGAGCGAGAAGTTTTAATTTTAAACAGAATTTTGTAATAAAAATGTGGCTTTAAGTATTTTAATAAAATAATTTTAATAAATATTTGAAATAATGCATGGTTGGTGAATAATATTCTAGCTTCACTGCATATTACTTTTAGTATTCTGACTCTTGTAATAAACTTGAGAAACATTTCATATAGGGAGTAGATATTTTTTATAATAAGATCCTTGGAGAGTACATTGTTTTTGAAATTTTACGTTAGAAGTAAGGAATGCAGTACTAGTACCGGAAGGCCAGAAAGTCAATATACCGACTCGAACTATACTGAGAACTTTGTATAAGATATTCCAAATATATATTATATGTTTTTTGTCTTTTTTAATAAGTAATATCTCTGCAATTTCCGGCCCTCTAAAGGTTAAACAACAAGATTTGATAAATGTATATACTGATTTGTAACGTACAATCAATACTTCTAATAAAAGTATTTTGACTGTCAAAAGTATTATTTGACTTAATCTATATATATTTAAAATATATTTTTAGGTATACTGAGCTTGTTACGGATAGTGGAAAGTTTTGAATCGCGTAGATTATTTCTGCGGGGAAAAAATAAGAAACAAAGAAACAGAGAGGAAGAAAACGATATATCGACGATATTTCAGTAAATATACTAATCGCTTGACGCAATATAATCTCGGGGAAACATTTGAAAAGTGCGAGACGCTGACCTTAGAGAGCGAGCGTAGACTTCACTTCGCCAGCAGGACTCGACGCTACGATTCATTAGATACGCGTACGCGCATTTGTATTTAAAATCATTATATTATTATCGCGTCAGTTGGTCGTTTAAATTTTAGTCTGTAACACTCCGGATTTTACTTATTTCAACACAGTTTCATTAATCAGTTAATTTAGTTACTTATTCGAAGCTATCTTATCTATTAGTGAACTTTATATATCTATAAATAAACTGTACAAAATTCAGCATTAAATCATCGACTTGTTTTTACTGCAAATTTCTACTCAACCTTAAGCCCGAACATATGTATAAAGTTGTACTCGGATACGTTTTATATTGCATACGTAATTTCATGGGATGAAAATTCAGATGTATACATCTTAAATGCGCAAAATTGAAAAAATTCAGTATACTTTCAAGCTACAAGTGTGCAGTTTGAAGTTTTCTTTCATTAAATTTATATTAATTCTTTAAAATGAGGGTCTCGTTTTCATTGAAAAAATCATTTTTTTTTCGAAGTGAAAAATAATAAGAAGAAACATTCTTTTATCCTGATGTCGAAAACCCTTACGCAGAAATACGCACGAACTTACTACGATACAGCGCTTAAAGAATCAATGGGATATGTCAATGGAGACGGTGAATTGTAGGGGGAAGAAAGGTGAAGGATAGGTAAAGTGGGGCTGGGTTATATGAGGGGACGTAATCGTAGATTTTCTTAACAAAAAAATGATATCAGGAGGTATAGTACATAGCCTGGGGCTAATACCTTTGGAAAAAGAAAATGATATCAGCGCCATGCTATATACCATTTATTAAATCATAGTGCTTAAATGGTTGACTGAGAGGGGATGTCGGAGGTGGGAGAAGGGAAAGAAAGGGAATGGGGAATGGAAAATGAGAAAGAATAGTATACCAACTTACGAGAAAGACAGAATAAGTAACCGTAAACGCATCATTATGATAAACAAATGATAGCAATGTCCGAGAAAATGCGTGCTCAACGAAGGTCGCAGAATTGAGCATACAAGCAGTAGCGAGAGGGACAGAGAAAAAAACCGCCCGTTTGACATATTTTCAGTTTTACAAAATCCTATGATATTTCACGAAAAGAGAATCTAAATAAAAGAACGAAAAAAAAGAAGAAATTATGGATCACCCATGTCCATACGGTATTTATAAAATTTCAAATTTCCTGCACGCACCCATTTTCACCAGATTACACATACTCCAGAAAACACTTTCTCAAAATTCTGAATCCTCCCTACAGCATCCAGTCCTTGCAGCTCACGCTTACACTCTCGGCTATTAAACGCGCGCTCTCCCGCGCGTTATCGGCTAAACGTCATCCGGTCGGACGTCGTCGTCGATGTCCCGGCGTGAGTAGGCCTGCATTGCGCCCGGTGGATATACACATGCGGGCGCTTATATATACGTGTATCGACGGGGGCATTAACTAAACAGCGCAGCGCGAGCTGCTCCTTAAGCTCCGGGGGCGGTCGAACGCGGCCGTGCGTTGGGGCTAATCGAGTGCCCTTCGAAGCCCGCGAGGATTCGCTAGCGGCGGCGCGCCAGGCGGTATTACGCGGCGTAATCTCCCAGGTGCGGAGACTGCAGGTGGATTTTACGATTGCTCGGTGTCCGTCGGCTCGTTTGGCTGTGTTGGGGAGTAGTCGTCGAGTTATGAGAGGCTTTGAGTACAGAAATGTTAAGAAGGTTTTGTGTTTTTAGGGGGAGAGTGTTTGTACGAGGAAACTGGTTTGAGAAGAACTAGCATAAGGTATTGGGCAGCAGTCTTTTCTTGCATATTCTTTGATATTTCAAGAGTAATGAAATATTTTTTGAAATTACTATAATTGAGATTGTTTGATGTGCAGCACTGTTAAGTTATGTATTAGAAAAATTATGGGCTGCATGATTTGGTCTGTTTTACCTGATTCTTAATTCTTTTTTAGGTAAACCGCCCATCTTTTTTATCTTACAAGACATCGAAATTTAGCACTGTAGTCAATTTTAATTATTTTCAATCAGCACATATTATAATTACTCTTGGTATGTTTATAAACAAATAGATATGTTGAAAAAAGGCTGATAATAATAATTAAAATACATTTTTTAATACACCTCAAACATAGCCACCAAAAACCTGTTACACGAAACTCTTTTTTTAAGGGGGCAGGCAGTCCTGGGTTAAACCCAAATAACGATTTTTTTTATGAGTCCAGAAAACTTTTTATGCTTAAAAGCAATCACTCTGAAAATTTTTATGCTATCAATACACAATACACTATATCTTAAGTTTTACTGATGTAAAACCTCAAAATCTTGATCCTACACGTCACAATAAATCATTATTTTTAATACCATATTTATTAAAGGAACTTTGTTCTTCACACGATTCAAGGTGACATAATACACGAAAATTGTTTTTTCGACGGTTTTTCGACTCCTTTTAACATAAATTACAAAAAGAGCGGAGCACTTTTTTGTTAAATTTTGTTTATTATTTTTTTATGGAAATCCAATTGATTTTTTGAAAAAATATTCTTGTATAATAAATATTGTATTGAAAATAGTGATTTATTGTGATCAAAGTTTTGAGGTTTTACAACAGTAAAATTTAAGATATTGTGTATTGTGTATTGATAGCATAACATTTTTCAGAATGAATGCTTTTATACATAAAAAGTTTTCTGGACTCATAAGAAAAAATCTTTTTTTAGGTTTAATCCAGGCCTGCCCTCTTAAGACATGAGCATGTATGCCAAAATTGTTAAAAATTATTATTTAAAAAATAAGATTTCTATTAAATTTTACAAGAACTAAATTTGTTTACATTTTTAATAAAATTTTATAGTTAAATAATCAAGATTTCAATGTCATTCACGTTGCCTTGATTGTCCAGATCTATGCATTCTGAGCATACTTGTATTCTCCTTCTTCGAAACTAATTGCAGAGTAATTTCAAGGTGTTTAAGGAGAAGTAGAAGTGCTCTTGAGAGGTACAGATCTTGGTGGATTAAGGCCGAGCTACTTCACAATAAAATATATTTTATATATCTTACGCATTTATAACGTTAAATTTTTTTCCACGATTTTAACTGTTTTAGTGAAATATATTTTGTTTACAATAATTATATCAACTACATAAATTTAGCTAACATAAATAATTACTCAAGCAGCACCAAGATTTTGTAAGACTAAAAACAAGCCAAATATTTAAATAAATATTTTAATATAAGACACAGAGAATCAAGGGAAAATGTATCGTAGCTTTCATAGTCGTTTCATTTTAATATTCTTTTTAAGAATAAATTTATGTTTTATTTGATTTTTATCGGGTCAAAAAGTTCACATTGCATATTGGTAATCTGCACATTGTATTCCAGAGTATTATATAATATTGGACGACGTCATTGAACTCACCGGCTAACCAAGAGCAGCTTAATTAAAGTTTCTGATACTTGATTAATTGAAATTCAATTGGAGTTCGAGCTTGGATTTCTAGAAAAATTATTACGGGAGTACGAATCATTTAACTGTAATCGATACGAAGGTAATGCATTTTTAAAAGTCAGATGAAATATGTCGTATACAAAAATGCTCTTTTTGAAAAATTTTATTAAGAAATCTTTAAAAGTGATTTCTACTTTTCTTGACTCGACAAATGTGACGATATTTTATATTATAAAATGCTGATTACGTTTAAATATGAAAATACACTGATATTTACTTGATTATTACTATAGTATAGCCAATTTCATGATTTTTTCAATAATACTAAAAGAATATATTTTTGTCACACTTGCACGAAAACGCGTTCTTTCATGCTCATATAGCGGGACTAAAGTAGCCGTTTTTCGACTGGCGGGCGCAAAAGTAAATTTTCGAGAATCAGCCTACTAGAGTATTTAGGCTCACCTAAACACATGGTAAACATCCGGATAATACCACATGTTTAGGTGGGCTTAAATACTCTAGTAGGCTGATTTTCGAAAATAAACCCTAAGATAGTTTAGGTCCCCCTAAACACTATAGTAGGCTGATTTTACAGTCTAACAAGTATGTGTTTGCACCGTATCGAAGAACGGCCATATTTAGTTTCGCTTCATAGGTATAAAAAAAAACACGTTATTAATACATGTTTGACAAAAAATACGGTGTGCACCATAGGGGAAAGGCCTTTTTGACCCTCTCTTACGTATGATTTTTTGTACAAAGGGGGTGGATGGAGGGGGGGGGGGGCTTATCAAAATAATTTAATATTATCGTGACAAGGAATTTTTTAATTTTATTTTAAATCCTTACTAGAATTTTATTTTTATTATAACCCTTAAGTAAATGAAACAATTTTCATAAATCATTTTTATTTAGAAAAATCTTAAGTCAGCATTAACTTTAACCTATTTTTCCGAATTCAATTCATTAAATCCTTTCAAATAAATAGCCTTATATAATAATTTGTACACGGCTCCTTATATGAATACCATGTACTATCTTATACTAGTTCATTTAGGAAGTTCTACCTAATGTTTTTTTTCATTGTATCACTACAATATAGTATGTTATGTATTATTAATAAGAGGAACGATCAATTAGACCAAATTGTACCACAACAAATCCAGAATCAAAATTCCATTAGTATATCTAACAAACAACATACTTTTATTATTTACTATGAAACATAAGATAATTTTCAATATTTTTATCTAAAAAAATACATACATATTCTTCTCATTGAATCTCATTTAATTTCCACGAATGATGCAATCGTGCGTAAGCAGTTTCCACCGCAATCCTCATGAATTCTAAAAATATCTATCGTAATCTACCCCGCGTACAAACATTCAACTCATTCCATTCCTCTATTTAGCCCTCTCCTACACTCAAAGCCATAATCAACCAACCACCTACGCAACCCTTCGACGGAAAAAGACACATACACACCTCCAAACATAAAAACATTACCGACGCATGCCTTCACTCCATCTCTCTCTCACTCTATATATCTCCTGTCTCGCTGATCCATCTTACGGTACCCCTCGTCACGTATCGCGCGTTAATAAAGTTTTAATTAGCCGAGGATGGAGAGTACCGCGCACGCGCGCGCGTGGCTACATTATACGTGACAGCACGGTAGCAGCGGATTAGGAACACGTGCCGGCTGCTACTGCTGCTGCTGCCACCCGCGCCGTGACCTTGTGCACTCGTCACGTATTACGGATTGGCCCGTTAAAGCCGCTTCGCCTCGCGTGGCCTCGCCTCGCGCACTGCACGGGGATGGATCAACGTCGTATTCGGAAAAATGTTGGCTTGGTCAGCCGGTGAATTTTAATGCGGCGCGCCGAAGTGCAGTGGCGGTGCACGTGTTTCGAGGGACTTGGAAGAGTGCGCGCGGAGATTGGGGAAGGAGGCGGTGGATACTCGTAGGACGTGGGCGGGATTCTGATTTGGGGGAGTTTTTAAGAAGCTTGTGGGAAAGGGTGTTTCATTTTTTTTTTGAAAGATCGCGGAGTACCGAGTTTGGAAGAGCGATTGGAGACGTGGTTTAACGATAGGAGGGCGTGATGAGAATTGGTAATTTTAAGACTGATTTTACAGGTGAGAAGCAGATAATTGATGAAATGCTTTTTATGGTGAAAACTGAGCATTTTGACGAACATCGTCAAGAAATTGCTAGTTTTTGGTTAATAAATGGGTTTATATAATCTTAAACTGTTTCTTTTTAATAGGGTTACAAAGTGATATATATTGTTTGAAAACTCAATTTGTAGTACACCCTTCAATGATTTCAACAGATGGAACACGTTAAAAAGTTTCAAATTGACAGCGTCGTTTATAGCGGTTGTTTCTCTTTTGAACATTTACAATGGAGAATCAAAAATTTCAAATGCGTTCCGTTAGTCGAAACTATAGAAAGGTATACTTGTACAGACTTGCAATTTAAAAGATGCAATTGGTTAAAAAAAATAATAAGTAGTCAAATATTTGGTCGAATTTGGATTTTCAACGCAGTGGTACATTATTTACTTTCAAATGTATATTTTTTAATATAAATAATACAAAAATGTACATAACTAATACTAGTTATAGTACTAATTATAATATTGTATCAGCAGTATTAACAGATCATTTATTAAATTTATTATTCATCAACATATTCTATGTCTGAATTTTGATGATATTATGTAATTATGGTGATCAATATTAGCAGCATTTATTCGTTTATAAAAGTAGATATGATAATGTGAAATATACTTAATTCATGAATTAGAAGATATATCAATTTCTGAAGTGACAAATATTATAAAATTTATCTGCACGTCATATTATAATCATAAATAATATGATCGTATAATATACTCTTTACGAACGAAATGCAGTATTACTTCGCTGAATGTCATTATATTATGCCATATCGGCCTTCTATAACCCAGAAATGGGTATATCCTTTCATCTAAATACCATTATTATACCTTCGGCTACACGTTAAAGTCACTCCGTTATAAACGATATCAGGTATTTTATTGTTAATAAAGTTAATCACAGTAAAGTTACTCACCCTTTTGTAACTATTCGCAAAGAATGTAGCAGCACATTAAAACGTTATTTATTTTCCTAATTTGATAATTAAACACTGCTTTCTTTTGTTGTATTTTCCATTATCTGCGAGCTCAAGTATATAGAATGCTTCGAATAACGATGACACAAGAAGCAAGCGTTCTCTGTAAACTCATCTCGGAAATAATTAGCTGAACTTTTTTAACTCCGCATTATTCGAAAGTTCTGCACTTTGTCAAACAAATAACTGTTGGCCAAGATAAAAAGACGGCTCGAGCAGGAATCCGCGGTAGCGCAGCACTCTTGGAAATCTTATAGTCAGGAGAAAAAGTTTCGAGCTCTCGAGTTGGTAAGGGAAGAAAGGCGAAATAGCCAAGGGAGCACGCTAGAGAAAGGGGAACAAAGACAAAGCCGAAGTGGGCGAGCATAAAGTTTCGGTCGAACATAGCCACGTGCGAATTTTGTTTACTTCGCGCACACGCGGCGTTAGAAGGCAGCGTCACCGCTCCGTTCCGTCTTTGTTGCGCGCTAGAATTCTCCGGGTCTTCGAGCGCCGAGGAGAGCATTCTACGAGTATGGGCTATTCGAGAACATTATTACAGGAGACATTTAGATGGTATACGGGTCACCTTTGCTGTAACTTTGCTTATAGTCTTAATAAAAATAAAATTTTAAAATGACTATATTTAGTGTAATAAATTCTTAAAAAAAGGTACAAAATTTTTGTACATATAGATTGACAATTGTTGACAATTATTGGCAATTATTGACAATTGTTAACGATTATTGACATTATTGAAAATGGTTGATAACAGTAAAAATCTTACTATTTTTGGAATGTTAAAAATCGTTAGGTACTACTAATATAAATGTAAAATTATCCTCCTTTTTAACTTTCCTCCTTTTATTTAATCTCCAAAAAACATTTTAAGGATAAAATATAGCTTTTGTTAAATAAATAAGATTTATTTTTAATAGATTTTTGTGAACATAAATAAAGGTGAGCGGTCCAAATTAGTATTCATTTAAGAGATTTTTGCTTATATTAAATGAAAAACATTAAGGATTATAAGCAATTTTCAATCTATTTGCGTTTGTTTACATTATTTCAACGCTCCTTGCAAATACAAGCATATCTCAGGTTTCTAAAAAAAATACAAGTTCTTTTCAGAGAACTCCTATACAATAACAAGCCATGTTGAGATTCTTTAAAAAAATTATCACTCTTTTGGAGATTCTAAAATAATGTTAGTTTTCGTCAGATAATCTAGTAAATACTAGATTTCATTAGAAGCTTCTGAGAAAAACTAGATGTTTTTGAAAAATCTGAAATATGCTCTACACATATGAATAATTCGTTAATCTTTTTAAGGGGGGGGGGGGGGGGGGTTTCATGTAAAACACAAAAACGAAGAGTAAGTTTTGGGATTTTTTTAAAGAGTTAGTACAATGATTTTTTTTTAAATCTTTTTAGATATATTAGTACGCATTTTGAGAATAAATTTTCTTTTTATTTCAAAATAGCGTCATATAATCCAGAAATTGCCTTAGTATAGGAGTTACAAAATGGTGTGGGTTCTAGCATCCGTTGTGCTCAACTATAACAAAAAAGAAAGATTCTTATACTGCATGAAAATAAGCTGTCGATGAAAAAATTTGATTCTATAGACTGAGGCCTATAGGAAAAATAACTACATAAAAAAATGTAGTTTAGGGGGGCATAAATGATCAAAAATAATAGTTAAAGTTATTAAAAATTTCAAGAGAAACAGTCGGACTCCAGGCATTGTTAGAGGGCGAGGCCGCTGAGTGCAAAATATGCAAACAATTTACTATATATATTGTCGGATGGGAGGTCAAACCAGGCACCTCCTATACATATACACGGGAATATGTCTGATTTTACCTCCCTCTTAAAGATATTTTAAAAGTTACCTGCATTAACAAATCCTCAAATTATGACTACTGTGATTGGAACACTTGTATTACTTACAAATAAGCCTTATTCGTAACTATTAAAAATTCTGAAATAATTCAGTTATTCTATTTAAACTGTACTTTATTCAAATAAATTTATTATAAGAAGATTCTCTAAAAGCAATTATATTTACAGCTTATAATGCAGTAAAAAAACGATTATAATTATCGTTCTCCGAAATATAAATTCAACTAAATATGAATGTTATTTGCAGTTTATAATAAGTGCACGCAACCAAATTAGCTCTAATATTTTATCGTGATCGTGAAACATTGGTAATACATAGAACTTCTCCAAAAGACAAAAGTGTGAATTTTAAACTAGTTGAGTACAATAGATTTGATTGTTGATAAAAAAAACAATGATTTTTTAATAATAATATCAGGGCCGTCACGTTAGATCTGTAAAAAGTGCACGCATTATGTTTGGTTCAGACTTTTTGTGAATATGGATAGATATCGGTATAAAATAGAACTCCTGTAATGGACAAGTATCTGTATTAACCCTGTTACATTAGAGTTTCTACCCACGAAGTCGCTTCCAAATGAAGGATTTTTGTATTCTGTGGAGTTATTCTTCTTCAATTTTTCTTATATTTAAAACATTTCTCATACAAATCTTGAATTTTAATCGCTATAATAATAATTTAATTTGCGAGGTCACAGACATTATAGAATTAAGTAGATAGAAAATTATGAATAAAATTTGTTAGGACGAATATATTTGACCTTCTGACGGGAACAACTCTGTTTGGACGAATATATTCGACCTAACGCACAGGATGGTTAACACCTGTATTGTATCTTCAAATATCATCAAAACTTTGTATGTTTTAGGAACTCCGATTTTGAGAATTTACTCATATCTATGAGCTCGAGAACCCTTAACAAATAATTTTTTCTACGTTACTTTTAATATTCTTTAGATATTCTTCTTAAGGGGAGGTCGGAGCCGATTACAGATTTCTGCATTGAATTTTACATTATTCTAATTTAATTGTTCACAAAAGTTAAAAACTTTAGTTGTCCGGTGTTCTCAATCTACTAAGGAACACCGGACAACTGAAAGAATTGAAAAATATTAAAAATTGAATGAGAATACTGAAAAATACTAAATTGTCGATAACTACGTAGCTGTATGTAAGCTCCAACCTCCCCTTAAGAAGGTTTGGATTTTGTCAGAATAGAGATCACCTTCAATATAAGGAAGAATTGAAAAATAGATATAAGTCATGGATACAGATCAATAAAGCATTTCTATTTCATATTTATCATTAATAATGTTTCTATTTTCTTTGCTAGCGACGCAGTACAGTTGCGATAAAAAATAAATTTCTACAATGGCGTCACTGTTCACTACAGACTTATGAACGCTTAAAGATACATGGCTTTTTTAAAGTGAATAGTGAACAGTACGTCAGTTCAGATTTCTGATTTTGATTGAGCTTCAGTTAGCTTTTGATCTTCTTAGTATATATACTAAGAAGATCAAAAGCTAACTGAAGCTCAATCAAAATCAGGATACACACATTTAAAAAATGAAATTTTTCTAACAAACAGAAGCTTGACGAAACTATAGTTGTTATACACTTAGTATATCTATAGCGCCTTGCGCACGGTAATATTTCCCTTCTACCCGAACTACAGCCAATCACGGCGCAGCCGGGTAGTATATAAGAAATCGAGTTTCGAGACTCTGCCTGACTTCTCGGCCGACCAGGCCAAAGACAATTCCTCGACCCCGGCGCAGGACCAAAGAATAAATACAGCTTCCAAAAGTTACCGATGCCCTTATCATTTCCCAACCTGTATCCATACTTTAAAGGGCGCAGCAGGAGAGAAGAGAGAGAAAGAGAGACGGAGCGCGAGTAAAACAATACGCTGCGCGCGCACGCCGCAGCTGCCGAACCGCTGCTAGCGCCGAGCCGCCGCGCTCACAACAGAGCGGTCGAAGCAGCTCTCGCGTCGGCTATAAGTAAGGGGGGCGCGCGCCTCCTGAATGAGTCGGCCTCGGCGCACCACCCTGGCCGGACCTCCTCGGTTGAGAGTAATCCCCCTGAGGTAGTCAGCCTGTGGTGCTCGGTAAACGCCACACTTTCCCCATGGTGATTAACCCGGGTACTGTCGCGCCGAACAGACTTTCTGGCGGGCTTAGCTCCCACGGAAGTCTTATTAAGAAGGCAGTATCTCTCCGTTAATCACGGCTCTTGACGAACGCACGGGGAAGTCGAAAACGGTGCTAACGGCGCAGGAAATGGCAACAACGGCATTGGAAATAGAAACAATGGCGCAGGTGACGGCAACAACGTTAACCTCGGCGAAGCAATTCGCATGCCAGACGCGTTACGCAATTGGAAAGTTTTCTCTCAAGCCCTTTTCGGACACCAGCCAGCGCTCCCCGAGTTCTATGGCCGTGACCAGGAGGACCAGGTGGGATATTTAGATCGATGTACCGAATACATCGAGGCATTTAATATCCCAGAGCGACAACGGGTGCGAGTCTTGGAGAAGGGGCTTAAAAAATGAAGCTGACAAATGGTGGCAATGCTATCGCACTATGGGTGTGTATTGGCAACGCTACCAAGAATTGATTCGCAATCGTTTTGATAGTGAATCTATCAGTAGTATGCTTATCGCCCAGCTATACGGAAAAAAGCAAGGTGACAAAGAATCTATAGGACCCTTCTTACAGCAAAAATACATGTTGTATCAACGTGTACGACCAAATGAGCCCGAGACTGCGAGAATAACTACGCTTGTGAGCTTATTGGCGCCTAACCTGAAAAAAGCACACCAAACAGAAAACCAAGAAGGAGCCTCAAGAAGAAAAATCCAAAACCGCTAAGAAGAGAGATGCCAGCAATCCTCCCAAATGCTGGCATTGCTCAGGCTTCCACTTCCATCGTGATTGTGCCGTACTCAGGGACAAGCAGCGAGGATCGGAAGACTGGTGGCAGGCGGCGGATGGTCCAGTCACCACCGCCAACACTACCCCCAACCGGAACTAAGAAGCGTGGCCATGGACATGAGCGCTCTCCCCAGGATACTTACCAGCTTCCGGGGAATTAACGTGTCTGCCGTAATCGATGCGGCCGCTACGCATAGTTTCATAAGACCAGAAGCCATCCGAAGCCACACAAAAATAACTCCCCTCTCCATCTCAACAAAACTCGCAGCCCTGAGAACGTCCATGGACATTACCGGTCAGGCAGAAGTCGAGTTTCTCATACAAGATAAAAAATTCAAAGCAACTTTTCTGGTGGCACCTAAGCTACGAGACTCCCTTCTCCTGGGGTTACCCTGGTTGAGAAAAGAGGGGGGAATCTTAGACTTAGCCCGGAACGTGCTATATATAGGAATCACTGAATGAGTCACAGCTCCATTCATTAACCAACCACCGAGTGGAGCAGACGTGTCATCTAAAATTATACCGCAGCTCGAGAATAAATTCCCTGAGCCATACATAAGTCAGTTCTCAGAGGTCATTCGAACGCACGCTAAGGTTTTTACACCTATAGGCGGGAGCTTGCCACAGACCCGTTCTGTTCGGCACTCCATTAAATTGACCTCGGGGCAGACTTTTCGATTACCTCTTTATCGTTACTCCGAAGAGAAACAGCGAGAGATAAATCAGCAGGCTCAGGATATGCTCTCGGCTGGTATTATTGCACCGTGTACAGCTCCGTACAGCTCGCCTATAGTCATGGCGAAAAAACGTGATGGTCGTTTTCGTTTCTGCGTAGATAACCAAAGAAATACACAGCAATTAGCAGAGAAAGGGAGACGGGAGCGCGAGTTAAACAGCGCGAGTAACACCATACGCTGAGCGCGCACGCCGCAGCTGCCGAACCGCTGCTAGCGCCGAGCCGCCGCTAGCGCCGAGCCACCGCGCTCACTACAGAGCGGTCGGAGTATCTCTCACGCCGGCTATAAGTAAGGGGGGCGCGCGCCTCCTGAATGAGTCGGCCTCGGCGCACCGCGCCGGCTGGATCTCCTCGGTTGAGAGTAATCTCCCGAAGTAGCTAGCGTGCGGTGCACGGTAAGTGCCATACTCGCCCCGTGGTGGTTAACCCGGTTATTGTCGCGCCGAACGGGCTTTCTGATGGGCTTAGCTCCCAAGTCGGCCCCGACCCCGACGACAGAAGGAGAATCGGCCTCCGACACCACCATCTCCTTCTTCGCCTCAGTCACGCAAGGGTTTTCCCTCACCACAAGTGCGCAGTTTGGTGTTCGTGGTGCCACGATCCGCAACACCGCTGCCCACTGCGGCTGAAATCCAGGCAGCTCTTGGCCTGTAGAAGGCAGAGGAATAAGAGGACGTTCTTTGCCTCTTCTCCTCTTCGGAAGTGGAGCTGCCGGACGAAAAGGAAGCGCTTTTTCGAAAGCCGACGCAGCCCGTCTTGCCACGCTTTCCAGTACGACCTCCAGTAGCCGAGACACCTCGGTCAGCTCGTCGAGAACCCAGAGGCATCGCGGCACTGAGGGATCCGCGGAAGCTGGCAGCGGTAAAGCGGAGGCTCGGCCAGATTACAAAGCAGTCAACGTCCAGGGTGCGTCTTTTTGACGTACACGAGGCTCCAAAGAGCCTCAGTATCAGCCGCCGACGGGCTCTTCCACGCCTCCAGCCGAGACCATTAAAAAGTCCCGAGCGCGAGGCTAATAAGCCGTAGAAGCTATCTCCGGTGAAAACAACCGGCCTTTTTCAGGGCCACTATAATAATTTAAAACGTACGGACGGATTGAGCGGAGCACCTCCTCTCCCCTCCTCCTTTCACCTTACCCACAACACTCACTTATAACATAGTTATAGTATAGTCGCCACAAAATCTTGGCGAATACTTTTCATATCTTGCGAAATGAATGGTTAACTAAATGTATTACGACAGATGGAAATTAAAAAAATTATATATATATATATATATATATACATATATATATATACTAGGGAGCTACGCCACCACCCCTGCACGCTTCACACGCCAACCCTTTTGATTGGTCCTAATTAAATAATAAAGGCATTATCGTTTCGTAAAATTACTGGGTGATTGAAGTTTGGCCGCCTGAAGGTGGATCACAACGTCAATAATGTTGTGGTGGCTCGGAAACGAGGCTAGCATATTATTAGAGTCTAGTATATCGTCATTGTCATCCACAAAGGTCATCAATCCACGTGCGAGACCCATTGATGTGATGAGTCGCGCCATAGTCCACAAGTTTTATGTTTAGTTCGCACGCGAGTTGTCTGACGAACTCGGCATCGCTCGAGTCCTTGGGCGTCAGCATGTTTGCGTTCAGATCGCCCATTATAACCCTATGCTGGTAATCTACAGAATGTTTAAGGAGGTTCTCGACAAGGTCAGAATTAGCAGTGAAAGAGATTCCTGGAGGTCTATATATAAGCGACAAATATTCAGGAATGAGTAGCTTACCCTTATCCTGCATTGACGGAGAAGTGCACAATATAGTTGTCTTGTATGAATTGTGGATATCCAGAACTACTCCACCGCCCTGCATGTTTCTATCTTACCTAATCGTAGAGTACCCCTAGCTAGTACTGTCTGTATCAAAGGTTATTTTTTGTAACACATGCACGATTTTCACGTTTTGTCGCCCTCAAAACCGGGCCTAAAGTGACTACTTTGCGCCCGCTGCTCGTTTTACTTTACGCTAGCTCGTTCCGTCAATAGACATGAGAAAAAGACTGGCCTAAACTTGGTTTGTGAAAATCAATACATGCATTACAAAAGATGTAGTGTGCACCACGGGCGAGAGGCGAGGAAATCATATTTTTTTTATTCATTAAGATAATTGAATTTGATGAAAACTAATCTTTTTCTTCAAAAAGGTTCGTTCATACGATAAAATCCGTTTTGAAATTTCGATTTTCACTGCGGCTATGTAAAGTTACAGGAAAAATAGCTATGGATGGTCATATCAAGAGACACTTTTTTAAAAACTGGAAATCCTATTTTTTTGTATATTAATAATTCATTACGATAATTGAATTTGATAAAAACATATTAATTTCTTCGAAAAGGTCCATTCATACGACAAAACCCATTTTGAAATTTCGATTTTTACCTCGGCTATCAAAAGTTTCAGGTAAAATAGCTATGGTTGGTTATACTGGGGGACGCCCCCTATCTCTTATAAAGAAATATGAACTACCACGGAGTTTACTGAAAAAACCGCTGCTAGTTGCCATAGCCAAGGAAAGATATCTAACGCAGCCGAAAACTGTGAGCCCACCTAGTTACGTGTCCCCCTTGCGAAGACAGTGGCTAAGCAAAGTACGCTAGATCTTGAAAGGAGGATGCCCATGATAGGACTCCCTTGAGGGAACGTATGAAAACAACACTATACTTTTAAGCTCGTTTAAATATGAATTTAAAATTTTTTTTTACCCTTCTAAGCGCAGGGAAGCTATGAAAAATAATATCTATGAATTAATGCCATTTAAAGCAATGTATAAAGTCTAACCATACTCGGGAATTTCTACTTAATTTTCCTAGCTTTTTATCACGTTTCTTTTAACTTTCTACACTTTAGGGGGTCAATTATTTTTCTAAATTCATGTTTTGATGAGCTCTGAACAATAGTATTGGTTTTTATACATTCCCCTTTAACAGATCTGAATCCGTGGGCATCCTCCTTTATGCAATCGTGAAATTGAATTTAATATCGTGGACGACAATCCCGCCGATGATGGCAAGTGACTTCAACACCAGTCTTGTTCTAGGAGTGCGATATGAATCGGTTATATAATTATGATCAGATATAAATCATATTATATGATTTTTTTTTAATTCAGGATTACCACCAAACACAAAATTGTAAGTAAAAATGCAACATTTTATTGGAATTTTCTTTTTATTATTCACACGACATATACAACAGAGTTCATAAAATATTATTTATAGCACATTAAAGTACACTTTTTTTAGACATTTTTACAATAAAATCAAACTTATTAATGTGTAATCAATGTATTTATTCCGGAAGTGTACCGCAGATTATAAGAATGATTTAAATATCAATCGAGTAAAAAGAAAGTAACACTTAACTAAGGTAAAATTATAGATATCTCGGCTCGACTCGTACTACAAACCACATGCAAGAAAAGAAGCCTATTTTTCACCACTTTATTACATAAATTTTTATAATTCAAATACATATTGACGCATGATCCATCTTAATTAATAAGGTTCTAAAATGATAGTATACAGATTACAGAGGTACTACTAGTAGTTGATCACCTAACTTACAACTGAAATTTCAACTGGCTGAACAGATAAGGGAAATTAATTGGAAAAATTTGACGAGTTCAATAATTTATAAAATAACAGGTGCAGGTAATATGGCCACCTTAATGAACTTCCGATTCTCAGTAGATATATATCGGGTTTTGGGACTTCAGAAACTATTCAGACATGTTATTTGAAACTTTAACTCTGATACCTCATGAGTTATTTTGCAAAAAGATTTACTCACTGAATTTTAATTAAAGAAGTTTTAAGTTTTTAAAAATTGGCCACTTTACCAACAGTATTGATAAAGTGTTGGTAAAGTAGCCATCTATCAGTTCTTATGGTAAAGTAATAGTGTTGGTAAAGTAGCCACCTATCAGTTCTTATGATAAACTCGTATAAGTGCTTCAGAAAGTCAAGACTAGCCTAGCCTTGATACTTCCTTTATGTGTTATTTAACTACATGGTACCGTAGCGTACGCCTTGGTGTCAATATTTTGTGATTAGTAAGCCTAGGAATTTTAAAGAAGCAATCGAAAATAAACTCTACGGCAAAAACTGGCACATCCATCTTAAAGTACGCAAAAAAAGCTACAATTTTATGTACCGTAAGATTTTGTTTTCGCTCATATCACGCTGACAAAAGTGGTTTCTTTACATGCATGCACTGCTAAGAAATCAGAGTTTGGATGCTTTAGCGCGTAAACAGGACCCTATCTTATAATTAGACGGCGCTAGCAGTGGGATTACCATGCCTCTCAACATCTATTGTCACAATACATATACTGTAGGAGTTCCGGTGCCCCAGAATAACAAATAGAGCGAGAGCTCATGTAGGTGGTCACATTACCTGCATGGCCACATTACCTGCACCTACATTATATTTAATTTTTATCTAGAAATTATTTTTTCACGTAAAATACTTCTACAAAAGAAAAATTAAGACACTAAAATCTAGAAGCCGGACGCTCGAGGTTCTAGTAGTCGACCACCATCGAAATCATATTATAAGTGTAATGGAATGTATATAAGATATAAATGAGTAAAAAATATATGTATTGCATTGATAGAATAGTAAATTATTCATAGCAATATCGTACGTATTATTATTATTTATGTAAAAGATGAGAGTGTAGGGTCTTGGACCAACGGTCACAACTTTACGTACAAAATTCATATTGTTTACAAAATCGTTTAAAGCACTCTTGAAATCATACGCATCCATAAACATTATATGTAATGTTGAACGCTCTAAACTCATTGTTTGTATATTGTTTATATTTGTCATTTTTAAATTTACTGATTCTTTTGTCTGTAGTGTACAATGACTATTGTAGATATTTATTTTTTATCGCAACTGTGCTGTCACCTACAAAGAAAATAAAAACTTTATTAATGATAAATATGAAGTAGAAATACTTTATTAATCTGTATCCACGAGCTATATCTATTTTCCAATTCCTTCTTATATTGAAGGTGATCTGTATTCAGACAAAAACCAAATCTTCTTAAGAAGAATATCTAAAGAATGCAATAACTTAGAGAAGAAAACCTGCTTTTAACTGCTTTATCATATTGCTTTCTTGAAGAAGCCTAAAAGTTACGTAGAAATAATGATTTGTGAAGGGTTCTCGAGCGCATAGATATGAGTAAATCCTCAAAATTGGAGTTCCTCAAATATACAAAGTTTTGATGATATTTGAATATACAATATTCAATTCTATTTTATACCGATATCTAACCGTATCCACAAAAATTATGAACCAAACTTTAAATGACAGTCATATTTAGTTGAATATATTTTCGTTGAATTTTATAACGTACAGTTTAAGTATAACTTAACTATGTGTGTAGGCGTGAATGCGTGCGTGCGTCATGCGTGTGTGTGTGTGTGTGTGTGTGTGTGTGTGTGTGTGTGTGTATGTGCGTGCGTGCATGGTGCGTGCGTGCTTGAGTGTGTATGTATGCATCCATATCTCGAGTAATTCACGGTAACATTTGATGCTTCAGGGCTCATTTTTTTTTAACGAACGGGGCACAATAATAATTTTTATAGATATTCGGATTTTATAGTTTTTTAGTAGTTTTTTGATTATTGGCTTTTAGATTTTTCAGGTGTTTTGGTACGTTAGAAATAGTATCGATTCAGTAAAAATGCATTTGAAAGAGCATACAAGGACTTATCTTCCGCTACTCGAAATTTTGAAAGAGGTGTTTCCTTTCTTTTGCTATACACGGAAACGTCATTTTTTGTTTGAACGGTGATTTCTCTAAAATATATGATAGAAAGTTTCTAAAAAGAATTGAGGTAAGTAGTACTATGGAGAAGATTATTCTGTAAAATTTCTGAGACATTTTATTTTTCTATGATTGAGCAAAAAATCATTTTGTAAAAGAATTGACTTTCTATGGTGATTACTTGAGTAAAACAGCATTATTCCTTCTGAAAATTAAGTTCTTTGCTCAGATCATGAGAAATTTTATTTTTCAAGATATTCGAGATTATATTTTTTTAAGAAAATTTTTTTGCTTATTTCTTGGGAATTACATGGTATTTCTTGACCAATGAACGCTTATTTCTTTTGTCTTTTGAACAAGAATTAAAATAAAAAATAATTTTTAAAATTCATCGAATCGGTTTTGATTTATAACGTTCTTTCATTTTTTATATTTGCTTTTTCAAAAAATTTTTGATCGTAGGTTCTTGCATATTACGCAGTAATGTTTAACCAAACAAAACTCATTTTATACGTTTTTCAATAAAGATTTGAAATCAAGAAAAATTTTTAAGATTGTCGTTTCGTTTTTGTTTTATTACTCATATTTTTATGATATAAATTTATTTTTTCAACATATTTTTTATATATTTGTTCTTGAGTATTATGCAATAATTTTTGGCCATTCTTTTGGCTAAGATCACTGTTTACGTTTTCTGATCAAGATATAAAATGAAGAACAATTTTTAAGATTTATCTATTCTTTTTTTTATAACTTTTTTTCATTGTCCATCAAAATTTCTGATTTTTTTATTGCAAAGATTAATTACAACGTGAATCATTCAATATACAAATTTTACTTGGAACGAAAATAACTGTGGATATAATTAACTTAAACATTTGTTGATACGATTCTTTAGATAAAACAGTTTGTCGGTTTTGTTAGTAAATTTATATATGTAAATAAAGTCTAAATGTGCTTATTTAGAACTAGACATTCAAAATTAATTAACGTGATATGCATTATTAGTTGTATTTGTTAGATTATAGAAACAGTATTCCATTGTATTTTCCTTTCTTAAAATTGAACAAGCACTGTAGTAAAATTAATGCGTTGAAATGTGTGTGACGGCACAATGGTATACACTGTAAGTACAGTGTTGTACAGCTGGCAGCAAGGTTGCTGTACAAGCTGCGTGCGGAGCAGCGCAGCGCGCCCGAACGTGTTAATGATCATTGGGACCGCAGCATGTATCGGGTTTCAGCTATAGGTCGTATTTGTGATGAACTGAGTCAAGGGTTTAGTTTTTATGAGCAATGATATAGAGTTTTCTGTGAAAAGGAAAATATGACAACAGAGACTGCAAAACTTTCTCGGAGTATTTAAATGTTTATCGTAACATAATATTATTTGGAGATCGCGACGTGTTATTTCTACTTGAGCCTACACTGTGATCTTAGAAATTAATTTGGTGATTTACACAAAATTCTAATTTTCGTGTTTTATTTAATTTACAGAGTTTTTTACAATTGAACAATGGAGAATTGTGTACTGCACATCGAGGTAACAGAGTCTTCAGCGATTAACGAGCTGAGAGCATGCGTGAGATCACGCGGGAAAACGTGCTGTGCTAATCAGAAACAGAGGATCCGCGGTTTCGTAACGACGACGGCAATGCGGAAGCGTTCTATGTCCAACAGCATCAACGTTAACACGAGAAGGCGTGCTTCAGTGTTCAACAGCAATATAGGCAATGCAAAACTTTTCAACAGCGACGGTGGCACCGTCGCCTTCAACAAAGAATTGGCGCGGACGATTGCCGCCATCTAAAACGTCGACCGCGTGATTGCGCACGTTATTCTCTCCATCGACGGCGACGGAGGACCCGAGCTGAGTGCTCCGATAACGGCAGCACAAGGACGCGCGTCGATTTTCGCTGCAGCGACGGCGCCAGCGGCCAGGGAGCGCGCCGTAATTTGGAACCGCTAAGCAGCCCTTCGGGTCAACGTCGGCGGCGCAAGGACGCGCGCCGATTCTCCCAGCCGCAGCAGCACCCGGTCACGCACAGTGGTTCGGGGCCTTTGAGAAACCTTCCAGGACATTGTCGGTTGCGCAAGGATGCGCGCTATCTCACACACCGACGGTAGGGCGTAGACGTGTCCCGTCTTCTACAGCGACGGCAGCGCATAGACGCGTAAATTATAAAATATATGATTGCTAAATACAAAAATGATGATTGTTTAAATAGAGTTTTTGAAGTAAGTTGTATTTTATGTAAATCTTAAGATAATTTTTGATCTTTGTAAAATCTAATTCGTGTATAAAAACGAAATTATTGATGTATATTTTGGTAACGGTTAAAAATTGCTATTTAAAAACTGAAGTCAGTTTGATTACGTAATATTTAGGCACGTGCCATATGGTGCACTCGTTTTCATAGCAAATGTATTTTTTAATGAGAAAATGACAAGGCATTATGAATGTTATCGATGATTATTTCAAATTATGAGTGAGTAATATGTTACTCATAAAACAAGTGATGAAAAGAAAGTAAATCTTGGCTCCTGTGAACGGAGTGGTAAACTCTACCTGAATAGCAAGTGTTTCTTCATCACAATGATGAGATATGTATGGATATCAGTGCAGTCATGGGTACACTACTTCTTAGAACTAGTCAATTTTATAATTTATGTTTGTACAAAATAAAACAAACATGAAAATAATAACGAATAAAACAAAATGTAAATTTGTCTAACAAACTTTAAAAATAAGTTATGGTAGTACTAAATTCGATAACAATAATGAAAAACTAAGAAATGGTGCATGAATGAATTGTTTTCGCGCGGCCGTATGTCGGTTGGCTAGGGCCCAGCTAACTGATTTGGAACTGCGTGAAACCAAATTGGTTTATAATAAACCTTTGACGTGCACATTTAAAGAAATCGTGTACACGAGGCGTCGATGGGACGCCCGGGGTACATATTTACCTTCTGTATGGTGACGACCATACAGAAAGGGCAACCCGGAAAGGACAACCCGAATGGAGTTGTGCGGAGGTGGAACACGGAAGTGAAGGCATTGGCCTAGCTAAATGTGTATCACTGAAAGAGTGATAGTAAATGCAAAGAATTGAAGTTACTATATGTTAGTAAATTTTGCAATCATGTGTGATTGACATTATAGGAAAGCTATGAAAACGAGGGACCAAAAAGCTAGTAAATAGGTCGATATAATTAATTCAAAGTGTTTCTTGCATTATGTGTTGATTTAAGTGTGAATTATTGTTGCTAATTTAAAGCTCTTCCAGTTCTGGTTAATTGACATTAAGGTGCTGTGCCCGGAAATTCCGAAATTTTCTGCTTTTCAGAAGATATACACGCTCGAGAACTGCCGTGCAGTGTCGGGAAAACTATAGCGTTTTCGAAACCTGTAATCCCGAGAATGTCGTTCTTTAACGGAAAATTTGAGAAATTTCAAAATAAGTAGTCATTCCGAATTGAAACTGACTGAAAGCTTTGGAAGAAAGCCAGAGCTGGGGGAGATAACGTATTAACATTGGAAAATTTTGATTAAAATGTTTAAAAATGTAAGCATGAGAAAAAGCAAGGCTCAGTCATTATTAATGTAATTTAAGCTGTAACATTACTTAGCTCGCATGTAACTTAGAGTACAAAACTAAGTTTTATATGGGGTGGGGGGGGGGGGGGGGGGGGAAGTCACCGACAGAAATAATGATAATTATTGTAAAGTAGAATTGACGGCGAATATAATAATGTTAAATTGGTAATAAATAAATATGCAGTGCTAAAGTGATGCAATCTATTAACTACAGCGTTATGAAAAAAAGAGAACCAAATGAAATCGGCTAAGCGTAAAGGTTGAGCATGTGTCTTTTTGTCTCAAGAGCATTTCCCGAAAGAAGGTCGTAAAAAAGGGCCAGCGTTAGCGCTCTCGACAACACCAAGGCAGTGCAGTTTAAACTCTCGTATGGTTCACATCGTGTGACTATTAGGGAAAGGTATTTCTATCAACAGGCTATAACTTTGGTACAACGAAGACTTTTGCCATACAGCAGGTCTCAAAATGTTCATAAAATTGTTAACATAAAAAATATATAATAAAATTTTTTTCGATTTTTTTGTAAAAAATTAGTGGTGTTTCCCTTTAAGATCAAATCATGATTTCGAAGTACATAATATAGGAATATATTATATACGTATAGCAATGGCATTTATTGATGATACCTGAGCATTGGATAGTGATTTGCACTGTCGATCGGACTGTATTATCCTGCTCTCTATTAATATGGATTCATTGCTGAGTCCGCAATGTATTGCGCATTTTGTGCTCAGAATGAATTATTTTCCAGACAAAAAAATTTGATGTTAATTGGGAACTAAAAGGAATTAAAAATAGAAACCAGGCAAATAGTTTTTAAAAATTTAGTTAGTGTGTTCGCTGAACGTGTGTCTGCAGCTGTGTACTTTGGCATTTGTTCGCAAAATACGACAAGCTACGCGAGAATACTAAAACTGTTAAGGCTCTTAGCGTCAAACTTGTTGTTTATTGTTCTTGCCGCTGCAAAAGTCATCGTCAATAGAGTTCACTTCGCGTTTTCCCCGAAAATGGCTGTTTGGCTGCGAGTGCGTTGCGAAAGTTTGTGAGGGTCTTCGCACGCTAAAGTAATCGCCTTGAGCGAACTGCATGTATACTTTTTGAAAATGTTTTTCCTCGCGAGTATAAATTTAATTAGTTTGCCGCGTTCATTCAAGTTGACATTCACTTCGGAGAGTGCATTGCATATACGAAAACTTCGTTTGAAGTTAATGCTTGATTTTAATAAGATGGGAATTTAATCTCAAATATGGAAATTTGTACATCAAAAGAGTGCTGCCACTGACGTCATGTCAATAACGTACTTTAATGGTTCTCTACATTCGTATTGAACTTACCAAAACTATTCATTTGAAGTTTGATTAAATTTTCAGTAAATATTTTAGTAAATATTTTGTACATGAAAGATAACATTAAATCAGTTTGAATATAGAATGAATAATCCGATCATTGGTATACTTTCTTATGGGATTCTAAGCAGAAGATCAATACTAATGAATTCCGTTAATGTGTCATGAAGAATACTCACGTTATTGCATAATGATTAAGGACATAATAGTATTTTAATACTTGCAAACTCAAAATCACAGTATAGAATCTATGGTAATACATGCTTCCACGAATGACTCGTGCTCTATCAAACTTCACGGCAGCTATGAAGCTCCACAGGATATTGATAGGAAAATCGCTCGCTCCATTCCGCGATGATAGAATGACTCTCTCTCTCTCTCTCTCTCTCTCTTCTCTCTCCCCCCCCCCCTCTCTCCCTCGCAATTTCGTTCTTACTATCCCGCGAGTAAATTCACGAGCTGCTCAAAAGTGACTTCGCAGATGGAGCGTATTCCCGTGCGCAGTAAAAAAGGACCAACTTTTCAAAGCGAAGATTATCCAAGGGCTCTTCACGCTGCCCGTCTCTCTCTCTCTCTCTCTCTCTTTCTCTCTCTCTTCTCTCTCTCTCTTTCTCTCTCTCTTCTCTCTCTCTCTCTTTTTCTCTCTCTTCTCTCTCTCTCTCTCTTTCGCACGTTCTCTTTCCCTCTTTCTTGATATTAGAGAGACACCAGATATACGTCGAATAAAGCTAGCGCCATAGGAGCACTCAAACTTTTCTTCGACTTTACGAAACTACTTTTTGTAATGAAATGGCTTTTGTACTCTCGTGGGCGCGTGAAAGCCGTAAGCCAATTCTTTTACGGTGCAACTGATAAAGTGCTTTTTTATATGTATAAAGAATTTTACTGTAATCTATAGTAGAGCGAAGTAAATGCATGCACTCACAAAACTTGTTATAAATTTCTATTTAATTTTTAAGATCTAATTTATGTTCATGGGGTACCAATTCTCGTCTTGCATAAGCTATTTACACTATTTATTTTGCCAAAAATTGACATTCGCTGAGCGTTCAAACATGAGTAAACATTTTCGTATGGATGTGCTCTATCTATGAGAATATACTTTATTTCCCACGTGTGCGTAAACTACATGTGTAAAGTAATAATTTCTGAGCGTAAAGTGAACTTTTTCTTACATGGTGCATAGAGTAAAAAAATTCATTTAAGATTTTAAAATTGACACTTTACACACATGTAAACGTTACATTTATCTGAGTAATAAATATTGTATGCAACTCGGGCGTAATGTTTTCTCACTCATTTCACGTGTACAAAAAAGTTCACTTTACGCCCTCGTTGCATAAACTACTATTTTATTTTTCATTATGACAGATTTTTGTTTACATCTTAATTATTTATCCCCATTTTGAGAGCTGAGTGAGTTATTATCTGATCTGGATCCTTAATTTATAAACTTATTACCTAGCTCTATACATAAAATTGTATATACTCTGTACATTGAAATTTTTCAAGCTTATCAATTTTAAATAAATAAAGATACGAGTAATTACAGCAATACGCATACATGGACGTATACATAAACCTAGTTCCATTGGTTCAAAATGGAAAAAATCAAATTTTTTTTGCTATAAGCCTGGCCATAACTGGAAACATAAAATGAACAAATTAAAATGTAGATTGACAAAATGGTAGTTTCAAAGAAAAAAGTCACTCTTTAAATTGTTTTTTTCTTGAAATTGTTGTCTGGAACTGAAACTTATTTCCCCGCAGCTTAAGGTGCCTGCTATGTCTATGTAAATTTAAAACAGCGTTACGTAGGTACCTAGTGTAAAATTGTAAAATACAACATGATAAATAATTCTTTAATCAAAAGTTTTGTTTTCATTTCACTAAACATTAATTTTTTCTTAAATTCCACAACATAGTCCAGGAACGTGTTTATTTTATATAAAAATCATCTTTAAAAAATGTTTTAAATTCTAGGTAAGATAAACACCGCAAAAATGTATCGGAAATTCCGTGTTTATGCTACATAAACTTGCATCTTCTATAAAAAGAAAAAATAGATTATAAAGACATTTCTAACCGCATGGTCTCAAAAAGCCACCTCAGCATTATTTTTTTACACTAACCATAAAAAACGAACGCTCCATAAAAATCAAAGCTCCGTCGTCACCACCACCAGCCGAGTGTCATTTTCCCCCCGTCGTCCAACACGCGCCCACGGCGCCACGTACCACTGCACCTAGGTATAATAAAAATTCCAAAAGCGTCATTTGCCCTCTCCTTCATACGCGCCAATCGCCCAAAGAACCGCGTCTCATACTAACCTCACGCCTCGTCGCAGCTCTTCGCCTTCAGCTTCACGAGCAGTCGTTTATTTTCCCCGCTGCAGCTATTATACACGAGAAAAGATATGCTGCGGCGCGAGTATATAGATGAGCGCGGGGTGCGGTCGCCTCCTCGTAGTCTGAAATTTCATACGCCAGGGAGCAGGCAGACGCTTTACCTGCAACGAGCAGAGGCTGCTGCTGCTGCGCGAGAGCGCTGGCTCAGTCGGCCGTGAACGACAAAGAGATTAAAAGCGAGAGCGCGGGCGCGTCGATGTGCCTCTGGGAAATGCGCGCTGAGAGGATAACCTCTGGCGAGAAAAGGACTGGAGACGTCTTGGCATTTGTTCGTAGGTTTTCGGTTTTATTACTTTGAGTGTTTTTGTATTTTTGTATTTTTGTATTTTTTTTTCATTTTAGTATGATTCAACGTTGATGTTTTATTTTTAAGATTGTGAATTATCAAAAGTGATTGAAATTCATTTTTCTTTTGTTATCATAGTATTGTTCTTTTTACACCGTGAGTACATGTTTAAGCTAGAGTTTTAGCGCTACGTTTGGTTTTATAGGTATTATTTAATACAAGTTCTGTAATCTTAAAGAATAAGGTACCCTGGTAGAAATCTAAGCTGGTTTCTAGCCAGATATTAGCTAGATTTTCTAAATCTGTTTTAATTCTGGTTAAGAAATTAGCCAGAAATCAATTAAAAACGACATGCTTTTTAGTTAATTTCTAGCTAGATTCTGCTTAATATTCTAGTTAATATAAAATTGATAAACTAAATAATTTATGTATTAATTAATAATGGAAATAATAACAATTTTATAATAATCAATGTAATATGTAATTCTAATCATACTACATTAAGTATTTTACTAAATTAAAGTTAAAAATGTACCTTAAATGTCTAGTAGTAATGGAGGTTAGGTTATTTGTTTACATAATGACGCGTGCATTTAAAAAGTATTATTTACACAAAAAGTACCAAAGCCCCGAGAAAAATTTAAGTGTCTTTACCAAAGAAACTTATGTTATAAATAATAGAATGCATGTAGTCGTATAATTATTGTTATTTTAAAAATAACAATAAAAACAGAATAATGTAAGTTATGACGAAATTTGGAGAATTGGTAAACAAATATTTGCATTTATACAATGAAGTTTTATTACAAAACTTTATTTTCGACATCAATCACAAAATTTTTGTTGACTAAGTTATGATTGATTAATTTTCTGAAAGGAAATTATTAATTATCAAATACTTTTAGTTTTGCATATACATATTTCTATAATCTCGTAAGTTGTTATTTGTTGATAAAAATATTTATTTTGACGGCATACTATATTCAATATTTAATAAAGTATAATAATGTATATTTTTAAAAATTAATAATTTTTCAAAACAAAATATAAATATGTTAAATTTGCAAACAAAATACGTTCTTGTTTAAAGCATAGTCTTAAGCAGATTCTAGCTAGATATTAGCTATAATTTGACTTATTAATGGCTTATTAGTCTGGCTAATAATTAATACGCTAGCCAGCCATTCTAGCTAATTTTCTACCAGGGTAGCTTTGTATATATCGAGTGAAAATTACATCTAATTATCATCATTTAATTCAAGTATTTTAACATTAAAATACACATTAAACATGATAATATATTTTTATAAAGCCGTATAAAAAAGAAGTAATAAAAGAGATAAGTGACAATAATTGTTTTAGTCATAAACTCAAAAAATTCCAAACACTGTAACAAAGCAAAAGTATTAATACTTTATTTTTGTATTATGTAAGACAAATATCATGGTTAAATGCTGAAAAAGTTTGAAATATAGGTTTTATGGATTAAATAATGGGCATGGTGACTGAACGGATTCAACACACAAACTCGATTAAATTATTGTTCTTATACAGCGTATTCCATTATGAAATACTATATTTCATAAAATAAACTGAAACCTTTTATAGGTACTTTTTACCGTTGAAAAATAGTACATGTAAAAATTTAAATACTTTGCTTACACACTGTTCATCCGATGTATTCATGTACATATTTGAATTGCCTTCGTCTTTTATCAATTCTATAGAGTTAAAAACTTTTTAAAATTACCATAACGTATCAGACTGTTCTAACTATTTTCTTTGCATACTTTTTAAAGTTACCGAAAATATCTAAAAACAATACTTGCTATCAAATCACACGAAGACTGTAGCTATCAGCAGCGCTATACAACATTCATGGAATACGTCCTTACCGATCAGTAGTAGCATTCTCGGTACGGTCAGCCACGCCACGAAGCCTACACCGTTGGAACGGTGCGTAATCGCAAAATTCGCTGCGTGGATTCGTTGTACGAATTCCGCGATCGGTCGAGGTGTGTATAAACTACTATACGTACAACGCAGCGCTCTGATCATGAATATAGAGCAGAATTGGATCATCGTGGAATACATGGAATTGCAAATGTTGGGGCTAGCGAGAGAAGAATCCGGGAATAGCGGTGCGCGAGCTGGCGGCGTATTGGCTGTCGATCGGAAAATTGCATTGGGATTTTCCGGCTTCGTTTGATTAACATGAATCGAGGTTTATTTGAATCCGATCGACTGTTTGAGAAATTTAGTCGGATGAATTATCCGCAGAGAATTGCTCTAGGATGTCTGATGTAGTATGGAATTGTGGTGAGTGTTCAGATAAGATTATACGTGACTGCTTTGTAATGCATTCAAGACTTCTAGTGATGTGTAATGTTTTATTAATGCCATCAAATCGAATGTTGAATTAGATTTGCCTTAAAATGTAAATGCGTTCCTTACTAGTCAATCGGGGTTTCAAAAATTAACGTGACACAGACAAAACGCGCAAACAAAGTCGGTCAGAAATGTGGTTCGTTCGTTCCAGTTATTAATTTCTGAATAAATAATTTTATTCACGACTTAACCATAATGGCCACTTTATTAAAAGCGGGACTAAAGTAGCTGTTTATTCCCTCATATATTTTACTCCCGCCAATGCGGGAATAAAGTTCTTTATTCCCGCAAATGGAAGAGTAATGTACTAATAAAAATTCAAAAAATTTTAAAAACTTTAAAAGTTTTGAAAATTTGGAAAATTTAAAAAAAAATTTGGAAAATTTAAAAAAAAAAATTTTAAAATTTTAAAAAACATTTTAAAAATTTAAAAAAATTTTTGAAAATTTAAAAAAAAATTTTGAAAATTTTAAAAACAATTTTGAAAACTTTAAAAAACATTTTGAAAATTTACAAAACTTTTGAAATTTATAAAAACAGTTTTGAAAATTTTAAAAAATATTGTATATTTTGAATAATTATAAAATTTTTAAATTTTAGTTTGTATTAACAATGGATGAGTGGATCCCACTTTTCAAGTCAACAAAGTGGCTACACAGTTAAGTCGTGAATAAAGTTATATATGCAACACGAGAGTAAAGTCGATTATTCTCTCGGGTGATTACTGCCCTCGCTTCGCTCGGCAGTAAACCTGTCTGCGGGGATAATCTAAGACTTTAGTCCATCGTTGCATAATGTACTATAATATTGTCAACTGCTTAATTCAAGAGAATTTTTCATTAATTGTAAAAAAATACATATAACTTTGTGAGTGATTTGCTATCCTTTCCTTCCTACGACGAAATTTAAAATCAAAAGTTTTAGTCTACGGCTACTGTTTCTCGACAGACGCTCACTAACTTCTTCTCTCAGTTACTTTTGCTCGTTAAATTGTTGTTTACACGAGTATAATATCCGAAAACATTTAGTCCAAAAGCGAATGAAATTGTTTTTTCCTTTTGTACCCGTTAAATTTCAGTGATGCGTGATATCCGAGTTAATTTTCCCATGAACGCGCGTGCTTGCGATATACCAATGAGAAGTATAGGCTCATGATAGAGAATTACGCGTCTCGTCTTATTTTCTTTCGTTTTCTTTTTCTTCTCTTTTTGCTTTCCCTCGTTTGTTGGCCCTTATTCCATCTTGAGTATTTTGCACGGTTTCTTACACTTTGGAGGTCGTTTCATCAGACAATCATTAGTTGGGGTGAGCAGTCTTTCTAAGTCCCTGAGCATCCAATTTTCCTTCCGACCTGAAATACTTCATTTGGAAGGATCTACTCGTTATAACTGTTATTTTTGTTTTCTGTCTTTCCGACAATCGAGCTTATAAAAAATTGGTTATAAAAAATGTATATTATGGGCGATGTACGACCAGGAATTATTTTTCATGAGACGTTGATTACCACGATAAATTAATCTTCTTCTTATAACTAAGATATTAAAGCGTGTTCGTAAAGAAAAACTCTTATCTTATTTATTAATAGACTTTATCAATGTTAAAACAATATTTTCTGATATACTGCCGTATAATGTATAATTGAATGTTAAATCTAATAAATTCATAACACTGCGTGGCTGCTCGGATTATAAACTTAAGTTAATTCATTTTATAATAAATTTATAAATAAACTTATTAAATTAATAATACTGCGTGGTTGCTTGGATTAGAAACTTGAAAATATTTTTAAAAGATTGGCTATACATCAAATTTTAAAATAGCATGAGATGCCATAATGTTACCCTACACCATGATAAACCACTTGAAAATGGTTTATCAGGGTGTATTATTATTTTTTATTTTATAAAATTTTACTTCGTTAATTGTTAACAAAATATTGGTAAAAAGCAATTCAATGCCATTTAAATATTTATTTATCAGTAAATTATATCATTTACAAAAAAGCAAATCATGTTATTACTGGATAAATCTATTTTTGTACGTAACCTAAGCCCACAAAGTTAAGAATATTTTAAATCTATTATTTCCTTTATTATTGGTACTTTTTCGGAGCTATTTTTAAAACTCAATCATTCTAATACGTCTAATTGAGTGATGGCGAGTAAATAGCTTTTCCAAACATTTAAACTTCAACATCTCGATAACACAAAAAATGGATTCAAGCTATTATTGCGGGAAGCCACAAAATAAAAGTATAAATTCTTTATCCGGCATTCTTTTTAAATCACAAATTTCACATATCCAGCAGTTCATTAAAAAAATTTGTTCAATCTCCAACCGTACAACACGCGTACAAAATCATACCACCAAGCACCGAGCATAAACTAACTCTACAAAAACTCGCAGCTCACCAGCGGGATAACGCAAAAATTCCTGTGCAAACAGCGCGCGCTTGCTTGGCCCGAGCAAACTTTGCTCGGCTGTAATTGACGCGCAAGTGGGACCACCATATAGCCCCGATTTCGCAGCAGCAGTAGCAGCGGCAACATCCGCGCGGCGCGCCAAAAATGTTTGCTCTGCTCCCGGAGCGGCGTGTGCTGGCTTATATACCTTACGATTTCTCTCTCTCCCTTTCTCTTCCTCTCTCCTCGTGCGAATAAACCCTCGCTCCAGGCGATATAATGGCAACCTCGCGAGCACGCAAAAAAGAGACGCCCCGAGTGAGAGACAGTTTATACCCAGGGTTTTTTTGGGCTAGCGGAGGTAGGGGGGGGGGAGAAGTGGTGCTTTTCGTATAAACGTACCACTTACGGTGGGAAAGTGATGGAGGATATAGGAATGCTGAGAAAAGCGGCGGCATGGCGCGACGAGGATTGAGGAAAAAATATCAGAGGAAATATTGTGTGTGAGTCTGCGCGATTTCTGTATCGAGCGCTTTGGCTGATGATTTTACTCGGTTGAGAAATTTTATTAAAGGGGATGTTAGCGTTAATTCTCCTTGTAGTTTCAGCATCGTAATTGGTCTTTAGAATCCGTAATGAGAAAAACTTGTATTGATTTTCTTTATTTAGATTGCGACTATATATATATATATATATATATAAAATATATATTATATATATTCCTTGAATGCATTACTTTTTCATAAATTTATTGTCACGAAAATTGAAGTCTGATAAATGAATCATTTATAAACAATAGTTATATCAGCAAATATCATTTTTATGGGTTTTTAAGGTGGTCCTTGAGTAGAACATCTAAAATAATAAAATAATGTGTCGAGTAACAGTAAAATTCCCGATTAAAACTAAAGCTTTACAGTTATAGAAATTAAAAATTGTTGAGTATTATACGCGTGAATAAATTATTTAATAATACGTTCTATAACACACACACACACACACACACACACACACACACATTGCAATTACTTATTATAAAGTGTTTTCCAAAAGTTGTTCTTCTAAATCGTGCCGACACGCGGAAACTAATTTCAGAAGTAACGAATCGATAACTAGTTTCATATATCTCCTTTGACATAAATATGTCGCTAATACGATACGCGATACGTACTTTTGTTGACACATTCAACGTTATTCCTATGTCGAATGCTTCTTCAATATTTTCCCAAGAGCAAAGAAATCACTTCTCGCGCAAAAATCCAAGAAAAACACGAGGAACTCGAGAGGCATCAAAGCGAAACGAGGTGGCAAAGTCAATTTCTTCGTTTGCTCGCGTATCGGCCGAAGAAAAACACATCGCGCACGAGTGGCGCGCGCACGTTGTCTCGCAATTCGCTTTGCGCGCGGAGCACGTGCTTTAAGTGAAAGGCGTACCAGTACCAGGCACTCTGAAAATTCTCTCGCGATGAAAAACAGCCGCCATACTGACAAAGGGTGTTGTCGCGCGACCGCGCAAGAAATTGCCTCCCCTCTTAACAAATACTTTGAGCTCGTTCGCTTTGCGCGTCGGTTCGATTCTAGCATTGGGCGCACTGGATAGAGCTTCTTTTATAGCGAAAATAGGAACGAGTGCGTGTGCACAGGATGCATAGAGAAGCTTATCGGATGGAGAGAGAGTGCAGTAAAAAAATGCGCGAGGAGCGAGTTTTATATCGCGGAATTTTCACTGCTTTGAGCGTAAAGTTGCGCGAAGTACAACGGACGGAGATAAATACATTTTATTTATAGGTGGAATGTCGAATTGGCGTGTGTGCGCGCGAAAAACTCGCGTTGTCGAGAAAAACTTTGACGTACAACATTGCATAGAATGCTTTTTTTATATGAATACACTTTTATGAATTGATGTATTTATTTATAATTTTAGTATTGAAAGTAAGCAGTTATTTGGAATTTATCAAAACTGAATAATATACACAAACGCGCCACATTATTATTGACCTAAATTAAAGTGTATTGACCTGTTGTATCTATAAAGTATTAAAAATTGTTTTTGTAGAAAATCTCTTCTATATGAATTTTAAAGAGAATAAATATTCATGATAGCGCTTTCAATTTAAAATGTTTTCCCCAGTATACTAAAAATTGGTTACGGATAATATTAAACTTTTAAAGCTAGTTTTAAAGGGTAAACATTTTTCGAGCCTGATTTGACTTTTATTTACAAAAGTTGTACTTCACGTAGATTTAACTCTAAGGGAATGAAACATGTAAACTTGTTTTGGTAATAATTTTAGTTAAAAGAAGTTAAACGGATATATTGCGCCATAAATATTTTCGGCACTTAAAAAAGTTTAATAACATAATTAAATTAATTGTGCACAAAACATAAACCAAATTACCTTTTAAACTATTATGAATTTTCGTAATTGAATTATCCCCGAATGAAAATTCATTTTTGTCATCTATATTTTTCCTCAGTAAACGTATTAATCAAGCAAAAAAACTGCCATTCGATTCAAGAATCACTTTAAAAATCCAAAATTTCAACACTACAAAATTCGACATATTTCACTATACACACATACTGTTTCCAACCTTCTGATCGTTAAATCCCCGAAACACGATCATAAATCCCCGACAAAGAGCACGCTCGGTCCACCGAAAAAAAGCATCAGCCCCCATCCCCCCTTTGCAGCCATAAATTTTGGGGCGAAATGAAAAATTCTCGAAAGAATCGCGCGCTCCCGCGCGGCTACAACAAAGCCTATCACTATCAAAGTGTCAAACGCCTCTGGCGCGCGCTAACATTCCTCGCCTCCTATATAGCACGTGCTGCAACACCCGCATTCGCGCGCGAATACCGTCATATCTTTCTAGACAAAAGACTCTCTCTCTCTCTCTCTCTCTCTCCCTCTCTCTCGCAGTCTCCCTGTGGACCGTACACTGGCTCTGCTCTCCAGGGGGATACAGAGGTCAACGGTTCGCTCGTGTGCTGCGTGCCGTGTGCATGATACGACACGACGTGCTCGTAGACGAAAGAAAAAAACAAGAGAAAACGCCCGGGATAGATAAGCTTCGTGTGCGGGGATTTGAGGTTGAACGCTTCCTTTATTGCCATCACGGAATGAATGCAGCCGACGAAGAGTCTGGGACGCGGCTGGAAATCGTATTAGGTTCGGGGGTTTTAGGGAATTTTGAGAAGGGAGCTTTCTTCTTATGCGAAGGTGAATTATGTATGTTTTGCTTTGCTGAATAGTTGTCCGCACGCGGAATTTTGTAGGACCGGTGCGTGTAAGTAGGATAGTCACTTATAATCAGTGATCGAATTTATCTTTAGAATAGCGGAGAGTGGTACAGTATGACAGATTGTGTGTTCCTGACTTTCATCTATAGATAGTGCAACTTTACAGAGTAGATTTGACACATCTTGGGTTCTGTTAAACATACTTCGTGGCAGATGTCTTGAGTTCTTTGCTCCAATACTTCTCGTATGAACAACTGCAGTTTATTTCCTTAAGTAAGTTTATGTCTCTCTAACCAACTTTTGTTTCAAGTTTCGTCCTTCATGAGTCCATTGAACTTCTAATTATCATGATCCGTGCTATATAACATGTCGTGAAGTATGACAAACACGATTGCCATACAGTATGAAATATGTACATTAACAAATTCTTTTGTGGTATTTTAATTTTCATTAAGTCAATTAAAAGTTATACCCAAAATAGCTGTGGGTTTTCATACTGTACGACTTTCCCTTATATAGAAACTGAGCATATTGTGACTGTACCTACTATTTAAAAATAATCCCCTTTTCCGGCCCTAAGTAAAGCACTTATCTAACTTTAATACATTGGTTCTTACAGAGACTAGCAGGTTTCAGATTTTTAGAAAAATACTGGTTATTTTCAAAGACCTCTTAGAAAAATTAGCCCTCTTGAGACTCTGATAAAGTCTAATGCTTTTTAAGAATCTCCGAAAAAGTGATTGTTTCTGTCGCAGAATCTGAACAGAATGAAATATGCTAATTTCTCAGGTGCAAATGTAATCTATAAAAGCAACAACGACAAACAATGCTAGATTTTTATCATATTTTTGAACGTATATTATCACTCTATGTAGAAATTAGGTTGTTTTTGTCTATTTAGTCAAATACTTTCATTGTATTTGAACGGTTCTCTCGAAGAATGTCCTAAGTCGATTGAAGACCTTGCACATTATCGGCAAAGTATGGCCACAAGAAAATCAAAATCGATCATTCATTTTTATGTCGAATGTCTTAAATCGCTGAACATTTTATTCGATTAGAAGATTAAAAAATACGTTATTTAGTCAGAAACGATAAATTTTATGTTCTTTGTATCTTAAAAACATAATATTTTTTATTTTACGTGTAAGTCTCAAAAGATTTACATTAAAATAAATAGTACTTTTAGCGGTATTTATTAATAAATTTAATGTTTTTAAGATACACAGAACATAAAATTTATCGTTTCTGACTAAATAACGTATTTTTTAATCTTCTAATCGAATAAAATGTTCAGGAACCTACTTAATATTTTTTATCTTACGTGTATGTCTCAAATGATTTACATTAAAATAAATAGTACTTTTAGCGTTATTTATTAATAAATTTAAAGTGCATGTTTGACCAGACCCGGTGTATTTCTACTTAATACCAGTGTGTATACTCGGGACAAATAATGCATTTAAAGATGTGAGATATTATAACTCGTAATATGCATTTATATACAGTTGACCATTGAATTGCACCAAATATTATTTGAGCCCACGTTACACACGTGTTATGATATAAATCATTTTTGGTATTTTAATTAAATTGAATATTACATAGTGTATTACTATGGTTATAAATGTGTGAGCATTTTTGTAATCTACTTATTAAATATTTATTAATGAATACTGCGTTTATAATGCATTCATAAACTGTCATAAGTTTTGACGTATAAGATTATAAAGAAAATACAAAAAGAAATCAGCGATAAGCTTCTTAAGAAAAGTTTGTACTGAATTCATGCATTGTAAAAGTTTTCATATCAAATTTAAAATTTTTCTCATGACCAAGATTTCCTATTTAAACTTCTATTTAAATTTGAATAACGAAAGAAAAAGTTAATTATTAATTAGAAAATGTCTGTTGAAAAGATTCTTTTATTTTTATAATAAATAAATTATAATTTAAATTAATAATAAAACTTATAAGTTATAATTAATAATTGTAAAAGTTGTTGTTGAATAGGTTTTGTTATTCGATGATGCTTTCTTTTAATAATTACATCTAAAAATAACTCATTTTATTTGTTCGTATTATAAAGAACAACATTTTCTTTAAAAATTAGCACGTTTTATCCGCATATCACTAATTATTCTCGCTAGCAAGTGACAGAACGTAACAAGCAGCTAGTTAACGTACTTTGTTTTTATGATGGACATGGTTTTATTTGTTAAACGTAAACCTCATTGCAAACCGTTAAATCAACGAGCATTTGCTTTGTTTTTGCCTTCTTTTTTGCATTAGGTTTGAAAAATTTCAATAGATTTAAAATATTTATATTTTATGTAATTTTCAATTTTCTGATATAAAATATCTATTTCTAAAATGTATATTCTTCATTACTAATGAAAATACCAAAGATATATTTTGTAAGAGCGTAGTATTGTAATCGTGATTTATGTTAACGATTGTCTTCAGCTGAATCTTATTATGAAAACACGTAATAGCTCTGTCGCATAATTCGCAGCTGGAAAAAATCTCATGCATATCTAAATGTCCAGAGGCTATAACAAGAGCGTAAGGCCATAGTATGCTATAGTATCACGCGACAGTTTCTCTTAAAATTGAATTTTCTGGAGACGCTCGCGCTTGTTCCCCTCCAAGATTCTAAGATATTATTTGCCGTGATTTCGCCTAAAGAATACTGTATAAAAGGAGGAAAGAAAACGACAAAATTTATAATATGATAAAAACGAAAGATCGGAAAATGAACAACGTTTGTCATTTCAACTTTATTATAATATTATAAATTCTCATCTTAACTTTTGTTATTTTCGTTGCAGGGTTTTAAATTAAAAAGTTAATACTTACCTTTTTTATAGGTACAAACAACTGTTTTGTAAAACGAAAATATAAATTGTAATGAATGAAAGTTACAAAGTATTCAATGAGAATGTAACGCCAATTTCGTTTCACCCTACTCAAGTATAATACTTTTAACGATTCTTTTTGCTTTACTGTATCAAGGCGTATCTTAATGCGATTAAATTAGTCCTTTTAACTAACACACCCTCTTAACCTGATTTGCAAATGAATAATCAAATAGTTTCCTTTTAACCTCGTTAGCGCGGAAAAAGAGGAGACAGCAAAGTAACGAAATGCCGGATGATCAACGTCACACTAAATCGCGTGGGCGTTAACGGGTAGCTCTCAATCCGCAGCTCGAAAGAGCATAAGTCAATAAAAGAAAAAAAAACGTCATTGATACTCCGCTGACGAGACACGAAATAATACATTTGATTACAGTTATTTAGGCGAGACCGCATCAAGCTACGGAAAAAATGCGATTTGCCACTTACTCGGATTTCGTAACATCAAATTAGCAGAAATGCGGAATTACGCCACGCTGAATCGACACGATTTGCGCGCACCTTCTTATACGCTCCTTCATTAGCGCAAAATCGTTATGCGACTACGCGGAGCGCGTATATATATATATATATATATATATATATATATATATATATATATATATATATATATACGAGGTGTGCATCTAACGGTTTTGCAGGGTTATCGATGAATTCATAATTATCGGAGTAATGAGATATAATAATGATAAAAGGGGTGTTTATCCAATGCGAAAGGAAAGTTTAGTTTTCTCGCATAGCAGGAGTGCGCGCGCGAACGGCTGATCATTATTTTATCGCGGATTCCACGGTAATGCGCTCGGTGCACTGGTACTTCTCAAGTTGCCTATTAACCCTCTGACATCTAACATTAGGTTTTATCTTACTTTTTACCTGACTTTTCATTTTTCTTCATGTGATTATAAAAGTCTATTAGTTCCGTATCACCAGAAAGTATTTGTATAAAGCAATGTGCGAGAAAATATTATTTTACTACAGTGAATGTTTACGTAGCCAGTGTATAAAGTTATACATAAGTTCTAGATATGAAACATATAATATCATTAAATAATTAGTACAAGACATTTAAACTTTGTCAATGATTGAATTTCTTTATAACATGGGTTTAATTTATGTACTTTTAATACATCAGTAGCACGTTGGAAAGTTTCTTTCAAAATATTATAATAATTTCTTTTACAGCTGTCTTTCAGCTGGTATGTTTTAATTTATAAAAAAAGCTCCCGTTAATGGTGAAAAGCACTCGAGTCAAGAATGTCCAGACATTCTCATTAAAAAATTTTGTACACATCTCAGTAATTATTCAGAGCGTTGCATGAACGAAGGAATTTGTTTAGAACATGAAAAGTGTATATCTATACAGAAATATTATATACGTGGAATGAATTCAATAATTATAATGACGCAACTAGATTTAAAAGGGATTTTAAATTTATTATTCATTTTTATAAGATCATATACATCTTTATTTACATACAGAAACGAACATATATATAAAAACCATTTAGCAAGGCCATCAAAATCAATCTAATTTTAAAGAACACATAAAAAAGCCACAAACACGCGTCCGATTTCCAAGGTGAAGTGGCGCAAAAACATCACACTACTCCTAACTGTCAAATTAATCCGATTGAATTACCGGCCGGTCGTTAAAAAACGACAGGATAAAATACAGCATCCACCTCCGCGCGCCTGCTTGGTACACAATACGGATTCGCGCGCCAAATAATTTTAGTAAAGCAGCTCGCGGTGCGAAGGCACGAAGCACGCCCGCAAAACGCACTTTATATACGGTGCTCTTTTGCGGCGTGATTTACAGTGCAGTCTCGACGAACAGCAGTAAAAATTGATTTTAACGATTGTTTAGATGCTGTTTTAGAAGATTAAAGTCAAGGAGTGTCTTTCTTTTTTAATTTATTGCTTGTTATACGTCTGATTTTCGGAATAAAGGATATTAAATCGTAATAGGATTAGATTTCTCTGCGAATAACTGACAAAAGTTACTGGAAAATTTTTCCAAGAAAACATTATTTCTTCTGTTATTAGATATATTTAAAGAGTATTTATTTCTTTTAAAATCGAATGTTCTTAACAGCAAACCTTCATTTTATTCGTTTTACCGCATTAAACTTTTTCCACTTCACTCTTTAAGTCGCCACATTTTTTTCAAAGAATATTAGCTCTTTATCACAAAACCTACTTTTTATTTTAGGTTTTAGCTTTAAATCATGATATTTTGTGTAATATAATATAAAAATAAGCTATTAAAACTTTTATTGTAACTAAAAATATAAAAGGAATTTTATGATAATGGAAAACATCTTTTTTTTGTCAATAATTGTATTTATGTTTCACCATAAAAATATATTTTTAGGTTCATTGTATGTTAGTGACTAAATAAATTAATTAAAAGCTGAAAATGTAAGATTTGCCATAAGTAACTAAAATCATATATTTCTTTAACTATCTAGAAAACTTATTTTATAAGGGTTATAAAATCAAACTTAGCGCTGAAACTCTAGTTTAAATATAAACACCAATGCTAAAACAATTACCGCAGGAACCATTTTCAACATACAAGATGCGCTATTTGATTAAAGATTCAACTATTGATTTTCCCTAGAAACTTCCTTCAAACGGCACTTCCTCAAATGAATACCATTACCATCAATAATTTATTATTTTGCAAACAGTATCCTGAACAATCGCGGAAACTGCGTTCAAGCACAATGCCAAACACCACGCTGCCCGCTATCTCACATAATAGTCTAGTCAAATTAAACACGGAACAGGGAGTTTTGCGAAATAATTCCAAAGTCGACAACAAATCTAATGGCATAGAAGACGTGTTCTTCAGTGAAATAACATTAATTCCCAACTGTAAGTACTTATGCTTTTTCCAATAAAAAAAAACTAAAAACTTAGATATTTAGTTTTTGGCTTGTATTTTGGAAAATACTTATCGGAGAGAAAAAAGTTTAATATATTTTTTGCAGGTATAGAAAATATCTACAAAATGAGACGTGTTGCATTAAGATTGGATAATTCGCTTTATGCCCACCCTGGTAGAAACATTGACTAACTATTCGCCATATTATGCCTAATTTTATGGTATGTAGTCAATTTATGGCCTATATTATGGTCAACAACTCAGCTTATGGCCGACGGTTTATGGCCAAAAGGTGGTGTAATTTATAGAATATATATATATATATATATATACCAATCAATTTTATTCTTATGTTTATGTTTATTGTATATACGATAAATAAGATGAATACAAACTTATTTCTCTTGTATCTGTATATTTCCGGTGTGTGTAAATATATATATATATATATATATATATATATATATATATATATATATATATATATATATATATATATATATATATATATATATATATATATATATATATATATATATATATATATATATATATATATATACTAATCAATGTTATTCTTGCGTCTTATGTTCTTATATGCTTTTAGCAAGCAAACCACCTAAGCGTCCGACGCCGTTCGCGTGCGCATATACTTATACTATACTATACTAGGCATCATGGGCATATATTTTACGTATAGAATCAGAGTTAAAATTTGTAGAATGTATGAATACTGCAACTTCGCTTATATATCTCCTCGTGTCAGTAAACTAAATTTTATATTGTAAATTCGTTTAAATCAAAAAGCATTGTGCGAATTTAAACTTTTATACATGTATTTGAGGTTATAGTACATTTATCTTTACTCATATTATGGTCAACTTATGGTGTAAATGTTGGCTACAAATTGACCACGGAAGTTGGTCAATAGATAGCGAACAGGCCATAAATGTTGGTCAATTTTCTACCAGGGCAGTTTGTGCAAAAACTAATTAATCCATCTTAACGAAACACGTCTCACTTTGTAGATTTGTTTAATATCTATAAACAACAAACAAAACCTTTTTCTCTCCAATTAGTATTTTCCAAAATATAAGCCAACAACAACATTTTTGAATTTTTTTGAAAAAGCATAAGTCCTTCGAGATGGGACTTAATTTTATTTCACTGAAAAACACGTCTTCTATGTCGTTAAATTTTGGACTCGACCTTGGAATTATTCTGCTGGCCATGTCTAATTTCCCGGGACTATAAATTAGGATCCCCTTATTCAGCGTCTCGTCTACCGTCAACGCGTCTATGTCGCACTGCTCCAAAGCAGCGTCGGCATCACGTACATGCGCGCGCGCGCATTTTCTCGTTCGAAAACGCGCGGGCGCTAGGACGAGAACTCGTAAATTCGCGCGAGCGCGATATAAAGCCGAGCGGATACGCGGACGATACGCAGGGCTCATGTTAATGCCACGCAGTAACTCGCAGAGACGTGCGTGTGGATACGCGATGATGGTATGTACTGCTGCTATCGTGGTACTGCGTTTAACCGAAGGAATTTTACACTTTGACGTGGTAGATGAAAATTATTGATAATCGTGACGTTTGGTATCAGTCGAGTACTGTGGGGAGGATTGGGTTTGAATTGTATTTGACAAGTTAACCTTCTGGATGCATTTGTTACTATTGTTGTAGAACAATTAGTATTAGTAATATTAGTGTTATTTAATTATTACATTCACTCAACCTTTTTTAACCAACTAGTTTGTCAACAAAAATTATATTCAATAAATTTTGAGTTTTCATTTGATGAAGTTGCGAATTGGTCACGGGAAGCTTTTTCTGTTTGCAGCGCGTAGAATTTCATCTCTAGAATTCGTGAAAGAATAAAAAGAAAATCCATATTCTTAGAACCTATAGAATTGTATGGAATTGAACTATCATGTATATCTGGCCTTATCCAGATATAGACAACATTTATTTTAAGAATTCGTCGAATCGTTACTCTGTAGAGGTGTTAAAGGACAAAATACTACTTGAAACTTGATAATCCATTTTCCTTATAAGAATATGATATAAATACTTTACTACTGGCTATACCAATACATCTTCATGATAAAATGAAACATTACATAGAGCCAGACGATTTTATTGTATCATAAAAGAGTCAAAGGTAGCCTCTTATTGCACCTACTGCACATACATATTGCACAACGATCTATTCAACCATGACAATAGTTCAACAGTCCCTTCGAAAGACCCACGTCCACGTCTTCCTTTATTACTCAATACATCCACAGTCGATCTCAAGCACGAATCTCGATAATACTCGCAATGCTCATATTATGTATAGCTCGCGAAATCTTCGCTAATGAGCAAAACGCCCAGCAGAGTAGAAAGAACGCTAGAAACCGCGCGAAAATGAGCCTGGGCGCAGCATCCGCGGCTAGCCGACCTCGTTAGCCTGCATACAATTTCGCAGGCTTCTGCAACAGGTGACCTGTGTATGGCGCAGCTCGGTAGGCCAGAGAGCCTATAGCTTGGCTTATTGTAGAGCAACGGCAATGGACTGAATTGTGCCTACTCCAGAATCACGCTTTCTACATTCACAAGTTTTTAGGTGCTCTGTACCGTTGGTTTTTGAGGTGATACTTTGATTCGTGGTGAAGGTATAGGTTTACAGGGAGTAAGATATAGGGCAAAACTGAAATAATATGACAGTCTGTGTTAATACGTTTAGGAAGTGTGTAGAGGGTGAGAGATACTTGATAAATCGTTGCGGTTTTTTGATGAATAAAAATATCGATTGATCGACATACATTGACTAGAATTAATAACCGCGAGCTACGCGTACCGATGTTCATTTTGTATGTCTTTTCGATATTGACATTCTCAAATTTCGTACAGAATTTTAGATTTTTAGGAGACTATTGAAATCTGTTATTAAACTTAAGCGGGATATTAAATAAAGAAATTGAAATTCCATTGGTTTTATAATTTTTTAGTTGTTCTAATAGTTAACACATATTTATTTTAAACTTAATAAAATAAAACATTGTTAATTTAACAATGACAGCGATTATATATTAAAAGAAAAAGGTGTGTAATAAATTATATGATTAAATGAACTAATGAAATCAAACAGATTAAAGTAAACGTTTAATCTTTTATTATTTTATTTGCAGATTGAACTAATAATTACTCATTGGTATTATACAAGAAGCTCATAGCCCTTTGAAGTCGATCGCTCGTGTTACCATTACAGCAAATTGAACTGCATTTGGTAATGGACACTGTGAGTTTGCGTGACCTACATAATGTATTCAAATGTTTAAAGGGAAATTTTCCAATGAGAGTATTTTCACTCCGTACGAAGCTTTTTCTGTTCTACTGCAAGCAAGCTTATCAAAGGCTTTGTACCTTTTCCATTTAAAAAATTAGGAGATACTTATGCGTTAATTAATTCAACGCAAGTTAATTTATTTAAAACGTATTTATCGTTTTACATCAATGCAAAATAAAAAGAATTAAATGAAACTCAAATCATACACAATTTAATGTTTTACACTTAATTTGTATTATCATTTTATTATAAATTATATGATTAAATTCATTATCATCTAACTTTTTGATTGTACACTTTCGATTTTCCTGTTATTATTTACATTTACTCTTACCTTGTTATTTTGTTATAAAAATATTGTTTACGCAACGAAAAAGAAAAAACCTCTTAATTCTGATTTGCTTTATAATTACAATTGTCATCCATTTCAATTCTTCAAACACCTATATTTCTTTAACACCTACCCAAATCCAAATTCAACAATTTTCCGCCAATTATCTAGTAAAATTCACAAACACGATGAAAAAAAAAATAAAATAGAAAATTCCACAATAAACACCGACAAACGATCCCATCACAAGAAAAACCAACGACCCAATCAATTTCCCATGAAATCGCTCGAAGCTCTTCCAGCCACCCTGCAACGAACCCGCACTAAAAATTAAGCGCTCCATCAATCGCGCCTCACCGGCATCACCCTTTCGCCATTATACACACAGCCACGCGCATCTCGGCTTACGGGATCCGGCTGCTACTACTGCTACGAGCCCGCGAGATTGATCGCCATTCGCCATCCATGTGTGTACATATATATATATATATATATATATATATATATATATATATATATATATATATATATATATATATGCGCTCTCGTGCGTGCATGCTCGCTCGCGTCTTTGAAGCTACAGAGTACGCAGCGTTCCGCGCGTCTATCCTGTTTATGTAGAATCTCTGTCTCTCACTTTGGGCTCACGCTGAATTTGCAGCGGCGTGCATCGAACTGTATGTACTTTGGAGGGGCTAACAATGGACCTTGTGACTGCAGAACCGTGTTCATCGCAGTGCGCTGGCCGCGGCTGGGTTAATTGCAGTGATCGAGTTGTGAGAGAGAGCGCGCGCGCGGCTCTCGGGTGTCCCTCGATCCGTGTACGTATGCTCGGTATACCGAGTTACTGGATCGCCTGCTCGAGTACAGGGTGTTTGGGGCTTCTGGAAGGATGGCTATAGCGAGAGTGTGTGTGTGTGTGTGTGTGTGAGAGAGAGAGGGAGACAGAGACAGAGAAAGAGAGAGAGAGAGCGAGAGAGAGAGCTAGAGAGAGAGAGTGACAGAGAGAGAGAGAGAGAGAGAGAGAGAGACAGAGAGAGACAGAGAGAGAAAGAGAGATTTGGGAAATGGAGTGTGTTTGATTTTGGTGTCTTTAGTCAATGGCAAAGTTTGCGCATACAGAGTAGTACCTAGGTTACTGAATTATTGATAGATTTTATTAAAAATTCATGGAGAATATTTTTAATTTCATTAAGATAAGGTTACAGTGATTTTTAAATTATTCATAGTAGTACTTTGCAATTAGCCAAATACAAAAAAATTAGCTTTAGCTTTTATCTAAACATTACTTGATTCAATAAAAAAAAATTCAAATAATTTAAAAATATCGGTTGAGTTGTTTATTATTTTAGTAAACAAATTAGATAAATCATATTTTTTTTTTTTTTTGGGGCCTGCGGCGGCTCAGTCGGTAGAGTGTCGGATTCCCACGCCGGTGACCCGGGTTCGAATCCTAGTCTCTGCCGATTGATACAAGCACCTCTGTAAAAATTACATGTGCTTTGTTTACAAATACACCGCAGACCCCCGTCGTCGATTAGCACCACATGGGAGCACAAACATGGCGACGTTAAAAAAAAAAAAATAATAAATAAATAAATAAATAAATCATATTTTATGCATGAATTTTACAATTATCTAAGCTAACTTTTCATCCAAATATCTCTAAGAATATTAAATAATAAAAATATGCATTTTGAAATAGAATTTTTTTTTGTCAAAATAACATTGGATATTATTATTGCAATATATAAAACGTATTTTAAAAAAATAATTGTCAATTTATTTATTAATAATCACTGTAATATTACCTTAAATCTGCTAATACCCTGGTAGAAAATTATCTAGTTTTATCGGTGACCTCGATTATTCCCATGACAAACTAGATATATCTACATAGTTCTAGATTCATTTTCCACCAGGGTAATAGTAAAGCTTATGTGCTTGTGATATTTTTTAAAACTATAATTACTAATAGATAGCCTCCAAGTGTTACTTAATATAACTGACAATCTCTAGTCTCATATTGACAAAAGCCAAAATAACAAGAATACAATGTTAAAATAATTTAAGTTTAAATTTAATGTTTCATTGTATATAGATGGTAAAATGTATAGGTATAAATTTAACGTTGAATTATATATTCAATAAATATTTAGCTGAAAGTTTGACTTGATAAGAATCGTTGGTATTACATAATTGAATGATCGACAAGATTTGTCCTTGACTCGTCTAAAATATTTCTATAATCTATAGAAGCAAGAATATTAAAATCTTGATTTATTATGATCATAATTTATTTCTAACGCCTTAAAAAGTTTATAATTTTTATAGAAGTAATTTATAATTTAACTAGATTCAAAGCTTATAGTTGAAGAAAACATAAATAATTGATTTTTTTCCATCTAGAAAGCTATTTTAAACCAATATCTTCATCATATTTCTAGTTTTTATGTTTATTTTTTAAGAGACGGCGTTTTTTATTCTGCATAAAAATAAAATACGACACCTATACGTTTTATTGTCTTTTTACAGTTTATATTTTATAAAAGCTTTCAAATCTCTTTAAAGTTCAGAAAGATTAATATTCTTTTTAGTCGCTCAGATAAAACTCTATATTAAAGTATCGAGGTACTTTCTTTTTCATACTTTATTACACATCGTAATACCTATTATTGACATTAATATATCATTGTACGTATGATTATGTATTTAAAAATAACGATGGTATTAAAAATAATATATAATTTCATTAATCCTTCTGAAAACCAAAATATCTCGCTCAAATCATACTTTATTTGTATACATTTAACATTACAAACTCGAATCATTGCATCGCATAAAAATCTAGATCTTCTTAAACTTAAGCTGAATAATACAGCTTTTATTTAGGAAATTGCGAATGTTTGCCAAACACATTATTTACATATTATTTATTTTTATTTATCGACTAAACGTTTCTAGATTTTTTCAAATAACACCAAACATTTTGCACTAATTATGCAAAATAAATAACCAGACAAAGAAGCTATAGTATTATATTTAATTTTTATCTAATTTAAGAAGTTCAAACATTCAAATTCAAAAGAAGTTCAAATTCATATGTAACCATATTTTCTTAATTTTTAATAACAATAACTTACAAACATTGGACGATTTTTTATATATATATAAGTAATTTATTATATTGACATAATATTCAAACTATGTCAACGACAAAAGAATGAATATTAAAAGTTCAGTTTATAAAATTCTATTATATTTTACAAATTTTTTTTATTAAATTTTTACATTCTATATTATATACAAATATTTAAAAGTTATCTTTTTCCATGGTTAAAAAATTCGTGATCTCGATAATCTTAGGCATTTTTGAGTGTTGCCATCGATTGACAGATTCGCAGCTTTATTAAATAAATATAAAACAATGAATATAATGAATATAAAATAACCCCACTGAAAATATTCTAACAATATGCGAAATGCCTCGCAATCGCACATATCACGCAGCTTCGTGTCACTCTCCCATTTCTCAAACAACGCATACATCTCGTAATTTTCACCCAGCGCAGTTCTCTTCCGGTAATTTCCCCAGCCTATTCAGATTTCAGCCATTGCAAAAATGACACCCAATAGTTGTAGCCCCCCCTGCCCCCCCAAAGTGTAACCCTGCTTTGTATATACATATATACATATATACATATATATATCCGTCAGCTGCGCGCGCTACATGCAAAGCGTCCCGCAGTTCTCTCTCCCTGCAATTTTTCCCCGCCATAGAGGAGTGGGCTGGACGCAGCAGCACAACGCCAAGAAAGAGTCGTTTCTCATATTAACGAGACGCGCGGCAGCGACGAAGGTGGCACAGCACTCGATACCTCGCGGGAGCACAAGCGTTATTACTCGTAAAAATTCAAATCGCCTTTCCGCGAGTAGTGCGCGTGCGCGACAATTTCTCACGGTCCAACTTCTGCTGCTGCTGCTACTATAGTTCTAGACTTTTGCGCGACCGGTGAAATAATGGCCGTCGGATTATAGCGGAATGAGTAATGTCGCGCGAATGATTTACGTCGCCATTTTCCCGCTTCCGCCCGCTCTCCGCGAATCTCTGGCTTCTTTTAGTTCGCGAAAGTTGGAAGGCGCGTGCACGCGCATAGCGTGCGAGTGACGTTCGTTTTAATACTAGCGGACTAAGGTGGATTTCTGTTAGGCGATTACGTGTATCGTTCATTTGATGCATGGCTTAATGCTTTAGCGATATTTTTATGGTGAATTATTACATATAACTATATTTAATTTCATACAACTTTTGTACATACATAACTACGCTTAAATATGTATGATCATGTATGATTATGTATAATCCAGACATAGTCATTAATAGTTGTATATAATTGTGCAAAAATATGTATAAGTGTATACAAGTTGCCGATTGTCCAAATGCAACATAACTATATCTGAGTAATAACTGTACATGATAATTCATTTCCATATATGATGATATATAGTCATATACAGCGAACCTTCCGGCACTAATACCCTCGGGGTAAGCGCTTCTCCGGCACTGGTACTGAGGTAGGTTCGGCGCGCCGACCAATAAGCGTATCTACTGTACATAATGTACTTTCTCCTGTGGCTTCTCTGTGATTAAATACAACAAAAATTCATTTTAATAAAGTTTTATTAATGGAATTGTTATAAAATTCATTATAAAATTATGAAAGATTTTCTTTGCAATACTTCATGTAATATTTTTCGGTTTTAACCACTTATACATATTTTTTCACGTTTTATTAAATAGCGATTTAACGTAAAATGTTTTAATGAACTTTATTCATTTATAAAATCCTTATATATTATTTGTAAATTTATAAAATTTATAAAACTTTTGTATTTTTAAATTTGTTTTTCAATTTTTCGGTACGGCGTTATTATTTTATATATATTTATAAATACGAAATAATTTAAATTAGTAATGTCAATTGACTTTACAATTATGTTTCTACAATAAATTAATGTACGCAGAATTTGGCACAACATTTTTGTGTACTGCGCATATATATATATAGCTGGAACTGACCGAATTTCAGTGCCAGGAGGTTGAGACAATATCAGTGCTGGGAGTATCAGTGCCGAGAAGTTCGGTGTACAATCATATTTACCTATATATAGTCATATCTAACAGCTATTCCATCAAAGAATTGACAGGTGCTATAATATAATCGTAATCATGTATGAGCAACATATTTATATTTTCTTTTGTCTGTATATAATAATAAATAGATTAAAATTATTAAGAAGCAAATTACATTTGGGATAGTAATTATTAATGAGCATCGCTTTGAAGCGTGAACATGTCGCACGTTAACAGTTGTGATTTTATTGACAATAATATAGTGTATGGCAATAAATTGGTACCTAAAGTTTAAATTATTAATTCGTTTTGAGCTCAAACAGAACATATAGTTATTTTTATAAGAAATTAATTATGTCATAGAAATAATAAATTTTGCTATACATTTTGTAATTTTTGCGATATAATTTTTCTCAGTGTACAAAAACATTGTATGTTTTAGTTTATTACGTGTATTTGAGTAAACTTTTAATTAAATTTTTTAGTTCATTGTTCAAGTTTTAATGCACGCATACCTGGCGAATAGAAAAATTTTTTTTGTCACCCTTACACGAAAACGCGTTTTTTCATGCCCATATAGCGGGACTAAAGTGACCGTTTTCCGACTAGCGGGAGGAAAATGCTTTTGAGTCCACTACAGCGGGTACAGAAGTAAATTTTCGAAAATCAGCTCTAAGTGGGTTTAGGCAACCCTAAACATAAGGTACCATCCGGATGATATTACATATTTTGGTGAACCTAAATACTCTAGTAAGCCGATTTTGCGGTCTAACAAGCGTGTGTTTGCACTGTGTCGAAGAACCGCCAAATTTAATTTCGTTTTATAGGTATAAAAAACACGTTATCAATACACATTTGCCAAAAAATACGGTGTGCACCATGGGAGAAACGCCGTTTTCGCCCTTGTGTGTTTGTAATACTCGTCTTTAGCTCACAATACGCACTCGCCTTCGGCTGGTGCTTGCTCGCCTTCGACTCGTATTGAAAACCTCACACAAGGGCGAAAAAAGCCTAATTTTCCCCCATGGTATACAATATACTATTTTTTTTAACAAAATGCCAGTAAATGGAGGCTGATTTCGTAATGTTTTCTTTGCTTGGTACTTTTACAGAGTTCAGTAAGTTTTTAAGTGTTGTATATAATATTGCAGATAGATGCTGATGCCGAGATAAATTAAAATATTGTCTTTTTTACGAAAACCGGAAGTCATTAGAAAATAAGATTATTATGAATTATGTGGATCATTTCTGCTAAGATGAGAGGATTTGAGATGATTTAGAGGCATAATCGCATTGCCGTCAAGATGAATAATGAAGCGGCTTGCGAGAAAAAGTACACGGGGAATCGATGTCTACGATAAATTTAAAAGATAAAAGCTTCTATATGTTTGTGGTAAATAAATGTCATGTTGCATGAAATGTTACTTTTACTTCGTTCGTTTATTATATTTCAAATGGTAAACTTACAACCTGTTGAATAAAATGAAAGGAGGATATTAAAAACTGTGACTTTTCATAATTAATAAGATGTTCAGAATTTATTTATATTTCTAATTCCATTAAATAAAATTTTACAGTTTTCCTTCTGTACAATCAGGGAAAATGAAAGAAAGAAAAAAATAAAGGATTCTATTTGATATAGAAAACTTTTACAATATTCAATTTTTTGTATCATATCCCAGTGTCGATTGCCAGCGTGTGTGATGCCCTCGCTTCGCTCGGGCGCCGAACCACAGCCATTTAATGGCTCACTTTAGTCCCTAGGTGCATAATATACTATTTTCTCATACCCTGACGTAAAGTATTGTGTTTATTCCCCGTTGTCAGGGAATAAAACGCCACATTCTCTCACGCCTAGAAACTGCCACGTGCATGCGCGTCTCTCTACTTTTCCTCCCGGCTAACGCTGCCTGCATGTTGTTGGCATTTTTGGTGCTATAAGATGCCAAGAGTTACTGAATATTAATATGAAAGATGTAGAAGATACAAATAATGTAGAAAATACTAAAAAATGACTACCCACGCGCATTCTTTATTGGATATGAGTATTATGATATAGTCAACAAATACTTATTATTGAGATCAAAAGACATGCCAAGTGATAGACTTTTTGTAAACTATCAAAATGGGAAATGTACCTACTCGACAATTCATTGGAATAAACAAAATCAGTGAAATACCAAAAACGATTGCCTTATATTTAAACTTCGAAAATCCAGGCGGCTACACTGGACATTGTTTCCGGCGTACTTCCCAACTGCTTCTGCCAATACACGTCTCGATTTTACCAAAATTAAACAGCTTGGAGGTTGGCGATCATATACTGTAGCTCAGGGTTATATAGAAAATTCATCGACAAACAGGGAAAATATTTTTAAAAGCATCGCTAGTTTAAATCAAAATATAAAGAAACAATTCAAGTGCAAATGTAAAATTAAGTTCTATGAGTACGAAAAAAATACTTGACAACAGCAGTTGTTTGACTAACAGTACTCCACAATTGTTAGTGAAACCATCTACTAGTAAACAAGAGTCAAGTGAAATATTGAATTATACATATGATGATTTTGCTATGGAGGATGGACATGACCCACCTATTGTTCAGCAGTCCGTTGATATAGAAAAACTGCAAGCTGTCGTTTCGCAATCATCTTTCATCGCATGGGCAACAATCAAAATCTAAACTTTAATGCAGATAAATAAAGAGAAAAAGAAAAATAATGACAGAGGATGAAGAAAACGAGCTAGATTCACACAAAGTATCGTTTGTAATATTCAAAAATTGTGTAATACATCAATTGATAATTAATTATAATAATTATTTACACAATAATCAAAATTAGTCCAATGTATGATTCAACAAACACAATTTGTAATATTTAAAATAATATTTTGAGCAAGAATCGTTTCTAAGTAATATTTGTATAAAGATTATATCTCGTTAAATATTTTAATGTTTGATATTGTTATATCAAGAAAATTATATTTATTATCTAAATAAATTCTATTTACATTTCTATTCGTCATAATATTTTGATTTTTTTTAAATTTGTGTACTTTTTTATAAATCATTGCTAATCGGTAATTTATTCTGACAAGTCAGTCGAAAAACCTTATTCGTACTATAATTACGAATAGTATTTTTCAGAGAAATTATTAAAAAGTTGCTATTTTAAGGTTAGGTTATGCAAAATAGCTCACATAATGTATTGTTTATTATTTAAATTTTTTTAAAAAAATTGTATATTACACTCGCGAATAAAGTGGGCTGCGAGCTCCTGCGTGTTTGCCGCCCTCGCTTCGTTCGGGCAGCAACTTGCACGCGGGCGCCCATAGCCCACTTTATTCCCGGGGTGCATAATATACTATTAAAATGTCGAGTATGATTTTCACAAACTTTCTTCCCTACATTTATTTCATCTTCATTTAATACATAATAACGAAGACCATGAAACACTTATCGCAAATCATTACGTTGTGAATAGCAAGCACTCGCCATTTCATTTAACTCCAATTTCATTTCCCATCAGTGTGTACAGCTCGCGAGTTCTCCCGAAATGTGAAATATGCAGCGCGCAACAAAAGTCAAACAATGCTCCCGACAGAGAAATAATCAGCTCGTCGTTAAACGCGTTTTAGCGCGAGCTGCGTCGCACAATTCCCACGGCTGCGACAATGGGTCGCGCGCGTGCATAAGGCGCCGATTGATGCGCCGCGCGCGAAACATTCGCGAAATTCGTATATAGTCGCGCGCCACGCTTTCATCGATTCTCAATGCAATTAATTCTCTCGGCCCGACGCCGCCGCCGAGTCACTTCTTAATTGCGTCTTGTATATATATGTCGGTATCCAACTCCCGAAAAACTTTTGCAATAATCTGCGCGACTGATTTCGTCGGGATGAAATAATGCGAAGGGTTGTGTGTTTTTAGAACGTGTTTACACAACCGTGTACGATGGAGTCATGGATTTTTGAAAGAGCAATAATAGAATTTAATAAACTGTGGCTCTAAATCGAACACAAACTGATTGAAAGTTGAGCGCTGTGCCAATTTGTGTGTCGTTGATTGGATGCCTTCCAAACTTACGAACTGTAAAATCGTTTTTGATCGTTAATCATTTCAAAGGTGATAAATTAAAAAACAGGTTTGAAGTGGATTAATCTTTTATTGTTTATTGAATACAAATAATGTGTTTGACAGTTTGACAGTATCCATTAAAAATAAATTAAATTTTTAATAAATTGCTGTTTAGCTAACCTCATTGGAGGATTTCAAAAGCATTTAATCAGATGTTGGTTTCGTCTAGTGTACATTAAATCACACTTGTGTTAAAATTAAGTTGTGTAATTAGTAGAAACAGTCTGAGTTGGTAAGACACAGTGATACGAAAATCTGCTTTAGAAGTATGTTTATAACGCATACACGATTTTAGCATTATTTCATGCCCGTAAAGCGGGTAAGGTGACCGTTTTCCGACTGGCGGACGAATAAATTGGTTAGCGGACGTTTATTTATAAAATTTGTCTAAGCCTATTACAATGTAAAATAGATTCAAAATGTATTCAGCTCCCCCTAAACATGGGGGATACCATCCAGACGATACTACATGTTTAGGGGCATAGGTAATAAGGAAACCATGATTTGGGTAAAATAGGTCATATATATGTTTTTAATTTTCTAGTCTAACACGCTGAATAATCCAAACATGTTTACAAAAAACATCATCGGCATTATGGGCGAGTGGTCGTTTTCGCTTTTGTTTATGTTCAGTACTCGTTTGCGGCTTGTAATACTTACTCGCGAATGGGTGACAACAGCCCATTTTCTGCCTTACAGCTACACAAATAGTATACTAATGTATATTTATACTAAATAAATGTACTATTTAACCATTACGATGGGTCCAAAATAATAAAGGCGATTTCGATGATCGTTTAAAAAATACATATCTCACTAGAACTGATTAGATACTATTATTTTCCTTTTAAAGACATAACTTTAAGAAGTTATTCATTATTTTCTTTTACGTTAATACTTTGTTAATAAATAACTTCTTTTTTGATAAACTTTATACCTTATGAAATATTTTCAGTCATTTGTATAACCTGAAATCTAAACCTAACAAAGATACGCGAGTAATAATCGGCTTTCCCGACTACTTAAAACTATTCACATGAGATACTTGATTTCATTAGGATTAGGTTTTTAAACTCATATCGACCTCATACCTTCCTTCTTATACAAGCCCTCTTCATTCTCGCGCAAAGAAAAGCCTCGTTGTACGCATCGATCAAGCGCAAAATGGAAAAGCCGCGCTCTGAGGCAAGGCAAAATAAAAAGTAAACAAAGAGCCTCGTACCTCCGCGTTCGAAATTCGGAAACGCTTTTCAGCGCTATACGTATCATTCGCGTCAAAGCATGTACATACCTCCTTCGGTTTATTTTTCTTAAAGAAAGGGGCCCCCGCGCGCGCGGAAACGTCGACGCAGCATGTACTTACTCTCGAGCGACTCGCTTCGCCAAAGTAGGAAGCCTGCACTCACTCCCTTGCTCGTTCTCTCTCTCTCTTTCCCTCTCGCTTGCTCTTCGAAGAAAGCTCTCGACCTGCTATTACACGCCGGTGTATCGAACACATGCATCGAGTCGAGAGTGCCTCGAGCGAGTTTACGTTACAAACCCCTTGTTTCGCCTTTTCTCCGCTCCCGATTTTACAATGCATAATAAATATACACGGCGCGCGGCGCATTATTTTCCGTGATTAACCCCTTTTTAACGAAGTTGCGCTGGATAATATTTAAGAGTTATAAATAATTGACAGTAGAGATAACGTTACTGCTATAAAAAAAAAATTATAAGTCTATCTTCCTGCTTTTTTATTCTTATTATTATTATTATTAATATTAACTTCTTTATTTACTCATCGAGCAGTATTTTGTATAGCAGTAATAATTATATTAATAATAATTATTATTATTACAACTAAAATATTATTCAAACAAATTTTATACTACGTATATTGATGATCCTTACAAAGAGCAACTTTTAAAATCTCAGACAATAACCAGCAGTATCTCAGAAGCTCTAAGAAAAAGTTATTATTTATCATAACATCATGTAAAAAGTGTGCTAGTTTTTTTATAAGATATCTCTGTAAGGAACTGGGTATTTTTGAGAAATGTGCTATCGTAAGGGCCATCATTATCAAATAATTTATCAATTTGGATAATATGTTTTTATGTAATGTAATAAAATCAAAGTAATATCTATAGTTTTTCTAAGAAAGTTAAATGCAGACGTAGTTAGAGTGGCTTACGTTATAACTTCTGAAGGGTACACAGTTACCGTTGTATAAACTGCAAGTTTATGGGTCTACGCGAACATTCGAATCAAGATTAGTATACGACTTTAATCAACTTTACAGTAATAGTGATGTTTGTACTGTTTATCTTCTATTCGCTAATTGTGTATGTTACATAATATATTTAAAGATGATACAATTTCTGTTTTCCATTGGTGATTTAAAAAATCAATATTATAAGTAATTTCAAGTATACTTGAACATATATGAATCACACTCACGGATACCCTTAGATGTTTTTGTAAAACCAAGAAAGTTAAATTTTTAAGAGATAAAGTTTATTTACTCTCTGATAGGACCTGTGAAACTAGTACCATTATTTAGGGCCTATCAATACATAATATAAGAGAAAAAAAGAAAAAATTGACCCCTAGAGTAGAGAAAATTATAAAAGATAATAATCTATGAATATTTCCCATTTAATGGAATGTATAACGTCTAACCTACTGAGATTTTTTAACTCAATTCGCAATTTTAAATCTCATTTTTTCAATCTTCTCTTTTGATTATTGTATTATAGTTTCTCAACCTTTTTCAACTAAATTTCAAAGTATGTATTCTAATAGGCCTTTATTTACGAGTACAATCTCGTAGTATGAGTTATTCGAGTACAAAGATTGAATTGAAAAAAATTTGAGTTGGTATACAATAGTTATAATATAAATGTAGTATTGTTCTAGGCGAGGTTCTGGGTGAGGTATATAATATCGATCTCCCCTACGAAGATTAGCACATTTCAGATTTCTCTAAAACACCTATAGGTCTTCAGAGTCCTCTTATAAAAGAAACTAGCACTTTTTAGATATTCTGATTAATACTAACACTTTATTAATGCTCTAAGAAAATTATAATTTTTGTCTAAAATTTTGCAAATTGCTCATATTTTTAGGAAATTTTCGACAAAAACTAGTATTTTTTGAGATATCTGAAATGTGCTAGTCTTCTTAAGGAACTTCGATATTATGTATATATATTTAATCTCAAGTCATGTCTCTACAGTCTCGTTTATCTCAAGCTCGCAATCCCATATTCCCTTCCGCGAGTTCGCGATTCTACACTCATCTTAACGTTAAATCTGCGCGCGCTACTCTGGATATTGCAAGTTTAACCGAAAGTGGAGTTGCTACGCCGTGCCGTGCGAGCTATTTTGATTCTGATTGCTTCGCGGTGCGCGCTCTATAGCGCGTGTCGACGAGCTGAATGGAAATGGACAGTGTGTAATACGGCGCAAGAGCATTGTGTAATATTGCACTTTGGATCCTACAACTTCGAATCGACGAAGTTTCCGAGAAATCGAAAAACTTTCGGAAGAATCATAACATTCGGATTCTCGTTGCCGAATGGTTATTGCGATATTCTATTGCACTAAGTAGGCAGATATGCAATGTTCACTGAATTTCCGTTGCTTTAGGATCTTGGATAGTCTTGGAATATAATATTATTCAGCTGCACGTAAGATAATATACATTATCTAACTTCGAGTAAAGCTTTATATTACCGTATACAATAATATTATTCTCTTACAAAATTATTATAGCTTAAGGAAGTAAACGAATTATTACTACAGTATTTTATCGAAATGTGCAAGAAAATTTGTTTCATTACATCAGCTTTAGTAAATTCAATTTATCGATAAATTTCAAACTGTACTTGGAAAAACCGGTTTCTGAAAGTTACAGAGTAACGTAGATGGGCTTACACGAGCTAAAAAAAACTTGCTGCTCCATCGCAAGGAACTTCACTTTATCGAAAAAGTTTTCGTAGCGAAAATATTATAAACCACTTAGACGAGCAAAAAATTCACTCCTTGTTCATAAAAGTCCGCAACCCCATATTGATTAAAAGAGCGTCGGCTGGCATAGCGGCTCGAGCTTGCAAGGCACGTTCTAAAAATGATTTTTTTTTTATTTTCGAAAAGAAAATAATTTCCCTTGCGGAAGCATACATCATAACTCAAAGAGTTTTTGCGCGCGTCCGCGCACTAAGACGGAGAATTTTTTTCACGTGGGGTTGCGTTCGCAGGTGTTTCCCTAGAGGGAAAGTCGGAACAAAAAGCTCTCTTCTAATCATTAATGCCGTACGTAAGCTTGCACGCCGGGGCGATAAATCTCATTACGACATGTGTGCGTATAGTGCAGCTCATGTTTTGGAACAGCCCTGTCTCTCGTCTTTTCGGGCTTGACAATTTCCCGAAGATATTACTTTCGCTCAACGTGATATTTATGTTTGCGCGCGAGTGTCAAACGTGATGTATGCTTTCGTCTGTTTCCAGTGAAGTTTTGATTGTAAAATATGGCACTTTGGTTAGGTATTGATTTGAAAGTAAGCTAACAGACGAAGTGAAACGATGAGCGTTAATGCAGTATAAAAATATAGAGATTCTTCAGTGTATAAATTAAGTCGTGTAATGTTGAAGTTTCCAAGATACTGATAATAGTTAATGAGTGAAACTGTATTATTGTCTAGATATTCAACTGTATGTCTATAAAATACACTTAAAAAAACACGTTTTTTAATTTTGCTGTAAAAATATGAGAAAACTTTTTTTTCTTACATAGAATTAATTATCATTAATTATTATATTTGTATTTTTCGCAGAAAAGTGTAAATATATTAGCATCAAAAACTAAGTTGAATTAATTTTATTGAATATAATTTAATTGAATCTCAATACGACCCAATCGATTTAGCATTATTTTTACAAGACTCCATAGAAAATTAAAATAAAAGGTACGCAAATAAAAATTTTCAATAATTGTCTTTCGAATGAAATAAAAAGACGGATAATTCGAATGAAACTTAAATACCGCTTATTCAAAACTCTTTTCTTTTATATACTGCAAGGTTAGAACAATAACATTTTAAATTCCATTTCGCGAACATTTCTTTTGTGTATCAAAATTTAAATGCGGAGGGCGCACCACTGCATGCTATCTGTCGTATTATTGCGTGCACGTATTGTATACATCCGAAGTTGTTTTTCCTAAGTGGAGACTGGAGGGATGAACGGATCCGTGAAAGTTGCTTATGGCTTATAAGGCGGAAACTTTACGCGTTTTACTTCCACCTGCTGCAGCTCATCTCTCTCCCTCTCTCTTTCTGTGCCGAGGCACGCGAGGCTTTCACGCCCTCGGGTCACTGAGTAACGCCCAATTAGAGCTTGATTTATGATAGCTGCATTTGCGACCTGCGCGGTTTTGCACTGAATTACTAAAAAAGATTTACAATAACTTTTTTTACGTTTCAACTGGATACGTTGACGTAAATATAACGAGAGAATTGATAAATTGTTTATAAAAACTTTTTAATTCATTTTGTATTCATCTTTCTACTTGTCTTTATATATATATTTGTTAAAAATGTTGAAATAAAATATGTACTACAATTTATTGTTATTCCAACCACGAACAATTTGGCTTTGGCGAATTTAGCTTGATTTGCAAATTCGTGTTTCAAACGTTTACACAGAGGTGAACGATTTTGAATTTGCGATTAAATGTTTCAAACGGGTAGTGTCGGCTCTCACTTTACCCAATATAACATTCATGTAATATTATCTGGAGGATATTCAATCATAGTAGTTATGCTAATGGCATAATGTTTGCAAGGATGTTGTGAATTTTCTCCACATTTTAAATGCATCGACGATAGATGATAGATGATGGGTATTAGGTCACCATTAATTACATTGATTTTAAACAGGCTAGGATCGATGACTCTAAATAAAAAATGAGTACTTACGAAGTTCGATTAAATCTAATTTATCGAATTCAATTAAAGTTAATTTTTTAAAAAAAGCTTCCTTTTTGAGAAAGCAATATAACTTGAATAAGTCACTCAGTACCTTGTAACACTCTCAAAATTGAGTGATAAAATCAATGCCATAATTACCAATCCGCGGCCTAGCCGCTCCTAGTACGCAAAGCAACCTCGTCGCAGGTAGGACGGCGTTGGCTCAGTGGTAGAGCGCGTGCCTCGGAATCCTGGGATCGACGATTCGAATTCCCGCGTCCGATTTATTTTTCGTTTTTGAAAAACTCGTACTACACAAGCTAGCCGTTATAAAATGGCGCCAAACTCAATAACCTACAACATCCTCGAACCTCGAATCTCGTATTTCATATCTCTCTCCTTCCCGGTAGTTTGTTCATAAACAACTGTTTATATAAAACATAGTAACTTGTAAAATATTTTTAGTGATATTGTATATTACCTAAAGTTTAACCTTAAAAACTGCACGTTGTTTATAATCTGTTCTTCTGAAATACGTCTTCTTTTATTCGGACTTCGTGAGACACTCTTTTTTTATTCAATACCATCGATCTACCCTCAATAGTTCAAATTTTTTTTTTTAAATTTCATTAAATTACGAACTTTCTTTTCAATGTTAACATTCAATTATAATGATTACACAAGCACAATCCGTTTCAATAACTGACTTTTTTAATAAACCAAAATTCACGTACTCCAGATCTACAAGAACTCCACTACAAAATCAACATCCTCACGAAATATACAAGTGCAGCAGCGCGGCCATCCGCAGCATCCAACCAAAGGGCATCGTTAATGAAACAAGCCCAGCTAAAGTATTTACCTTTGTTAACCATCCGAAAGTAAACAAACAACGCGGTGCGAGTTAATTAATCGCTCGCGTTATTCGATCGTACATAGCGAGATACGGCACGTGTATAGAACGGAAGCGGCCAGCGAAGCGCGGCTAGCTCGCGTAGAGAGGAGAACGAACCGTGCGCTGACGCCTAAATGCGCCTAATAAGCATTAATAACATTGGCCGCCCTGGCCGAGTGTCTGCGCGCGCGCTTTGATAGCGTCGCTTGTATTATTCATGACCCGCTGCCGATCCGCTAGCTGTTCGTGCAGCTTCTGTGCGCAGTCTGGGCAGGTGTACGGCGTCCTTGTGCTGCGTGTGGAGGGTAATGGTGCACGCGTAGAGCGTTCGATTTGACTTTCAAATGGGATTTTTCAATATAACGATCGGTTGATGCGAGGTTATGTTTTCACGAGGGATGGATTGAGGCTGCAATGTGGAGGTTAATGTATTGATATTTCTTGTTGGAGTGATTGGTCGAATGATTGGAGCGAGGTTTCAAGGTGAACTAATAGGAGGCGTAGGTTTATATACATTTTATTTGTGCAGTGGACAGCAACATGTATAAAATCAACGTGGTCAATTATATTAATATACAGTGCATCTCATAACTATAGAAACACCAAAAATATTTACATATAAATGTGTGTATTATACCTTTTCTTACAAAACCTGTAACTTTCGAAGCAAGAAACCAAGGATTATTTTAAAAATAGCAAATAAAAGGCAATTTTATTCTCTTTAAGATGTTACTAAAATATTGTGTCTACATTAACTTATGAGAAATTCACGGATGGTTTAAACAAAACTTGAAAACTAGATAAAAAATTAACATTGATTTAAATGGGTCTAAAAATTTAAAGTGTTTCTATAGTTATGAAACAACGATAACTTCTTTAATGTTGATGCGAAAGAAATATTCTAGTAATGTTTTAAAGAGAATATATTTTCCATTCATCGGCTTTTTGTAAAATTATCCTCGGATTTTTGCTTCCAAAGTTACAGGTTTTTTAAAAAAAGGTATAATATACACATTTAAACGTGAAAATTTGTGGTGTTTCTATAGTTATGAGACGCACTGTAGTAGTAATACTTTAGATATTACAATTACAATTGATTCAGGTAATTACAGATCGTCAAGGATAATCCAAATAATTTTACTTTAATTGAGTCTTGAGTATATGGTGTCAAGTTTAACAAGCCCTATTCTATTCATATTTAGATTATCTTCGTACTCAAATACACTCATATACGCAATTTTAAAGTAGATAGCAGTGAACTAGTTAGGACGAATACATATGACGAACAATTATACAAATAGTTTACTTATTTTTGAAGTGGGAAGTATTGCAATAGAACTTAAGAGTATTAAATTATAATTAAAATATATTAAAATGTGAGTATTGAAATAATAACTGAAGTTTAAAAAATTCATTTTATGAAAAATATCTATTTCGAGCGATAATTCATAAGCTTCTTAAATTATATTAAGTTAAATATTAAATAATAATCATGGTATTTTATATTCACCTGAATTGAAATGTGGGCATAGATGAGTATTAATTTTCATTAGCTTAATGCTAGTGTAATAAATTAATCTTCATTTAGACAGCTGGTGCAATTTGTTTCGATAATTCCTGTAAGTGTATAATATTGCTTGTTCAAACTGAAGAGAAGATAATTATTGTTGACACGTCTCCCTAGGTACATATCAGGACGGATTGAGCCATTATAATGTCATAGATTGTCTGACTATATGCTATACCCTTTATACTGATTCAGAATATATTAATGCACCTCTTCGTTATTACATTAAAATATATTATCGTATTATATTATATTATATTATACTTCAACTTTTGTGTACATAAGAAAAACATGTTATATTTTAAACAACCTTGTTGCCTTTTAGCATTTTATGAAATAGTAGCCCAGTGACAGAGGATGCTCATATAAGCCATATCATTGACTTTAATGATTTCAGTATATTTCAGTATATATACGAATAAAGAGCGTTTAAAAAATATGAATTTTGCACAAAAATTCAATCTTTTTATTGAAGGATAACAAATAATAACGGCTTTTTAAACTTCCAAACTTTCCTTTTTCTACTAAATTAAAGCATTGAAAAGTTTCTCTACTATCAAAAGTTAATATCGCTCTCATCCCACGTAGATCCACCCCACATGCAAACATCTGCAAACCAAAGCCCCCAAAGCACCAAAACAACCGTCACCATGTCAAACATCACAGCAGATCCGTCATTCTAAGGACTAAACATCACCCTCCTCGCCGCCCCGCTCCACTAAAAATAATTCACGACCGAGCAAAATAAGATAAAAAAAAATCGCCGTCGCCGCGCGCTCGGAAATAAACTCCTCGTGCGCGGGTCGGCTATTTATAAAGTGCGCGGCGCATTATCCCCGAGACGAGTCCACCCGGAATAACCTTTGCGCGCGCGCGCTCACGCTATCGCAAGGTGCGCGCGATACGAAGCGCCGGGGGAATTTCACGGGATTGTACTATGTTATACAGCCACGTGCGTAAAGGAATTCACGCTGCATAGCGCGACGACCGCCAGTGGCTCACTCGTGCGTGGAGTTTTTGCCGCGGGAGGGTGTTGCGGACGTTCCGACACGCGAGAAAGGAGCAATTGGACATGATTCTTGCGGCATTTGATGTGTGTATGTGTGTGTTGTAAAGGGTTTGTTTACTTTTTAAGGGATGAATCGTGTGTGACTCATGGTATGTATGAGTAAATTGATGCTAGAACGGTAGGCTGAAGCGAAATTTTAAGTGTTTTATTCTCCTTGAATCATAATTTTTAAAGTTCTTAAAATGATATTTTGGGTCGTGGCTTGTTGTCAAATTTAAGGTCTTAGCTATATATTCGCAATTTTTGTTTACACAATGAATTGTATTTATTTTCGTGAATAGAATATTTGTAATAAAGAAATTTTGCGTTCTGTTTGACCGCTATGAGGTCACATTGTACATGGGTATTCTAAATATTGCGATTATGGATTTATTAAATGTATGTTCAAATATTTGTAATAATTGCTTGGAATCGAATATTTTGATATCAACATATTGCCGTGTGCCTTTAGTTTATAAAATGGTAATTTCCGTGTAAAATGTAGTTTTATGTTATATGTAATGCATTTTATAGTATCTGAATCTTATAAAAAAGCATAACGTTATGAAAACACATATTGAAAAGGTATGCGATATGAATTAAAAAGAAAATATTTATTGGGAAAATCTAGAGATTTCTTTTAAATCCCGTTGCAATATGTACAGTATTATATTCTTATTATATTATAACTTATTATATTCCCACTGTTTAAATTTGATTACATTGCATAACGTTTTAAAGAATTGATTTCGAAATATGTATGAACCATGTAGATTGTAAGTACTCGGTAATTGAATATTCTTTTAAAGAACAATGAATTTCTTAAGATAGTTCTAATTGCCATCCTTATATAGTACAAAATTTGCCATTTAAAAAAAGTATATCGCACTCTATAAAGATAATGTTTGAATATTGAGCACTTTTGTATTATTTTTGGTGTCTCGAATTACTTGTTCCGCAACTATCAACTATGTCGAATGGTTGTGCTAAAGAAAAAATCGGATTTATCGGTGAACTTTGGCCATCTTTATGTGCAGGCGCAAGACGCGCACAGAAGTATTAGAACCTGGCGCTTTACGTAGTAAGGGTGATGTGATTTCTGGTCACAAGTTGAAGCAAATTACATCAGCCGTAGTTGATAAGGTTGGCTATAATTTTGGCTCTCGTAAAATGAATAATGACTCCTATAAAGTCGAGCATTCCTTCGCAACGCTTTTACGTGGGTTAGGGAAAGAGAAATGATTTGCGGGTAATACGTGTGGGCGCTTTATTGTAAGGAAAGTTTGTACGGCAATCAAAAGTTTGGTGGTAAATAACGCCTGATAAATTACTCATTTGTGAGGAAAAATATTTAATTGAGTAGTTAAAGGTAAATATTGAAATTCGTGTGCCATAACATATTTTTCAAATCAGTGGTATAAATTACTTTAGAAATTTTATGAAAGATTGCAAGTATAATTATTTAAATAATAATTAATATTTGTAATATACCGGGCAAGACTAACTTTTTTCAGCACGACAATGATTAAGTTTTACGTTATATTATTTGTGAATAATGAAATTACAGTTTGGTTAGTATGTACTAAGATTTTAAAAGCTAGTATGCGCACATGTAATAGAAATATTAAAACTGCAAATTACATTTCATCACTTATAATACTAGACATTTCTTTATTTTAGGAGTATCAATTTAAGAATGTAAAAGCAATAAGTTGATTTTAATATTCATATTTATTTTACTACATACCATGCATTTCCATAATAATGAACAAGATTTTCGAATTTCCAAGGGTAATGTCAGTTTGCAGAAACATGCATAAATAATTTTTGTGTTATAGTAGACACGTTTCTCAATACTTCATACGCTATATCCGCCACAAAGAGGTATTTACGAAACTCTTCAAGTTTATACATTCTGTTTTGTGCATTCCTTATATTACATAGATTTTTTTAATATAAAATATACAATACGTTGTATGAAATTACAATAATTATTTAGGTATTTATAAATTATTTAAAAATACCAGTATCTTATGGAGAGCTCGGATATATGTGTTAATATATATTGTGCGCATAATAATACTTGGCTCAGGATAAAATCACTTAAAATAAAGTTGACAGATATGAGAGTATTTTCAGAAAGCAATAATCAAACTGCCAATAATATGAAATCAATATTATTAACGATGTCGGCTGATATAGTCAAAATTTAACTACACTTATAAAAGTTTTTGATAATCTAGGAAAACAGTTTACAGTAGAACTGGGAACTAAGTCACCAATATATTTCGTCATTTCAGTAAATAAATTTCTATCCACGAAAAGTCATTACAAGTTCATCTCAGAACAAATAACTGATACATTCCTGAAAAGCATCTGGGAACGCTCTGTTTACGAGGTCGATCCCCATACAGCTGGTAACTCGACGTATTCTCCATGGACAACGAGAGTCGCAAAATCATCAAAATAATGTATGTTTACACACATCCGGAGATGTATATTTGTTTACTTTCTGAAATGAACTATCACTCAACAAAGTATACATCATTACATGTTTAGAGCTCTACATCTAATATATAACTATGGTAATAACAATAAATAGTTCAAAATATATTTCTATCTGCTTAATCAATTTTATTGACACATCATACTCGATTTTTATAAATTAGAAACACGAAAATTTTTTGTCTAAAAAATTCGGTAAATATATGTAATAACATATATAAGTTTTAAATGCAAGTTATTTATAAACTAATCGAAAAAGCAGTTTATAAATAACTTCAGCTTGTTGGCTAACAAGAGTATTAGGCTTTCGGGTCACGGATTTGGATAAGACTTTAAGAGCTGTATTCTGGTATGCAACAATAAAGAAAATCAGTAGCTATTCATCCTAATGCTCCTTGTTATTTTATATATATATATATATATATATATATATATATATATATATTCAACGTAAATATATTTATATTCAACGTGCTAAGAAAACTCAGTTAAATAATAACATACTGTCTATAAAATACATTTGCAAATTGTACGAAAAGGGCTTCGGAGATTACAAAAAGCACAAATTCTATTGTTATTAAACATAAAATATTGACATTCCGAACTATTCTTATTATGTCATTAACTAGAATCCTTTAGCTTTCTTTTTATGCTGGTAGCGTAAAATATTATGTTGATGTTCTTTATAAAATGAGGTTTTGGAGATCACATAATTTTTACTTGTACCAAAACATTTTATTTAATGATTTTATTTGTCAAAAATAATTGTGGAATTATGAGTTACTGTGAGTTGTATTATAAAGTTTTCGATTCAACCTTTTGATTTATAGCCCATAAAGTTTGTTTTCCATGATTTAAGGTGTTGTGATATCGATAAATACGTGGTAACCCCATTTTCTAAAAGATTGGGAGACAATGTTTTTTAGTTTTATGCTCAGAAGCATAATGTTTGAGTTGTGTGGCCCAAATGTTTGTGTGTTGGTTGACTTTAATAGTGAGAACGTAACGTGGACACCAAAAGGCTCCATTTCTGTGGAAATACCCATATTGGAGTATCTAAGAAAGTCTTTATCAGAGAATCCAATCAGTGCTTATTGTCGATATTATACAAATGAAAATCATACTAAAACCGAATTGATTTTACCATCCATTTTATATTATAAAAATAAAACTATCGATAATCTATATCAATAAAAATAAAAACAAACATTGTCAGAACAAATAAAAAAACCAACGTTTCACCAATAACAAGAAACTGACGCAGAAACACGAAACTAGCGAAGAAACTGGCGAAGAAACGCACTCCCCCCAATCGTCCAAAAAGCAAAACTCGCTGCTTAAAGACTTGACAGCAGCTTTTCGTCGCGCATAATACGGATCTTTACCCCACCGCGTCACTCGTCCCTCAACCCTCGTCTTATTAAATTAAGATCCCGCGTTGGTCATCGGGCGCGCTGCACCATTCACGTCGCGCTCATTACTGCCAGGGGCATTGACGAAGCGGCCTTTCAGGCTTCTTCTCTCTTCCCTCCCGCGTGCGCTCCAGCTTCACGGGCTCCACAGCTCCGGTCGCTGAACGCCTTTCATCGATCGAGGAAAGGGGGCGACGACGAATATTAGGGGACGTGCGCCAGCTGCTGCTGTAGAGGGAAAAAGGATCACGAGGAGAGCCGAGGATGAGCACGTCAGCAGCCAGATGCGAGACATTTCTTTTTCTCTCTCTGCTGTTTTTTTTGCGTTTTGAGCTCTGCGCCTTGTGCGGGGTGGGTTTGGTTCGCTTTTTTGGCGAGGCTATTGTGTTGTGTCTGTGACTTATGGATGGATGTATCGGGGACGCAGGTTTTTTTTGTCGGTCTCGGATGCTGCATGGTGTGGATGTTTTTGCGCGGATTTTAACGTGGGGTCTTGTGGAGTTCGACGAGCGGGCAGCTGTTTCAATAAATGATGGATTGACAGTTTTTTTAAAAGGGAAAACCATTAAAGAAATGCTTACGAGTTTATTATATTATATTTCAATGACTTCATTATAATCTCTTCATTAGGTGGTTCTGCGACACATCAGTATAATTAGAACTACTATAAATATTTAAATAATTAATGCATTACCTTGAACAAAAATATTTCAAATTTCTGAAATTGAAAACTTTTTTAAAAGTTTGAATTGTAAGCTATTTAATAGTAAAAAGTTCTTAAAGTTATTATCAAAAAAGAATGTAAGCGTAAGTGTCGAGAATGCTATTCATATAGTTTCAAGATACTTTTTGAAGACATTTTAAGAATGTTCATCGAAATTTAGGTGATGCTATATAGGTTTACAAATACCGTCATCACAAGCATCTCAGTAGATACATGTCAAGTTTGGTAAGACGTGACGGTGTTCTCAGTATATGCTCAATAATTTACTAACAACGCGACCATGCAGCACGTGCCACTCACTTGTCGCAAGTTCACAATAATATCCTATTTAACAATAGTTTCTATTTATTGTATGGTATTATTTATTTTAGAGTTTTAATATACAAATACATTATTTAAATTCAATCCATCTAAATCTATTTCTTCAATACCTAGCAATTTTTTTTTATTTTCACTTAACCTGTAGATTCTAAACTTTTGCCGAATAAATTTTCAAACTTCGACAGCGATGGAAAATTTTCTCTCGTACGCAGTAAATTCTTATTTCGCCTAAAAGTCAGAGTGGCATGCGTATTTTTCTATTTGCAGAAAAATTCTAGTCGAGATAGTTTTCGCCTTGCTCTTGCATTTTTCTTAACTTAAATCACGCTCTAAATATAGAAACACCAGTTATAGAAAATATAATCTCGGCGGGAAACAAGTTCATGCTCGAAAATAACTAGCAGAGCGCGCCCTTCCTCAAATTAGAGCAAACGCATAACCTTCGAAGAGTAGATATAGGTCACGCCTGTCCCGCAGGCGACGCGTACGTGGGGAAAAAATATGATTTTCGAGTTTCGTTTATCTTTATATTCGAACGAATTATCGATCTTACTCGCCTCTCACTTTTTGTGCTCGATTTGCATCCCATAGACTCCTCCTTTTTTCAAGATTCAGCTTGCTCACTCTTACGCTGGATCTTTTTTCCTCGCTTGTGCTCTCTTTCTTGTTTGTTTTTCTTTCTTTTCTTTCCGGCGATTTGACCAAGCCGTACCTCTGAATTTAGATCTTCCTCGCACTTTCCTTTTATCCTTTATTTTCCCTTCCATTTCTTTTCTTTTACTTTTTCTCTGCGATACGAAGAGCTAGTCGAACAGGGGCAGTAATCTGCATACGAAACTTGTTTTTCTTTTTCCTTACTCTTTTTAAATGCACGTTACAATTCACTTTTTCAAATATAAAACTTAATCAAAACACGAATTCTTTATTTACGTTATTAACTGATTGTGTATTATTTAAAATGAATGAATATTGTAAATTTGTATTTAATTATAATAAATATACAAGAGAATTGTCTGAGCACTACAGGCTATTTATAAATCTGTTAATGAGCGTTTTATGTATTTATATAAATAAATAAGCTTTGATAAATTACAATGATTTTAATTGTATTCAGCTACTGAAATTATTGAAAAATAAAGGATCACGAAACCATTAATCAAAACAAAGGAATATAATAAGCATAGAGAGAAAGACTTGCAAAATTTTATTTTTTTCTTATTGCTACATACAAGTTGTATTATTCTTTATGCGATTGTTGTTTTCAAAGATAGAAAGAAGAAAAATCAATTTTCACAAAACTACGTAGAATATGTTTGTGTTGAACACAGGATTAAAGAAATCAATATAATAAAAAACCCGTATACCAAACCAGTGTGCAGCGCACCCTACGTCAAATCTCGAAGTTTAGATTTATAGATAATGTACTCCTTTTATTCCGCCTCTATCCGAGCGCGTAAAAGGGGAAAAGAAGAAATTTTCACGACTTACTCAGGCTGTTGCACTCTTCCGCTCGCTCGTCAAGTAAAAAGTAGACGACGAGCCCCGGACTCCGTATATGCATGTACATGTACATTCGCCGGAGCGTGAGAAATACGCGAAAGCAATATACATTATACGCTATAGCGGCCCGATATATACATATACACATATGTATACGTATATCGAGCGGTCGCGAAGCGGAGAAAAATGAAGCGAACGCGCGCGCTCTGGGGTTGAATCTCAGGTTTTCAGATGCGCCATCATCGTCTCTCGATCGTTGCTCCTTCATAAATCTCCGCCACGTGCGCTCGACTGTGCTCCCACACCTTACTCTCTCTCTCTCTCTCTCTTTCTCTCTCCCCCTCTCTCTCTCCCTCTCGCTCTCTCTCTCTCCCCCCTCTCTCTCTCTATCTTCCTCACTTGCTTTCTGCAACGTCTAGCCTAGATATAGGACAGGTTCTTCCTTCTCTCCTTCTCTCTCTCCCTTTCTCTCTCTCTCTCACTCTCTCGCTCTCTCTCGCTGCTTCACTATCTCTTTGTGTCTCTCTTTTGCTTCAACATTCTAGCCAGGATAAAAGAGATGCCGAGAGAAAGAGAGATAATGCAGGGGGACGGGAGGACGCGAAATAAGCGTCGTGAGTTTGCGGAAGAATTCCAAGAATTTCCGGGATCTGCAGGGGGGAGACGGAGACAGGGAGAGGACGACTAGAATGCTGTTACAGAGAATCGAAATGGAGACGTTTTCGCGCGAGCGCAGGGGAGGAAGAGGCGAGTTACCGTCGTCTAATGCGTGTTGAGTGTCGTGCTATAGGCGGTTTTGGCCGGGCGTGTGCAGGGGTTTGCATGTATGGGCGTGCGTGTGTATGTTTGTACATGTGACAGAATCGTCATCTGTATGGAGCGAATGCGATCGATTTGTCGCTTTTCGACGGGATACGCACGGAAAGTACACTCAGGAAAAAACGATTGACGGTACATTTTATTTATTTATTATTGGGGATTAAGAGGTTTCTTTAAAGTAAAATATAGTATTCTAGTAAATCACTGTTTCAAGGCAAAACAACAATGTATTATATATTATGTAATAGCAAATTACATAATTAATTTTAAAGCGAAATATTTTAAAGTAATTTTAGCTATCCATAATTATTATCTTTAATTCTTAGTTTTTAATTTTTCAAGTTTATTAAAAATAGTTAATAATGTTCTTAATGTATTGCACGTTATCGAAATTATCCGATATTGGATAAATATAGTTTACTGATTTTGCACTTGAAACTAGAGTATTTTTATGCAATAGGCACTTTTTATGTGTATGATATTTTACAGATGCTGTAGTCTTGAGATTTTTTATTGTTATCCGATCAGGGCGCTATTATTAAGTGACCGAGAATTTTTTGTGAAGTAATTGGATTTTCTTTATGTTTTGTAGATATTGATAAACGTTATTCTGTATTTTTATACGTGGAATCAATACCTGTTAGATTCTTGCAGAATGAATTCTGATGGCTTAGTTGAAAAATAAGACATCAGAATTTTGATTACATTTAAATATTGAATATTTTCATTTTGATATTTTGACTTCAAAAATACTTTGCAGTATTTGCAGTCTTACTTTTCAAATATTTAAGTTTTTGAATTTGAAATCTAACATAAATCTAACGAATCGTAAAAATGTATGTCCTTCAATCAATAGATTTATAACTTATCCAAACAAAATCAACGCTGAAATATTTGAAATTTTCAAAAAGGTCATGTCTGACAAGTTATTTTCAGAGTGAAGTCAACTTCACTATTTGACGATGTCTGTTCATCAATTTTAAAAAATACTTTTAAAGAAAGCACTTTTTTAATAAAATTCCCACATATAGATTTTTTATCTACGTTGTTTCGATTATCGTTATATTTTTAATTGAATCAAATATTTTTTTCCCAAACTATAAATGCAAAATAACAATTTATTACATTAAAAAATAATCTTTATTTTCTATTCCGATGTATTCATTATATAATTAATAAATAAGTGTTCCGAAATTCACGATAATAAAACGCTCAAAGTAAAAAAATGACCATTTAATCACTCAATCAGTCAATCGCTTCCTCAAATAGAATCAATCTCTAGAAACATTCGAAAGCTTCTGCAGGAATCAGCAGTCTCTTAATCGCTATAAATTTTTTTAGGTTAAATTCACCTTGACTGCTATTCGGTGCCTTCACGCCCATAACAAGTTTATCGCACACACACATGCACATACACATATACACACACACACAGACACGCACACCCACACCCGCGCACTTACGCACACAAACATCCTCACAAACACACAAGCACCTGCACATACAAACTCCGTGTCATGTTTCCTTTAGGGAAGGGAAAGCAGCTGCCGAGCGAGCAGGCCAAGCGATAACGCTAAAATTAAAGCACATTCGCGCGCTTCAAAGAAGCGTCCATGCGTCGCGCTGACCCTTAACCGTATGCCATGCCGCCGCTCGGCTGTTGGCTTTGCTCGTGGCCCAAGCGTATACAGAAGTGTACACTGCACACACCTACACGTTCGCGCAAACAAATATCCACACGCACCCGCCCACGGGTTTTCTACACACACAGACACGTGCGCTGCAGCATCAGCTTCGAATATCGCGAGGGAGCGACACATTCGATTTCGAGCTGAATTTATCGGCTAATCCACGGCTGTATAATACAACCCTAAGCCCCGGGATAAAACGAATGGGAGGGAATGTGTGTACGAATGGATACGCGTTTACGCCTGCGTGCGTCTGTGCTGGTGTGTATATATATATATATATATATATATATATATATATATATATATATATATATATATACCTTCAAGGTGATGTATGTATGAGATCGAGCTGGAATAAGGGGGCCTGAACGGCGCGGCGCCGGTTTTCCGTATATTTAGAAGGGGTGATGTCTGCGCGAAAAGTGGAGGCCCGGATATTATAGCGTGCGCCAAAATCGACTGGGAGGGAAATACCGTACTATAGACGTTTATAGGGGGAGGGGGAGGGGATCATTGGCTCGCGCTTGCTTGTATATACGCTTTCAAGGGAATTCGTTTGGAAAATTGATTTTTTGCGCACGTCGATGGCCTCGGGGCGACGCGGGATTTTTTTTCCGGGTGTTAATACTCGTTTCTAGGATGATTTGTGGCGTGGAGAGGAGGATGATGACCTTTGCGAGAGAACGAGGAACTTTGCTTTCTTTTTCTACGGGGAACACTAAAAAACGTTGTATGGGAAATACCGTGGAGGTATCCTTGATTCTATGAGTGAAGAAGGTGAAAAATAAATTTATGTGAGATGCGTGCGCGAGGGGCGGAGGATTTGGGATTTTTATCGGACTGGTTTTTTGTAGCCATTTCGAAGGATTTCTGTTTTAGTCACGCATTTGAATCCATTAAGGTTATAGGATACTCAAGATTTTTTATTTCACCTTTATCATTACATGGCTGAGCTTTGTGTTGTGCTTTAATGCGTTCAAATGTTCAAAAATAATATTTAATTTCAAATGCTACTGCATGTCATGCATAATATATAACTTAGTATAATGATATTTGTTTTGAAATAAATAATTGTCTTAAATAAAATTACGGAAGTTGTTAAAACCTACCTCAATATGTGTTGTAAATATTTGTTATAAAGGAAATGTTTCATTACAGTTTACTCTTTTTTTGATATTAATATTTTAATGCAATGCTATAATTATATGCATGACTTAAAATTGGCTGTGTATAGATAGAAATTATATGTATTTATAATGGGATATTTAATCGCATACATTAATGATTTGTAATATTGTTCATAGTATATTTATCCGTTCACCCTCAAATTATCCAGTTAGTCTCAAATAATCGTATAATTTAACGATCAGTATAGTTGCTTAGCATAGTACATACCTAACTGGTTACATGTACCTACATGGGCGATCTTTTACGGCAAAATTTATAATATTTTACGCAGTCACAAAACATTTTTAAACAAATTAGAACGTTTTAAGAAACCTTTTGCAAAATTCTATATTCAACTATTTTATACATACTATAAATTAAAACATGTAAAAACAGGTAAATATTTATTTATAAATATTTATTATTTTTTATATTTTTTCCATCTATTTTTGTGGTTGATGGTCTTTAAAATGGTTACGAATATTGACAGGAATGGGAATCGACTTCTACAAAAGACAAATAAGTGGAATTCAGCGAGAGTGGAAACGTCTATTGAGCTTGTCAAGTGCAATAGACCAGCTAAAACTAAATTGGCAAAGACAAACTAAAATGTGCGAAATATAAAATTATAATAAAACAAAATTAATGTTTAAGACTTGGTGAATGTATCGTAGCTTAAATGTGCAAGGTTAAAGAGATACGAAAGAAACAGTAATTCCAGTTCTCAGTAGTAGCAGATGAGTTTACACGGACATTTCATAAGCAACTATGCTGTGTAAAATATCTTACTGATACCTTGCATACGTCACTGTAAAATATTTATTTTATGGATATTAAGCTAGAAAGCTGTTTCTGCTCCACCTTTAGATGATTAATTTTCGATAACATTTTAAGTTCAATATTAATTTGATAAAATTACAAATAATACTTTTGCTCTTAATTTGATGAAAATCCCAGTGCATTACGTAATTTCTACACGTAAAAAACAATTCAATCTCACTGGTGAATCAATACAACTCTGAAAAGCATTTTTCTATGAGGTTGATAATTTTTCATGTGCGCACCCCTTATCAATATTAATTTTGCGTCAATTAATCCGAATGAAAAATATCGATAATTCATGCTCTCTCTCTCTCTCTCTCTCTCTCTCTCTCTCTCTCTCTCTCTCTCTCTCTCTCTCTCTCTCTCTCTCTCTCTCTCTCTCTCTCTCTCTCTCTCTCACTCATCGAATACATAAAAGCCAGGGCTCTTAAAAGCATTTGCCATTCACGAGGTATATCAACTTGACTCATCCTCTAAGTTTCATTCGTCCGCAGAGGAGAAATGGTATGCAAAAATTTTGCATATAGGTACGCTGAAATCCTCTTTTCCATCACGCCATCATCTCAATCCTCCATGGTTTCCATCATCGCAATAATACTCGTCAAATATACATAAAAGCCACCTACGCCATCCCTCCTCTTTCTGTGTCTGTTTCTCTATCTATTTTGTGTTAATAAAAGAAAAAACTAAAGCATACGTGATTTTATTGTTGTTATGTAAATATTTTAAATTATATGTAATTCACTGATAGCTGTCAGCAAATCTCAGATACTTTATAAAATTTGTGTCACTCTAAATTTTCTAAACCAAAATATTCCAACTTTGCTGATACTACTGAAACTACTTCATGAGCGTTGACTGTAACTAAGGCTATTTTCAAGGATATACTTTATAAAAAATTAAAACAATCATTTAAGCTTTGGTAAAAGTACGGACTTTGCCAGAAAGTCGAGTTATAGCTATTGTGAAGCCAAATAAGTATATGATTCACGCATGCGTGTGTGTTCTATGGAAACATATAAAGCGGGTACATTCGTAAGAGTGCCATGCTTATATACAGGAGATAGTACTAAATACCACCACGCCACCTGGATCTAGCTTGTACGTGAACATTCCTAATTAATTCTTCTCTAAAAGCCATTCTGCCAAATCAGCTCTTTCCAATTCCCCTTTATCATTTTTCCTCCTCTCACTCTCTCTCTTTCTCATTCTCTCCGCTCGCGGCCAGATACATCATACCTACCATCCTCCTTCACGCTCGACCCGCGTTGGCCTCGTGCACACGTACATAGAATATCGCGAGAAAGCAGCTCGCTCGATCTTAATCGCGACATTGACAAAAGAGCTTGCGCCGCCACCCGCAAGCTCGGCGGCGGCGGTGGTGGCGGTGAGCTTTAGAGGGCCCCGCGAGTGCAAGAAAGACGGAGATACTCCGCATGTGTAATGTCCTTAAGAGCGAGGTACACGGGGGCGAACAAGGCAAGTCCCTTGGGGATATCTCTCTCTCTCTTTCTCTTTCTCTCCCAATCTCTCTCTCTCTCTCTCTCTCTCTCTCTCTCTCTCTTTCTATTTCTCTTCCTCGTGCTATATATGTGTGTCTGTCTGCTTCCTTATACTGGTGCGTGATTCGACACAGTCGCTAAGCAACAATCCTGAGGGATTTTACCTCGTTTCACGCGACGAATGCCTCGCTTTGGCTTCTCTCTCTCTCTCTTCTATTATACTACTGCTGCTGGTAGTAGTGGTGGTGCTGCTGCTGTTACGATGGCGAGCGCATGCTGTGTGTTCGTTGTATCTCTATCTCTCGGTCTATTATTCTTTCGCGTAGTTAATGGGAATGCCGGCGTGTGTGCCCACGGCAAGACGACGCAGCGATATATTCTTTGCCATTGTAAGGGTGGATTTTAACCAGATTACCATGTCTGCACCTAAGATTTTTCGATTTTTCTTTTGCTTTTGATATTCAGTATCAAAGCTTTTTTTGAGAGATATAATCGTACGATTGTTTATTGAACTGTATCATTATGGTATAGGTATATTTGAAATTGAATGCTGCGACATTGATTCTTAAAACGCAAGTTTGTTCTGTTGATACATATCGAGACTTGATGAAAACTTATGTAGATGATATGGTAAACTCTCATTTATGACTTTTACCGAATAAAATTATGAAAATCATTCTGTAGCGTAAAAATCGTTTATTATAAGTTTAGAAAAAACGCGCTTCTGGTCGTTTTTTCGAGATAAAAACTGTAAATCGTCTATATAAACTGAATCGTTTATATAGAACATATTTCGATAAACTAAGTAAAATGATCATTATTTTTGACTGACAAATTACAAAGCAATTTATAAGCATTACATAATTACGATTATTATAAATAAAATCTCTAAAGTAATTTAAGCATCAATCGCGCTCTCCTTACAAGAAAATGATTTATTCCCTTCGTGCAGTGACCCCGACGAGCAGTAAAAGAAAATCCGACCATGTCTGCGGGTGAGGATCCCCTTTTTGCCCTTTCAGCATCCTCGAAGGCCTTCTTTTTACCGAGGTGGCCCTCATCGTTTGTGAATTTTGAGACCGAAATTTACCGGTTGGTGGGTCTGTATATATACAGAGAGGAGTGTTGCGCCAGCGAACGAGAGAGAGAGAGAGAAAGAGAGAGAGAGATAGATAGATAGGAGGTGAAAGAGCAAGAAGCGCTGAGCCGTTAAAAGACTCTCCTTTCGCTGGCTCGGCAACGGAGAAGAGGAGGAGGGCTCGGGGAGACATCCGAGCGTTTGAATGCTCGTCAACTACCCTCCGAGCATTTTCCAGTTCACTTTCTCTTACTCGCTCGCGCATATATCCGAGAAGTCGCTAGTTTTCGGGCCCTGGCAGTCTGCCGAAACTGAACTCGATGACGCGTTCGGTTTTTATTCTTGATTTCGCCGCGTCTCTGTCTCGCCTCGTTTCGTGACAATGCTTTCTTTTTTTTTGCACGAGTATCTTGGAAATTCGGTCTTTGATTTCTGTCTGTAATAAGGTTTCTTTTTGCTTCCTCATGAAAGAGGAAGCTTTGTGATGACAAAAAACCGCTGCCAATTCATTGCCACTTAGCTTCCTCGATCTAAAAAAATTGTTTCAATATGATTTTTTTTATTCTAATACATTATTTCAAATTGCTATATTATTTCTTTCTTATTAATAGCTCAAAAAAGGTGTATTTTAAAGAAGTTTTGCTAAAAACATGTTAGAAACATGTTTTGAAACATTACGAATCATAATACACTATTTTTAGAAAATGTATATTTGTATAAATGTGTGCGCGCGTGTGTGTGCGTGTGTGCGTGTGTGTGTGTGTGTGTGTGTGTGTGTGTGTGTGTGTGTTTGGTTTTTGTAGAGAATGGAAGGACAAAATTAATTATGTTGCTTTTCTATACGTTTTTTTAGGAGGTTTTCAATTTCTGCCTTTTAGTTTTTCGAGTTTTTTGATACGTTAGAAATAAAATCATCGATTCAGTGAAAATTCCATTCTTTTGCTATACACGAAAACGTCATTTTTTGTTTAAACGATTATATGTCGGAAACATATAAATCTTTGAAAAAATTAGAGGTTATTAGTAACATATTGAAGAATGTTCAGTAAAATTTTTGAGTATTGATCTTTTTCATTTGCCATGACAGTCACGGCCCATATAGTAGGAAACGTTGCAGAAACGTTTCTCCATTGTACTTTTAGAAACTTAGGTACGTTCTCATTCAAATTTCAAAAACGTTGCAGAAACGTTTAAGACTCCTTGAAATGTCCGTTTTTATGTTTCAAAAGAAACCTTGTAGAAACGTTTCTGCAACGTTACTGATTACCTCAAGCTATCTAACCTGTTATTTGGTTTGTTGTAGGAATGTTTCTGCAACGTTTCAACAGAAAATTCTAAATTTTGTAAATAATAATAAAAAACGACAAAACCTTTGAGATTAACCTACCAATTTGGTTGTACGATCCGAATGGTATAACCAAATTGGTACGTTAATCTAAAAGGTTTCGTCGTTTTTCATTATTTTTTACAAATATTTTAATGTTTTTGTAGAAACGTCGTAGAAACGTCCCTATAACGGATTCGCACTCCTCCAACATCCACGAATCCTATATATATACCTTCCTTTTATCGCAGCCAATGCACGCGCACGTTCGCACATCTCGCTTTCCTCAAAAATTAAAAAGACATCAAGTCTCATCGAAGCAACAAAGAATTTCCTCGCGATGTTTAATAACTGCAGACGCTCTAGCGAAAAATATTCCGTGGAGACAACTGAAATACTCGAGGTGCATCGTCTGCACGCCTAAAATAAAATACTGTTTTAGTTTGTTTGCGCGCATGCACGTGTTTGCTTTGACCGATACACTGTGATCTTACGTTTGCGCGGTCCGAGTTTCATAGCAATTTCCAATCGAAACGCAATAATTTTAGCCTACCGACAAAGCCATCATAACCCTTTATTTCCATCACCACGCAGATGAATACTAGAGTAAAGGAGTACGAACGCAATGCATAAGGAATATTCTATATTTTAATACAGCTGCAGAAACTTCAAGCATCAGGGGGCGCTTGAATCGCTGGTTTCCTATAAATATAGATATACAACTTGTGTACAATATATTTACGTTCAAATATACAAATTTACAGTATTAAATACGAAAAATAATATACACTTTAGCTGAAAATAAATATGTTGATATAAACTCAACTTATATTAGTATACACTTTAAAATTTAAATAATGTTGTTTGACATAGAAAAGCTTGCCATTTGGCTATTCTATTAGCATATGCACCACTTAAACGTTTATTCACAGCACAAAATCGCACCATAACAATTATGCTTTTACATACAAAAAACTTTTTTTGCGTCTAATATCACATTTTCTATTTCCAATACGCAGGATTAAAAAAAGTAAACAAATGATCATCATAATCTGAACTGATTCAAACACTAGGTAGTGATCCTCCAGGGAGTGATAGGAAACCGTGTCCCAGCTTCTGATTGGTCGGCTGTCAAACCCATAAGAAAAGCATAAAATAGAAAGAGACAACACAGCGTCTACTACATACAACAATACGATCTACTACAGCGCCCTCTGCCGTCTAAAGTATCAGACATTTCTATACAAATTATACACTTATAATTCTTGGGATATTCCTATCTCGTTCGTACTCCTTTACTCTTTAGTCTTCATGGCCACGCGCGTATGCGTATTCGCCTAGAGCATGACTGATGGCGCCCTCAAAATATTTGGAAACACGGGTAGTATATTCAACATATATATATCGTATATATAGTAATGCTTTAGGTTATACCTCTATTTCCATTTTCTGCCATCTCGTGCGCTGCGATCGTTTCTTTTATCCCCTCCAAGCAAATGCTCATAGCGAATAGAGTCTAAGTAACGTTCAACTTGCACACGCGTATACATTTTTCAAATGCATACGTAAACAAAGAAATATTCAAACACCGCAATCGTTTTTACGTCCTGGATAGACTCTAGATAGAGAAAAAAGATAAGTAATTCCTCTCGAAATTCCTAATTTGAATATTTAAACCTGTCCACTTTGACGACGTCAATTCATTCGAAAGATATAAATATATTGTATATTTATATTTTTATATAATTTTCTATTGTATATATTTATACTTGTCAAACTGAACAAGTTTAAATATTCGAATTAGGAATTGTAAAATTCAAATCTTTAAGTCAAATGTAGAGTTGACAGTTAAAGAACTAACAAACCCCCCCCCCCCCACCCACCATTAAATTTGAGTAAGATAAGTGCCAATTATTTGGCAGCGGTTTTTATTATTACAATTTGAATTAGCATGCAAAAGCAGTGAATACACAAACGTTAAATATATTTTATATGCGGGTGAACGGAAGAAAGACAATAATTTATGTAAAAGAGCCTTTTAGCAAGAGCTTTTCAATTGGCAAAAGTACATTGTACATAGCGTAATTCAGTGTATTGAATGGGCTTTGAAGCTGCGCAATACTCAATTTGATAAGCAATGATAGTTTGTGCGGAATTGAATTTCATTTCATGGTTGAACTTGATCCCATCCAATCCCGAAATAAAATCTAAAGGATAAGTAATATTCATTGTTTTTAATTCATAGTTTTTGATTGCGTCAATATAACTATATCACGTTTTGATGTATCAGGTTATACTGTTGAAACTTTGAAAACAGATACACATCAATTGCATTTTCGTATTGAAAAATAAGTGTCTATTACAATAATATTGTACTGTAGCTATAAGAGTTCAAAGCCTGTTCTTAAAGTACCAATCTGTACTGAAAACAGTATTTAATTAAGTAGTTCACCTATTTACTTATTTGATTTAATCTTAAATACATTTATTTCACTGTCAATATAGACCTTAATGGACATATGCCCTAGAGAAAAGAAATCGTGACAATTAAATTTTTCCCATCCGATCGGATAGGAAATCGCGTATAGTATTATTTTCTTTATCTTCACAGACCAGGCGCAGGAACATCGGAACAGATAACAAAGTTCTTCTATCAGCATGATTCGCCATTTTTTATTTGCGCGTTCGTCCAAATGAAGCAAGGGATTGTACATGCGATACTGTAGCCATTTTTCAGCTTGTGCTAAAATATAGGTTTGAACGCTAGCACTGGGTTACCTTGGCTCCGCCGGCAGTCCAAATATTTACGGGTCGCGATCGCAAATCGAAGAAACTCGCGAGTCAACGACACGAAGCTCGCTGGACGTAAAAAGAAATTTACGATGTGTGTCCGTATATGCAGACTACTTTTATCTACTTGGACTGGTCCGACCTGCATGATGTCGGGATTTCTTTTACGTTTTTTTCTTTGAAGGCGAAATAAAAATATTGGCGTGCAAATAACGCGAAATGCAGGAGCATGTGTAGCATTTATTTTTGGATCGCAATAAAAGTTTATTAGCAACAAATTTTCAGAGATACTTTAGATAGTTGAAATATAGGTTTGGCCTGTATTACAAATATTCTGAAATTAATTAGACTTTGTACATCCAAAATTGTGAGTATTGAAATAACTTGAATATTTTATAAACGAAACGTTAAAATTTTTGCAATATATATACGTTTTATATTTTAAATTTCTACCAAGCGTGAATAATTAACTCTTTATGATATTGCATATTTTATGATTGCTCATTTATAAATGTTTATAATTAACCTTATATACTCTACGTTAAAAATATCTGGTCGAATTTGTTTGAATGCTTCGAAATCCTCCAATAAGGTTAGCGAAAACGAGCATTCGAATGAAGTTGCAGAATTTAAAAAAAATTCAAATAAATTTGACCAGATATTTTTAACGTCGAGTGTACATAGTATAATTTAATAATAAATACTGTAGATTGGAGCCTGAATGTTATAAATGTAAAGTATATTGTATATCTATTAAAGTACGCATTAATATGTTTGTATTATAAATTAATACAGTTGTTTAAAAATATCATGACATTTTATAATTTTCGTGATTTAAAAGAACTAAAACTTTAAACAATCATCATTAATATTGGTGTATTATTATAATGAATGAATCATCATTAATTTATTATTTAATTGAACATTTAGTGTTTTAATTGAACATGTAGTACATTCAATGATTCCTTAATTGAATATTTAGTGCATATTCATTTTTCTATTTTATTATTAAGCACACTGCAATTAATAAAAAGCCTAAAATATATAATATTTTTATCTTAAATAAAATATATTTTTTACAAATTTTGTAGTTATTATATTTATTAAGGATATTAGTTACTAAAAAATCTAGCGTCTATAATTGAATCTCTAGTGCTGCATATATGCTAAGAGAAGATAAAAATTAGTCTTCTTGTGATCACGGTTTTGGTGATAAATAAAAATATATTTTAGGCTACGCCAATACTTTTCTCTACGAATATGCACTAAAATAAAGAAAATGATGTTATAGCAGTTCTTTTTAACTCATTGCTTTAACATAATTCACAAGAATAACCGACAAGCCGTTATTCTCTGCGTTAAAAGCTATTTTTCTAAGGTTAAACACATGTCGAGGACACAAGCTAACTAAATTCTGCTGGCAGTCAAAAGCTACAAACTTTTGACCTACATAATTATATAAGTATTTGCATTTAAATTGTATTATATCAACATTTGAAAAATCGTATAGAATGTATTAGAAAACATTCGATTATAGTCTATCGAATGATGTTTCATGTTGAGAAAATAAATGAGAAGCGTTGCAAACCAGTGAGCATATTCCGAAAAGCGTGTACTTTGGACTTTCGGAACGTTCCGAAATGCTTTGCTCTAATTTGTCAAAATATCCATGTAGCAATGTAAAGACGTCTAAATATTGTCAGGTGAAAGTATGAAATGAGTCAGTATCAGTGTTAATAGCTCCAAATAGTGTCAGGTGTGAATTTAAATTGAGTCTGTAGCAATAAACTCTCCTAAATTCTATCAGGTACAAAAATATATTTTTAAAATTCATTTTGTATTCGTATCTGACAATATTTAGACTTATTTACATTGCTCCAGGGCTATTTGAACAAATTAGAGCAAAGCATTTTAGAACGTTCCGAAATGTTTCGCGAACAGCGTACGCATTTCGAGATACTCTCAGTTTCGGCTGTTTGAAATAATTGCGAGTCAGTCGTGTTTAAACTGTCGGTGTCGTATAGCGTTAAAGTGTAGCGTTACAAACCTATTCAAAAGTTAATTTTATTCTAATTCACCATATAATAAAGTTATTTGGGCTTCAAATTGCAAATTATAGCATATTACATCATAAAATCTATATAAATAATGATAAAGTTTCTAAGAGAAACTCAATTCAAAGTATTATATAAACTTTTGAATAAGACTGTACCATTGTATAGATATACAGATAACATTAGGCACGAATTTATTATGGCTGTATTTTTAAAACGAGAAGGCTAGCCATTGTTTTTCTTATTTTAGCAGTTTTTTAAAGGAATCCTAAGAAAATCTTAGAAGCTATGCATGAAAATGTATCTTTAATACAGGCTGGGTATAGGGCTTTAAGTCTTATATTAAGACTTCAAATATAAATATCTCATCTTGGCGAAGGGACAGCCCTTTCAAATTTTAACCGTATACGTAAAATGTTGTTATTAATTAAGCCATAGTAAAAATTTGAGAAGATTCCTAAAAAGTCGAAATTCGCTACAACTACTTTAACACGTCACAATTGTAATGAAGTGCGGTCAAAGTGAACAATCGATTGAGTTTTTATTTTTCTCCTGTCGCAGATACAATTTAAATAATTTAATCGAATGCACTGAATCTCGAGTACTGTATTATATCATAAAAGAACTATATTAACGTTCACATCCTGCACACGTGGGCTGCAACAACCCTCGAAAGCCAGCAGCACCATTCGATAGCAGCAGCAGCAGCAGCAGCAACAGCTAATACTCAACAACAGACAGCCGCATATATATAGGTAGACTTCGAGATAATCGACGCGGTATCTAATTAGCGAATTATGTATAACGTATATATATCGGGCAAAGTAGTTAATACCGAAGCCTGAAGCGGGGCAAAGTAAGACGCCGCGCGAACTCCGGTGTAAACACAGCTCGTAGACGAGTGTACATCCGCAAGGGCCAATTAGACGCGCTCTCCGGCTGTATTATATATATATACACATATATTATAGTTAGCATGTGCTCTCGTCGCAAAAGCTCGGTACGCCGTCTGCTGCTGCGCGCTCTGCGAGATCCTTCCCGTCGACGCGGCGCTAATATAGTTGCGAGCTGTGAAAGTACCAGTGGGACAGTGGACGATTAGGTAGTTTCTACGTGTATGTATTGGTATCTGCACTTTGCGGGGTTAATTATCTTTTCTCAAGTGTCGTTGATTTTAATCTGAAGAGTACCGTGATTCATTTCAGCTTTGATTATTGTATTATTTTGTTGTTAATGACATATCCTCTTTATATCATAATTATTGTAATTATTAAGGTGTCGGATGTTTTTTTATGATTTGTAATGACATAACTTTTATATTAACAATATTTACTTATTAATATGCATACATTGAAAACTGTTAAATTAATTCTTTATAATAAGTAAATGCATTGATATTGCATTGACTTTACGCAAGGATCATTTTTAGCGTATCTTAATTTTACATAGATTAATGAAACTTGATGCGTAACTTGGATATGGACGCATTAAGAATATATTAATAAAAAAGTTTCATACGGCTAAATAGGTATTAAAAAAATTGTTATAGTGTTCAAGAGATTTAGTAAAACCAAATCAGTAGGTAATGTAAATTCCGGTATGCGCTATTTTCTGTACAAAAATCCAGTTTAAAAAAATGCTGAGTTATTATATAGTTTGGTTCGGTGGTGCAATAAGAAATAAAAATATACTTTTTCCTAAAAAAAATGTTTTTCAGTCGAATTTTTTTAAAAATTATTGTATCCGAGTTTGCGGAGCAAAAACAAATATGGAACGTTTTTTTTTAAATTTTATAATGTATATTTTCATTATACATGCTTTTACTGATCATAATACCAAACATTTGCACACTATACTGAAAACCTTTCAGATAAAACTAATTTCGATTAGAAATTGATATTTATATTTATATTTAATACATTTTTGTTCTCATCTGATGTATATTATTTTATTCGTCTTTTTAAAATTTGAGCTCCAGTTTCAAATTTCACGATGATGACAACCATCGAATACACACTTTCTCTATTAGTTTTTGTTTTAATAAAGTCAATTTGAGGTCCGGTCGGCTCCATTTCGTAACTCCGAACGCGTCATCCTTCACATTCCAAAACCACATTATCACACAACAAAACAAATATATATCTATATGATAATACGCTACGCATTCGATTACATTACACGCACAAAACGTGAGCTCACTCCGAAGCGTATATACACACATGTCGCGTCAAGCCTCAATCAGCATATAAATCAAGCTACGCGTGCAGTTAGCGAACTTTCAGCTAATCAAAGAACAGTACGTCAAACGTACGGGCATATAAATTATTCGCTCGACGTCGCGTCGGCGCATCCATACGCGATTCGCCGTGCCGCCGCTGCTGCTGCTGATGCTGTTTCTGCCTCATTGACGCCCGAGCCATGAATGCGGGCCGTGCAGCACGCCAGAGCAACGCGCGAACACATCACCTCATCCTATATAGGTACATGCTTCGTGAAAATCAGCAAAATGCACCGCGCGCGTGAGTACACTTCCATTTCCTATGTGTGTGTACCATCAGGCGCACTGTAATACGCCCGCAAACAAAGGCGAGCGCTCAAGAGAGAGAGATTGTACGTCGCAGACGCGATGGGTCCCGTCAATTCATTACTCTCTGAGCTGATGTCGATATAGGGGGGAGAGAGAGAGAGAAAGAGAGAGAGAGAGAGACAGAGAGAGAAAGAGAGACAGAGAGAGACAGAGAGAGAGAGAGACAGAGAGAGAGAGAGAGAGAGAGCGAGAGAGAGAGAGAGAGAGAGAGAGAGAAGGCCGAAGGTCCCAGAAATTAGTTCTAATTGCGAATCTCCGCGAAAGGACCGAATCCCGTTGTGCTGAGGGCGCAGTTGGTCGATGTGTGATTATGCGTGGCGAGTGAGTCGCTGCGGGGCGGCAGTTTCAATTTTGAGAAACGAAAATCACGGTGTCTGCTTAAGGGCGGAGTTGTAGTTTGCGCAGCTCGAGCATCGCGACGGCGAGTCGCTGTTGAGTTGATGAGCAGTGTGTAATAGGAGTACGGTGATGATGTCGAGTGTTGGTTAAATTTATGTGGTTTATGGGTTTATGGGTTAGTTGCAAAGCTTACGCGAGCACTGTAATTTTTTTAGAATACGTTTTCTTTTTATTATATAATAAAACGAAAATCGTCAGCTGCTCTTCAGAAGCCTGTTTGTTACAACTCATTATCGCAACTATCTACTCACAAGTAAAATCTTGAAGAAAATACTGTTAATTAGTTTAAATATAGTTGTAACAATGCATGAACATTCATTTTTATTTCATCGAAATACATAGTTTTTTATTAACTGGCTGCTTGGAAACAGCGACTGACTTCAGTTTCATTAATATTTAACTTCTTTCCTGTAAAAGAAGTAGTTTTGACTAGTCTGGCTCATGAAGTCTGATACAAGCCTGAGTTTTTGACAAATCTTTATTGAGATTATGACACAAAATATTTATGACAAGTATAGTACAGTATTATTAATATTAGTAAGAGCGGTAAAAAATCATACTATTTAATTAGATAACACTGAAATGACTATATAATTGGAAAGATTAAGACTTTGGGAGGCAGACTAGTGTAAGGCTAATTTTTAGCACGGGTTCTTGTACCATGTGACTTTATTGAATTAAATTTTTTAAGTGAACAATAAAACACATTTGTTTCAATTTATATGATTTATAGATGGAAAGTTGCTATGATTTATCAGAAATTAATTATATTCCGTATATTTTCTAAGATATATATGAATTGTCAAAGCACAACAATAAAATAAATCAAGTTAGTTAAATAGTTATCATTATTTATTTACAATTTCAAAGTATTCTTAACTTTATTAGGCTCAAGCAGAAAAAAGAAAAGTAAATCTGACTTCCAGTTTTCATGAAAACCAAAGACCGATGAAAATAAAAGTTTACTAATTGAAAGATTCGAGTTTTGCTAAATAAGGAAACACAATAAATATACAAGAATGGAAAATTTATTATACTTTTATAAATTATAGTTTTCTTCATTTATGTATTTATTCATTGTTCAAAGACTTACCTTCTAAAACAAACGACTCTTTTTCTACAACAATACATTTCATAATTGTAATATATTCTCGCCTCGTAGTAGAGAGAGAGTGAAAGAGACAGGAATAATTATAATTAGCGCCTTGTCGCGCAGATGTTCAAAATGAGAATTTGAATTTTCATTCCTTGCTCTCTGGCTTTGGGAATCATCGAGGTGTCAAGATATCTCATGAGCTATACTCAGGTTCTATAAGTCTTCAAATCTAAGAAGTCGAACTTTTAATATTAATGAAATAGATAAAAGAACGCGATCTACACGGAAAAAAATATCTCGTAATATTTATATGGCAGTAATTTGGGTCCGCAACATGTTGATTTCTGTTAATCTTACAGGTTCGGTTTTTAGAAATCCCAATCTAAGCTTGAGCCCAAACAACCTAACCTTTTTTCATCACACACGTGTATAATATGTTTAAATTTATTGGAAAGCGAAGAAAACTAACAATAAAATTGACTTTAAAATATGATAAATATATGAAAGCAAACAAATAGATTGTTTTTCAATTAATCTATAGTTATATAACTAAAAAATATCGAAATGTGAGGTTATGCCGCGTAAGCGGACGCAAGTCTCCAAACCGCTGGTTTGGTAAAATCCCAAGCCGCGTCTGTAGAGTATCCAAGATCACGCATGGGGGCGATACAAGCGACACTGTTTGGAAAATTGATATGACTCGGCCTGCAGTATCCACGTCCTTTCCTGTAAGAATAGCCGGCTATTTTTTCCATGCATTATTCAACCGGCGGGACTATAAAGCTAATGATATTCCTAGAAATAAGAAGAAATAAGATTACGTCGATATGGTGAAGAAGTGAAGACTGAGTGTGTGTGTAATTGAGTGGGGTAGCATAAGTTTTATTATTCCCTGGAAGAAATAACTTGCTAACTTCCTAGTCGCTAATGCGGCGAAATTGGTGAATTTTAATCTAGTTTCTAGCCAGAACTCGTTAATTTTCTACCATAGTTATTACTGTGAATAACTTGTATCATACATTACTAAATAAAATAATACGTCTTTTGTAATATTCGGCCAGTGACTATAAGTGCTACATGGCCATACACCAATCACACGAGAATCCTACGCGATCATACACGAGCGCGGCGTAAATCACACACAATCACACACGTGCTCTTTTTACACCCACGACATTTTCTCCCTGTCTCTCCGAATCACCCTTTTTCCCCACATTTATACGCCCCGCGCGCCACTTAAAAGAGAGTCATCAGCGACTCGGCGCATAAAGAATGGGGGAGGGGAGGGGGGGGGGCGACATTCGCGAGATTTATCGCTCCTTGCCCGCGTCGAAAACAATGGAACGCCCGAATCCGCCGAGCGAGCTCGATATGACGTCTATGTGTGTGACCCCGAGCCGCGCACTCGACTCGTCTTTGTTCTCCTTCTTCGCCACCTGTCAACTCTTTGACCGCTCGTGGCACCGTCCTCTTTATCTCTTGTCGCAGGGACCCGGCGCGCGAACCGCTAATTTCCACCGCTTTTTTTGGAGCAGTGCGATCAGGGTTGACGCGGGTATATTAGGTATTTCGCAGGGTTACGCGGTGAATGGATTCGAACGGAGCGAGTTAGGTGCTTTTTTATCGGTGACGTTGTGTTGGTTCGATCGGGAGGGAATATATAGGATTGAGTGAAAAATTACGCGTTGGCCCGGGACACAAAGTAAAGTGATATGTAGTTTATATACGTTGATTAAGTCGTGTGTAATCATAACAGTTTACAATGCGTGCCGGAATTATACCTGAATTACATTGTTAAAGAGTTATTTGTTCGCTAATCAGTGCAATTTATTTGTTTGTATATGCTTGTATGTTATAGGATACAAGCTTACATATTACTGGATGAAGTCATGCGAATGGTGGAAAAATACTGTTACAAAATTGCAATGGAACTTTTGTTAATTTGAGCAAATAGAAATTAAATTGAAATCGTGAAAATAACCGGTGGTTGCGTGATAATATTCACGAGAACAGTGAATACATAGCAAATAAAAAAAGAAAATAATTATTGTTTTATCGAATAGAATAGAAGTTGATCACTTTTAGAAAATAGAAACTTAGTGAATTAGTTTCACGAAAGCTAATTTGAAAAATTATGTGCTACATGCAGTAGTAAAGGTGAAGTGTAGAAGACTGCAGAAAATATTGTTGATAATATTACATTGTTTTTAAATCTACTTTTGTAATATATATTTCAATTCTTATTACACGTGTACATTGTTTTTAATAATAGAACTGTGAAATAAATTGTAATCACTGATTGAGTTGTAGAAACTGTTCACTACCACTTAAAATTTTGCAGACAAGAGTATTTGAGATTACATTAGTGTAATGAGAATGTAGACCTTTTCTCATATTTTGAAACTTTTATGCCGTATACAGCCTTGAAACGATAATCGCGTACTGACATCAGCAAAGTCGTTACGAATTATTAAAGCGTATTTAATGGTAGCAGATGAATATTGCCCGAGCACAATAGTCATTGTGTACTCCGAAAGTTTCTAATGGTTTTCCATTTCTTCGATAAAGAAACCTAAAACGTTTCTTTGATTATTCGATGTAGCATTCAAACTTGCAATTATAATTATTGTACGTTTACAGAATCATAGTTTTGGTTTTAGGACTTGTTTTGTGCACATTACTACTAGTGCAAGGAAATTGGTTTTGATGTTCGAATTAACGCAAGGTGAGTAAATCTTTTCGCTTTCTCGCTTTCTCTCTCTCTCTCTCTCTCTCTCTCTCTCTCTCTCTCTTCTCTCTCTCTCTCTCTCCTTTGTGGAATATACACAAAGGAGAGAGACAACACAAAGGAGGATGCCACGGTATATGGGTTTTCAGCACTGCACAGAAGATCTAAAGTAGTAGTAGAGTAATTTTAAAAAAGTTGAACCTTTGACCTCGTTGAAAACTTATAATAACAGAATTGAAAATAAATAAGAACGATATTCTGAATAGAAAAAAACTCTCTAAATAGCTCACATAATCATAATTTTAACATTGAATTATACGAAGTACAACGTATTATATTGTAGTACATTTTGTGGAATTCGATTGATGCAAGATAAAATAAATATAGTGCATAAAACTATATTAATTCCGGAATATTTATTATTAATGAAAATTACTAAAACATTAGAACTATTTTGATCAATATGTTGTCAGTAGTTTAATTCAGCATACCTTGTGATGGAGTTTGTGTAATTGCATAAATATCTTGAAAACATAAGTGCAAGAATATAAGTGTTCCATTAGGATTGTACAATAAATATCTTTTATATGATTACACATACGCACATGGTATACATATCTGTCAGAACCTGCATAACTCCTAACGACGAAATTGATGAAACTGGATCGGACAAACATCCAACTAGGTACAACCGACCATTTCACAAGAACATAGGGCAACAAAAAAACACTTTTTTTCCTGCACCGGGTATTAAATTTATGTGGGAAGACGTTAAAAGCGAGGGAATACACGCGCTCACGCAGAGGCAATTTAGCAGAGGGATGGGGCCAACATCGGCGATTCCACCCTAACTCGTAATTGCGCCTCGAACTGCGCGTGGGCTCTCGTATATATATACAACCGAGCATACAGCACGCGCAGCCTCACGGCTAGCTGGCGAAAGTCCGAAAAGAGACAGACGCGCTGAAACTTATAGAAAAGAGACGATAAAGGCGGGAGAAAGGGCGTCTTGGAAAAAGAAGAAGAGCAGCAGCAAGGCATTGGCTATGTACAGAATGAGAAGAAAATCGCGGCGTGCACAGGCAACGGCGATGGAGCAAAATACGGAGACGAGCGCGCGCGCGCGGTCTTCGGGTTTTCGGGAAGAAAAGGGAGAAAATAGGGCGAATGATGGATGCGCCGAGTGGCCGCGCGCGAGCAAGAGAAATAGAAATAGAGCCGAAGCTAGAGCCCATATAGTATATAGGAGAGATAATCCTTCCGCGAGATACCGCGCGCCGGATCCCACACAGCTTGCGGTATTGATTTTCCCGCCGAAAGAACGAGCGGGAGAAAGGGACGGACGTGTACCGCGCGCTCCGCTCTCAGAGCTCAACCCACTTTCCCTATCCGCCCCATTGCCTATATATAATCTATTTAGGATCGGGCATTCGACCTGTAATGAAAGCTGTCTCTGCAGCGTGCATTTTATTTTTCCCTTCTCTTTGGCTTTATTGCAGGGGCCTGCTGTTAGGATAACGCCAACCGGTTGATTGAATAATGTGGCACAGTTAAAGGGCGTGCGAAACGGGAAGGATGAAAAATTGTTTTGGAAAGGTGGGATTTGGTGTGTTTGGAGAGCGGGAAGTAGACCTATTAGGATTTGAAAAACAATCCAAAAACAAAATTGATCTATTTAGAAATGTGTGTTAGTTTGTTTTGGAATCATTTTTTAAAGAATAAATGGAATTATGTTTTATTTTGGTGAGTTTTGTGTATTTAATGCTACAATCGATAATGACAAGTAGGTACTCGATAATTCGAAATTAAAGCCTGGATGCCTAAAGTCGGATGACCATAGATACACTGAGAAAATAATATCGATATAGTAAATTTTATGATATGAATATCATAAAAGAAAACATTGTATTTCAACATTTTATGCAAAAATACATCATTTTTAAAAAAAAATATATTAGCAAATTTTTACGATATCAATATCGTATTATTTTACGATAAGAGTTTTCTCAGTGTACCCATGGATACAAATGCAGCTACAGATCAAGCATTAATACAGCACTTACAAAACTGATATGAATATGAAAAACCCACAAAATCTTAAGCACTTAAACACTAATGTCCTTCTGAAGGAAATGAAATAGAACTATTCGTACAAAGGGTCTGATAAAATCTTGATTCTTGCGCTTTATTTTATCGAATGTCACCCTCCTTTTCTGAAGTTTCCCTTCATTTTCCCGGGTCAATTTTTTTTAGTTATTATAATTTGACTATAAATATTATTTGATTATAAATATTAGAGTTAATATTATACATTCTCCTGCCGCCCTACTTACTACACTGTGAGAAAGAAAATGTAAAATTCAATTGCTGAGTGCTGGAGATAAAGCGACGACAATTGAATTTGTTGTTTTAACACCTACTCATGTTATCTCAAATTCAAGTATTTATTAAATGTTACTCAGAATATACTTGAATTTTACATAACCGAGTGCAGTAAAATATATCAATCCAGTTGTAGTCGCTGTATTACTAATACTCAGCAGTAGAAATTTACATTTCTTTTACAATGTACGCATTAGGGTGGTATAAAATTCCCATAATTTTCCAAATTTCAAAAGTAAACCTCTCCAAAGTTGATATTTATCGATAAAAGGTTTTTTAAAGGTGCATATGTGCGTTTTTATTTCATAAAATCAGTAAAAAAAGATCGCTTTTACCAAATATACAAGCTGAAAAAGATAGACCGCTCAATTTTGACGCCCCGCGGGGTAATAATAAGGATACAAAATACTGAGGCTCAAAAATTTTGAATTTATCCTTTAATACTGCCATTTTTCTACATAAACAATGTTCCAACGGTACTATATCTCCTTAATCTCTCTGTAGAATTAAATGCGCATCTCCAGTGCATCACCGGACCTCTATTATGAAGCAGTTTAGCGCAAGGGGGACTCGCTGTCGCCCTGTCATTTTGCGCGAGCACGCGTTGTTCCTTATACTAAACTGCGGTGTCCAGGAGACGACGGAGCAGGTTGGCGTTTGAAGTTGCTGGACTCTTTAGTTATTTACGTTTGACCTGTTGTGCGCGCGGTAAAGGAAAGTGCTCGCGTCTACGTTCTCGGTCATTTTCGCTTAAAGCCGCGAGAGGAAAAACCGTTTTGATGCATATGCTCGACCTCTTTTTCACTTTTTCTTTTGCAGCGGACGCATTTGGACGTTTGTGGATGAATTTTGTGAAAAAAGTAAATTGTTGACTTGAAATGCGTTATATAGCGAAATAATGACTAGTGCAAAGTAATTCAAAGATCTAGTAATGGTCAAATAACTTGTGAATAATAATTCATAAAAATGTTTGCATATCTACATTAGTAGCATGAGGGTTTGAATATCATATACGATTACAGTATTATTATTAATTTCGTTTTGATAGCGATTAATATGTTTATGTTCAGTTTACTGCGGCACCTGCAAATTGGAAATGTATGTTTATTAGCTTATTAAAACTGACCCATACTAATAAAAGTTTATAATTTCAAACTGTTGAACTTTCTTGTATATTATATATATCAGTGATATGATTACGCATAAAAAAGTAATAAAAAATCATTGTTTCAATGCAATCAATTTATTTAACTCATATCTGCATAAATATATGAAAATACTATTCGATACGGCATTCAAAATATTCAAAAATATTTGTAAAGTAAAAATTACTTAAATATATTAATAACCTCGTAATTAAATAAAAAGCATCAAACATTCAGCTTGAAAATTCATTAAATACACGCAACTATTTCCCAAAAAATATGCTTTTTATTGGTGATTCATCCCGCACTTACAACGACCTTGACCCAAAAACCCAAAAACTAATAAAACAATCCGTATTCGCGCTGCTCGAGATCCACTCGCCTTCGTCGATTTTACAAGACAATCCGCTTAACGAACGACCGCGAAATTCCAACTGAAGAAGGTTCTCCTCCCACCAGCAGCTGCCTGAATTTTGCATTACCATCTGGCGTAGCTCGATGACTCGCGCGAAACGTGCACCTCGTAAAAAAGGGAAAGGGAGGGGGGGGCGAGAGCCGAATCATCGTACGTCTCGACGCTGCTGAGCCGGGAAACGAGAGAGGCGCACGCGAAAAACTGCTGGCCGGGCAAATCGATATTTAATCGAGCCAATATTTCATCCCTGTTCTCATGATTCTCTCTCCCTCTCTCTCTCTCTCTCTCTCTCTCTCTTTCGTTCGTACGTTCGTTGTACCTTCATCACTCGCTTCGAGATTCTTTTTGTTCTCTGCGAGGGAGCCATTGCTCTTCTTTTGCTTTGCGTGAATTTCTCTACCTCTCATTCGTTTTTAGTCTGATAATTTATTCGCGCCCGCAGAGTTGTCTGATTTGAAATTTCACATTTGAAGTTTGACTTGAATTCAAATTTCAGTTTAACTTTAGTCATATTTCTTTCGTATTAAATGGGCAGTAACATTTGGAATCGTCTCTTATTATCATGAGATTTCCGCGAAATTTTTTTGTAAATATATTATATATTCGTGGTTTGGCGGATTTCTTTTTTAAATTGATTTTAGATTAAAATTCGGAATATCACTAAATTTTTTAGAATATTCACGTGAGATAAAGCTGGGACACGAGACCAATAAGATATTTTACACTAGTTTCGAATTTTTTTTTACTCAAAATAGAAAATATTTAACACTTTAAAAATTTAGGATAATGTTGCTGATGTTTGTCTAACTTTAATAACTTTTGCTTCCTCAAAGACGAAGCTTTGTGATAGTGAAAAAAAGTTTTGCCAAAAACATGTTCGAAACATGTTTTGAGACTTAAGAAATAAAAATACACTAGTTTTAGAAAATGTCAGTATGGATGTGTGTGTATGTGTGTGTGTGTGTTCGTGTGTGTGTGTGTGTATGTGTGTGTGTGTATGTGTGTGTGTGTGTGTGTGTGTGTGTGTGTGTGTGTGTGTGTGTGTGTGTGTGTGTGTGTGTGTGTGTGTGTGTGTGTGTGTGTGAGTGTACGTATGTGCCTGTGTGTGTATGTGTGTGTGAGTGTACGTATGTGCCTGTGTGTGTATGTGTGTGTGCGTGTGTATGTGCGTGTGTGTATGGACGTCCATCAGCATTACTCTGCATATACACGGTGAAACTTAATGTTTCAAGGCTCATTTTTACTGTTTTTCTTAAAGAAAGGCGCCACAATTAATTTTTTTTTCTTTTTCGATTAGTTTTAGTCTTTTTAGCGGATGTTTGATTTTGGAGTTTTAATTTTTCAGGGTTTTTAATACCTTAGAAATAATATCATCGATCCAGCGAAAAGGTATTTGAAAGAGCATAAAATAAAACTACCTAACTTTTCCTATCTGAAAGATTGGATAAGGGGCCCTGTACAAATTACGCAAGGGTCGCAGGGGGAGGAGGGGTGTATGAAAACCTTACGAATACTCATATGCAGGGGGGGGGGGCTAAACAAACGTAAGGCTATTTATTTTGATAACCTTTTCTAAATAATGTTCTTGAAACATCGAAATAGGAGATGAAAATGGTTTAGGATGGATTGAATCAGAATACGTTAAAGTTGATACTGACTCTAAAGACTATTGTAATGAAAAGAAACGCGCCGGAACTTGCAAGTTCGTTACATGAATGACTAACAATTAAAAATGTTATATATACCTTATTATACATTTTATCATAATTATTATTATTATTATTATGTCTTCAATTATTATATTATAATATCATATCAAAATTATTATGGCAGCATAACCCACATATATATTATAAATTTTGTTACATTTTATATTATTACAAAAACAAAAATTTTCTTCAATAATTCTCTTAGGCAATTTTCACGTTTTATACTACATTATTGAACCGGCGTTATGCCAAAGATTCACTAGAATTTTTCTATTTATTATCACTCTTAAAAAATTAACAAAGTAGGCATATATTAGCCACTAAGCTAATGTTAAAATAACTTTGAAGTAAAACATAAGGTTAAAATTAAAACGTTAAACATTTTAATTAAACGTATACCAAATCTTGAAATAAAAATAGATTATTAAAAATGTTTCAATTTACTTATTAATGATGAACCATTTATTTGCCCACCCCCCTTTGAACAAGAAAATCTTACGTAAGAGAGGGCGGTAGGGGTCACCAAAAACTTACGGTACCTTATGTGAGGGTAGGGGGATTTTTAGAAAATCATATTGATTTTTTATCACATAATTAAATATAATTAATAATTTCATATTGAAATAATTTATAAAGTTAGTAAAATAGACGGGACAGAAAACGTTCAACGTTTCAACAATCATCCATACTTCAATTATCCATCTATTTTCAAGATTCTTTCAAAATTAATAATAAAATATTCAATAAATCGACTTTATATTATACAAGCAGCTAGACGTCGTTTATTCTCTAATTTACTTTGCTTCCTGCAAATCGTTGTATATTAGGTGCGCCATCTGCATCTCAAAATTGGTTGACTCACGATAAATATTTAACTATATTTCGTTTGAAATGAGAAATGAATGCGAGTCAAAAGAAGCAATCTCTTCGGCTTATTCTCTCTATTTTTCATCTTTCATTCTCTCAATTGCGTCCTTGAATCTGAAGCATTCATAGCCGGAGCAGTGTTTTCCCGGCTTCATTATGCATTCCCAGATCGACGGGATATAGGCATCGAATGATGAAGAGAAATAGCAATCGCAGTGAATCGAGAAAAAAGCGTGGGAAGGAAAACTTCGGTAATGAACCGGAAGACGCGTGGTGCGGATTAAATTCCTCCTTCGCTTGATAAAAAAGAGAGTAAAAAAATATAGAATCCAGAAAGTTACAGCGAGCATTGAAGCGATCTGATCGATCGGAATATTGAAATATGTAAATGCCCTTACACCCGTCGCATGTCTAATGAGTGCAATCGAAAATTGTGCATCGAATGTGAATCAATTACAGGTTTCACATTATGCGGATAATCGATAATATATATGGAAATTATTACAATCATTAATTTTAATTAAAAATTACCTACCATTTGTCATTCGTGAATATTGGTAATCAGTGGAAATGTAATTATTTCAATATACAATAATCTTGGGCAAGGCATAAATATTTTTGAAAATACGAATGTATATTTATTTAAAATTCAAATTATAGAGTTATAAAAATAGCTCTTGCGTAACATATAATAAAGTAAAACTGATTAAAATTTTTATAGATTATAGGAATTACAGTAATTAAATATTAGTACACCAATTTAAGAGTATCCCCACATTTTTAAAAAGTAAAAACCTTAATATACGCAAATAAAATGGTAGTCACCGAATGTTTTGAGCAGTTATTATTATATAATAATATATTATACGCAAAAAATAAGGAGTATAATAACTCTATGGAAATGTTGAGTTACATGCAAAACAATATAATCTGTTCTAGCATTCTAATTTTTGCTGCGATATTTCGGGTCCTCTGAAGCAGGCACACATTTCGCTCGTTCATGCAGGAGTCACGTGCTGCAGTTTGCTATTTTACAAGATAAAAACGCGTTGATCATAGATTACATTCTACACCTATTTGCACGTTATCCATTTTTATTTGCCTCCCGCTAATCGCATTCTCCTTATCTCACTTCCCGCGCCTTCTAATCACGAGCTCAGCTCTATAACCTTATTCTCCCCCTACCTCCTACGCGCAACCGCATCATCTCTTTTCTATTAACACCGTGCATTTACCGACCAACAATAATTGTCGAAAATACTCACATCGCCATCGCCACCCACCGTAATAATCAATTACCTACATTGCTCACACACGCGCGTATCCTCGAGCAAATATTTATTTCAACTACACAGCGTTTATTTGCCAGCCGTAAAAGTCCGACGTATAGGTATACAAGATTAGAGAGAGCGGAGAACGTGTGCGCCCGGTAGTAAAGAGTGTATAAAGTCCGTGGGAAAAAAGGGCCAACGAGCCCCAAGCATAAAAGAGAGAGGGAGAGAGAGAGAGAGAGAGAGAGAGAGAGAGAGAAGTAAAGCCAGCTTCGATCCCGAAGTTACGAGCTAACTAACTACGCCGAGGCCCTCTCGCTCTCGGGCCAGTATAGATATACTTCGGGTCGCAGCAGCGGCAGCAGCAGTAGCACGACTCTCTCTCTCTCTCTCTCTTTCTCTCTTTCTCGTTCTCCTTCCCCGTCCTCTCTTTCCCTCTGACCTCGCGGCCGCGCGTAAAACGGCCGACATAACGATCCCCGGGTCTGCGCGACTATTAACCCCAAACGCCGCTCCGCTACTGCTGCTGCCGCCGCGCCGCTGCCCGGAGCTTCGGCTTTATGCGCGCCGCTTTTGCATCTCGCACAGACTCCTCTCTCTCTCTCTCTGCATTGTGAGAGTCTAGCGTAGCGATATCCGCTTACCGCTGCAGCCCCCACAAAAATTCGCACTAATGCGAAATTACGCGTGGAAGCTGCGGAATGTTAAAGCTTGCAGAGCACGCGCGCGAGCGCGCAGGGGGAAAATTTATATGAGCTCTATAAGCGTGTAAACCTGTCGCGCAGAGCGCACCGAGGTTTAGAGGGGGGTATACCGCCTCGACAAACCTCGGTTTATACTGGCTTTTCTGTTTTACAGGCCTCGCGCAACCCTCATCGACGCGCGCGCGCGCATGTGTCTAGGTGTGTATTTGAGTTTGTGATCATGGTCTTTTAAGGGGAGTTTAAAGGGGGACGTGGAGTTTTTTTTTTGTTAGAGGTTGATGTGAGTGACCCGTTTTGAAGAGAAGCGTTTATTGTAAGAGAGTATACCGTTGCTAAGGTGAAGGTCTTGTGTAGCGGTTACTTAAGCGCTGTCTGCACCAGCTGGATCGAGCACAATTTATCAGAATCCGCGTTAACAATTGGCTCGGAAGAAAGGAAGTATATATCTTAAGCGTTTTCTCGAGCGTTCTTTATGCGGGAGATCGATTTCTGTAATGCCTGTCGTGCATTGGTGATATTTTTCTTTGAGATTAATGTTTGCGTTTGAGAGGACTTGTAGAACTTCACAATCTTGTAGGAAATAATGAGCAACATTGTAATATGTACACCCTGCTGGAATGATTATTGAAGAATTTTCAAAATTTTGACGCTGTGAACTGTACGCAGGTGCTATTTGTTCCCTTCATGACTGCACGAGACAAAAGTTGAGACGTGTCCAACTTCATTGTGCGAAAAGCTGACATGTGCACAATTCCTGCACAGTCCCAAAATAAAAGAAATTCTGACAATAATCAACTACGGTCTCAACTACGGTCCAAACTATCACAACGTCAAGTAATATTGAAATAAAAGGTCTTCTATTTCGATGTATCGAAACAATGCGTTGTTTGTATTGATTAGAAATTTTAAATTTGAATGTGTTCTGGAAGTTTGCACCATAGTTGAGTGTACATTCAACAATCGTGCAGGCTAATAGAATGAATTCAAATTTTGAATTTCTAATCAATAACACTTACGCATTGTTTACTTGCTATTACTGATGTTAGACATTAAAAATTTAAATATTTAGCACCCCAACAGTTTGTACCATTCTTGAGTGTACGTTCCATTATATTGTGAATTATTGAACCAATCATTTTAAATCCGTAAAAGACTACAGTATTGCAAAGCATACAATCATAACACATAAACAAAGCATATCTATTAACATCGAGCTGAGATACATAGCTTTCCTTTTTACTTTGTAAGTTTAAATCTTTTTTTCCAATTTATTCTGTCAAATTCTGACAACCTAAATTATTATTCTTGAAAAATTTATGTATATTATCATCTCTTACACTGATTAACATATCTGCATATAAGCCCAAATTAACTACCAACAGTATTTAACGAGGTATATTTTAACAAAGTTTACCGTAAGACCAAAAAATAAGGAAATTGGTCACTTTTCTTCGTACACATGACGAAAAACAACACTTCCGTCAACTTCTCAATTTTCGACGACTCGCACCTCTGCAGCGCATCTCCCAGTCCATCGATTTTTAATCAAGCCTCGTCGAAAAACCGAGACGCAATCAAGTACTCGGGCGCTCCTATCCCTTCATTAATCTCGCAGCCCCTAAATTTCCTCGACCAGCGAGACTCAACGACTCCGGGCACATCCTAACAACGAGACAAATTGAAAAATAATAGAAACCCCGCGCAGCCCAAGAGAAGCTTTTTTCTATCTACCAGTCGCTGCGTCTACCGATGATCTTTGCCTCAGTATATAGGGGAGAGTTAGCAGCTTCCATGCGTAGGTGTATACAATGGGTAATCTTAATTACTTGCCGAGTGTATATAACTAAAGTAATAAAAACATTTATAATAATAGCTTATGTACGAAAAACATATGAAATTTCATGAGAACATGTGCCAAATGTAAAAAGTATGAGAAAAAGTATTTTCTAAAAGTATTTGCACCTCTCACATCTCTTCTGATTATTATTATTTAACATTTTAGAATCATTTTACGATTAAAATAAAAATCTTTCATTGGGCCGGTAAAAAAAGGAATTTCCTATTATAAATAACAGTCACACTTGCACCCTGTGTAAATAAAATTTTGAACAACAAAGTGAGCGGAATTATTGTTTATAATAAAAAATTGACTTTATTATAGGGCTAAATGAAAGAGTTCTATTTTAGATGCAAATGTTTCTACGTAACGTTAACCCTAAAACGCCCAGAAATAATAATTAGATACTTTAATTGCATGCTTTTTTACGAACATCCAACGATAGAATTCTAACAATTATTTATATTTAGAATTTTTATAAAAAAATCCACATTGCCATGCACATTACTTTTTTCCATACGTATTTCTTTGTAAATATGGCATCACTATTTTGAATTTTTCAGTAGTTAGTTACATTTTTTCGTATCTAGAAAACAGAAAAACCTAACAGGTGCAAAGCGACTTTATGTTGAAGCCAATAAAGGACCATCGTGATACTACTCGTAACATTTACCGCTTATACAAAAATGATATATACAAATCTCGAAAATGATGAATGATTTGAAATAATACAGTTCTGATTCTATCCTGCTCTCTCCCAGGTATCTCCGCCTCGAAATCTGGCAATTCCATCAGACGAAGCAGCGAAACACCCAAAGAAAATAAAGTCACACAACGTTGCGTATAATATAATCCCGCGCCTTATCGCCTCGCGGAGCGCAGCCATGCGGCGCAGCTGCTGCGCTGCTCCAATTTCTCGGCGGCGACTCTGTTTTATCGCGTGCCGAGTGCGTCCGACTCACCACTCTTCAATTGCGTTGCAATGTCGTATTTCGGGAGCAGAGCAGTAATGCTACGCCTGCTATTGCGTTATAAGCGTTATAATAGGTATATATGTATATGTATATATTGGTGCTTGCATAATGACTTACGGGTTCCATCGAAGCGTGTCGCGATGGTATCGAGGAAGGTGTTTTGAGGCGCGAGGAGGCCCTTCCTGGCCGGCATCGGGGCCAACCCAACGCGCTGTAAGGCGCTCGAACCTGCAATCAGAAAATTGAATTATGTATAGTTAAAGATATGCTTTTTAGGTGCGTTGGGGGCTCGCGCGCGGTGGGGTAGATCGCGTTTGACGATTGAGAGCTCGGAGGGGGACAAGTGGTGCTTATTCATTTTTATCCAATTTGAATAGAGGATGCAATTAAATACTCGTTAATCGAGTATAGTTACGCTTGTCGTGCATGAAAGCGTGATCTTGGTAGCTTTGATAGAATCGTATGACAGAGGAGCTATAAATAATATATGATTATGGCGAGTGGTATATATAAATTGAGCGTTTCGAGCACAAACGTAATTAAAAAATCTCCTTTATGTTCTAATTAATTTTTTACTAGATTTATACCACGATAATTTTTTTTGTGGGTGATTTTTATACATTTGATAATCGAATACAAACGAAAGAAAATAGAAGATAATTTTAAAGTACATACACTCGAGAGCGATTCTTTTTATTCGAACGTGCCGGTTAATGAGCGTTAAACAGTGCAAAGTCTATGGCGTAAGCTACTTATAACATAGTCTAGGCACCTTTTGATGGTTATTCATCGGCATACATATGAAAAATAATATTGTCCTCAAGTCTACACTCGACGTTAATAAATTCTGGTCGAATTTATTTGATTTTTTTAAAATTCTGCAACTTTATTGGATCGAATGATCGTTTTCCTCATTGTAGGATGTCAAAAAATTCAAATAAATTCGACCAGAATTTTTTAACGTCGAGTGTTCATTACTACTTGATTGGGTCATAAAGTTAGAACTAAAAATAGAATCTCTGAGCGTGTAATTTTTGTTCGAAAAATAAAATAGCTTATAATAAGTAATAGCGTGTATAATTCGCTAGAATTGAAAAATACCATTACAGTAGAACCTCGGACGAAAGTTTCAGGCAGTGATAATAAGGTTCGATTTACAATAAAACATAGATATATGTGCATATATCACGTTGTTTGTTAACTATCTCACGTCAATCGTACTTTATATAGCCCGGGCACCTGAAAATCATCTCAAATAAAATAATTTGAAAAAAGTACAAGAAGATAATTCTGGATTAATTTTTTATATAAATATTTATTTAATTATTTATTTATTTATCATTTTGACGGGCTAAAGAGCCATTTACAAAAGTTTGCAAATAATACGGTGGTACATACAGTACCAGACTTGCATCTAAAGTTGTTATCCGTTAAGATACAAAGGTAAAATATACGTAAAATATACTGAGGCAAAGATTCGGCGAGAGAGCTGAGGATAGAGCTGATAAGAATTTATAGGGAGAATTTAGTGGGTTCAGTCGCTAAGACTGTTAACTAAAGATCTGAAGGTATTTTTGCTTCCTCAAAGAGGAAGCTTTGTGATAGTAAAAGAAAAGTTTTGCTAAAAAGATGTTAGAAACATGTTTTGAGATATAAGGAATCAAAATACACTATTTTTAGAAAATGTCCGTATGGATGTATGTGTGTGTATATATATATGTATATATGTATGCATCCATATCTCGAGTAATCCATGGTAACATTTCATGCTTCAGGACTCATTTTGCTTCTTTTTTTAAAGGAAGGGGGCACAATAATAATTTTTATAGTTTTTCGGAATTTTTTTTAGCAGTTTTTTGATTTTTGGTTTTTAATTTTTCGGTAAATTGTCAATTGGAAAAAAATTGATATGCAAAACTTTTTAAGTTGATTTTTAAATGCTATACTTACTTTGGCATAGGATTATTTATAGTTAAAAAATTGTCTTACATTTTTTAAACTATATTTTTTTAATAGGCTTGCGTAAAATTATTTTTTTTTAATACTCTTGTTTTTAACACAAAAATATACTTTTATTCCAATCAGATGTAAAAAAATTTTTTATTGAATAGATTCAACATAAAATAAGACTGTAGAGCATTTTGCTTTTGTCATACAGCTTTGTGATAGTCAAAAATCTTTTTTGTGTTTTTAACGTGTTAACATCTTTTATGCCTTGGGGAGTCCGAATAGACTAGTGTTAAAAAATGTCTGTATGTATGTGTGTTTACGTGTGTGTGTGTGTGTGTGTATGTGTATGTGTGTGTGTATATGTATGTGGGTGTGTGTATGTGTGTGTGTGTGTGTATGTGTGTATGTATGTGCGTATGTGTATGTGTGAGTGTGTGTGTGTGTATGTATGTGTGTGTGTATGTGTGTGTGCGTATGTGTATGTGTGTGTGTGCGTGTGTGTGTGTGGGGGGGTGAGTGCGTGCATGCGTTCGTGCGTGTATGTGTGTGTGTTAGTATGTTGCATATCACCATTCGTTCAATCTGCGGTATAATCTTCCCAATCTTTGCACAGATGTTTGATTTCAATACCCGGTGTGCGCTTAAAAGTTTTGTAAAAAATGGTCAAATACATTTTTTTATGACTATTTTTCAAAAATTAAGAATTTTCAAATTTTGGTTCTTTTATATTTTTTCAAAGTGCGAATGATATTTGGGAAGCAAATTTTTTATACAATAAAGTACTTATAAAATTCTTCACTTTAGGACCATAAACGATTTTATATGAGTCGTTTTTCGGTTATTATACTGCGTGACAAACTTTCTTTTTCATCATTTACTACTCGAAAACTATACGATAAAAGTTAGCGAATTTTTACTGAATACTTGTTTTGTATACAGGTATATTCCTGTAAGTTTTTAGGTAATTAGACGGTTTTTTTTTGATAAATAAAATATAATGTCCAAGAAATTCATTTTTTTGGACAACGAAAACTTGAGTAATTCTTGATGTAATGTCTTCAGAGAATATTTGATAGGTGTCAGGTTATTAGCTGAATATTTTGGAGTAGATTTGGTTCATAATCTACTGAGATATTTGAGATTATTCAATTTAAACAATACTTGTTCACCCTGTATATCACGAAATCTCTAAACTTTATCGTTGTGCTTTTTCTTGTAGATAATAAGTATTACTATATTCGCCTGGTTAAGACCTACTGGTGGCGCCATCTTGGCGGCCACTTTGAGAAGCTTAGGTCGTGGGTCAAAAGTATTATAACACGTAGTAAAAATTGAAAATATTACCAAAGGAGAGGTTTCAGACATAAAATTCAGCCATTGAACTATTATTTAAGCTATTTAAGGATTTTGGCTACACAAATAACCAAAAAACAAAGAGAAATTTAATTAGTATTTTTTTTGGTAATTCATGTAATGGCAATTCTTAAATATATTAAATAACATTGCAATATCCCACTACCTAAGCTTCCCAAACTGGCTGCACGGGCGGCGCCACCTGTAGGTCTTAATAGGCGAATATGAGATTTGCTATTCTACACTTCTAGTCAACTTTACGCACCATATTGCACGAAAATGTTCAAAGATAATGTTACATTAAAAATATTATTATTTTGTGATTTTTTAAAAATGAGTTAATAATGACATAATTTATTTTTGCAATAATGAATTTGTATCTATCTTTGATATAGCATAGACAAATTATAATTTTTAAACTATTTTGTTGGTGGAATTTGTAAGCTAATAGGTAAATGTTAAATAGTAGTCAAATTTTTAAATGAGTGATTTTAAAAAATGATGCGTTTTTGTGTCTTATGCATTTTTTTGCAATGAAAGAAAAGAAATCAATAACTCAATCTTTTAGGTATAGATTTAATTTGATTTTATAGATAAAAATAGATTTATAATAGATAGAAAAATAGAATCAATGACACATTGCTGACCAAGAACAACCCTGATATACGATATATACGATAATATGTTTATTGAAAAATATTAATTTTTCAGTAGGGCTACAAATCACTAAATGAAAATAGTACAGGAAAATAACCATGATGGGCGGTACTGCGAAGTTCCTTCTTCCTTATTTATATAATAATTTGAATCAAATTTTCTTTCAGTCTCCGTCTAAACACGGTATCGAGTAGATGTGTTTGGCGACGCTCCACGAGTGTAAACACAGTCCGCGCGTACGTGTGATTTTCTATCAACAGTGTCATAGACAGTGAAAAGTTGATCTGACGATCGAATAATTTAGCTGCCCCGTAGCTAAATACGCAGCATAGAGGTCGCTGACTACATCACTAAAATGCAACCATACAGTGACCAATCGCAAAACACCCAAAGCCCCACAGAGAAAACCTATGCTACTGCAGCCGCGAATCAAATGTTCCCCAAGAAAGACCAAGGTATTGTCGTTGAATGGAAAGAGGGTATCCCTATCCAAGAATGTGCGTCTTCGTCTCGAACAAATCCCACGTGAAGGATCTGTTTGCGAAAAAACTAGTAATCAAGGAACACGAACTAGAAATCCGATCACTCATCCAAAGCCATAAGAGAGTCATTATCTTCAACGTCTCTCCAATCATGCCTCACGATATACTGAAAGAAGAGCTCAAGAAAAAAGGAATCATGGTGACATCAAACATTAGTTTTATACGAGCAGGCATGAGCAATCCTGGATTTTCCCACATTCTTAGTTTTCGAAGACAAACATATATAAGACCGGAGGACGAACAGAAGTTACCCGAGTCACTACAAATAAACGATGACGACACAAATTACTGGGTATACCTATCAACAGATACGGCGTCATGCTTTATTTGTAAACAACAGGGGACATAGCTAAGGTTTGCCCGAATACCTCGTCACCTGTACACCAAGTACATCTTACGCTAGACTTCCCTGCAGGCCTACATCCCCGATCAACCATCTCTGATGATACAGCGTACACCAAAATTGATACAGCCACTGACAGCCTCACACAGCTACGAAGCAGTGAAGAAAACAGAGCATTGAATAACAAAGATGACAACTTTCTAACACCCGAAAATCCCATCAAACCGAAAGCTAAACCAGAGGCAAAAAGAAAAAGAACAGAAACAACAGAAGAGAAAAATAAACAAACAATAGATGAATTGCTGAACCCGAATGAAGCAGTAATTGCAGCACAGCCTAACGACTATGCACTGAATTACCTCCAATTCAAGAGTTTTATAGAAAATGCCACCAGCTCTCAAAACGTCGCCGATGTAGCAAAAGATTACACCACAAACACTCAAGCACTAGCTGATATGATACACAAAATCTATCCCCATTTTACTGAGCGTGCAATTAAACAACGGTGCACCAAAATTAAAAATAAACTACTGAATACAATAAATACCATCGAGGATGATACTGGAAAAGAATCCGACGATACGGAACCAGACACTTCATAATCAAATGGACAATATTATACAGTGGAATATAAGCGGATATTACACCCATATTACGATCGTCTAAAGATAATTATACACGACTATTCGCCCCTAGCGATTAGTATACAAGAAACAAACTTCAAAGATGACCATGTACCGATACTCAAAGGGTATAAATGCTACAGAAAGAATAGAACCAACTGCCTAAATTCTATGGAGGAGTAGCCTTATTATAAATGAAGACATCGAAAGTAGAGAAATAAAGCTGAATACCACACTGGAAGCAGTTGCAGCTGAAACTACGTCCATAGTAGAACTTTTTGAGAAGGCAAATGTAATCAATAAGAGGGAAAATGTTTTGAATTACAAAGCATATTTAAAATCTACAAAACCCCCTCTTATAGATTACATTTGCCTTCTCAAAAAGTTCTACTATGGAGATGGAAGAGATGATATTTTCATCACCTCTCTATTAGAGAGAATGAGATAGGTACAAAATTAAAGGGAAATGTGCTCGTGGAGACCGATAGAGTCAAAATAAATGCAAATATTATTTTTTTTTTTTAAATATTCTCTATAATTCATATTCTGTAATCTTGAATAATAACTGTTGAAATAAATAAGAGGTTTAGGCCTGAAAGTCTAGTATAGTTGTTTTCAATTTAACTTTGATAAGTCTAAACTTAATTACATTTACCGTGAAATTATATAAATTCTATATAACATAACCGGGCACGCTTTGTGAACCGACATCCTCTAAGATTTATGAGTTAATTAATTTCATTCGCATTCCCAACAGCAAGCTCAAATCAAATTGTAATTTCAGATACAAACAGTATTTCATCTCTAATGTGGTCTCTCTTCTAAATAAATGATTTTGTGTATCTTAAAGATCAGAAGAAATAAGAAGTAATATTCATTTTATTTATTATTTATTTTTTATATTAGTATAAGTTTGAGACGATCGGAACAAATTCTTTTTTTAATGATCTTTACGATGAGTTAAATTAAATAACCGCTAAGATTGAAATGATACGAAAACTTGTTAGGATAAACAAGTCAGGATAACATTAACAATGGCCGTTCAAGGGACATGGGTTCGAATCCTCGTTAAACTGCATTTTTCAGGGACATTTAAAGAAAATGCCTTTCCGAAATTTTCATGTAATAATATTAAAACTTTGGTAACTTTTTTGTCATGATTGGAAAAGGTTACAAATAAATTTTGAGAACTTTTCTCTAAATTTTTGTTACAAGTTATTGGTGAAAATGCATATTTTCGTGATAAAAAAAGTGTTTTTAAAAATGTTCTTTACGAACACCAATTTGACGAAATTCATTTATAAAAATTCAAGAATAAGTATTTAACTCTCAATCAACAAATGTTAATATTTTTTAAATTATTTAAAATCAATTTCTGGTCTGAAATAAATAAAACATTTTTTGAACTTCAAAAATGTACCAAAAATTACATGTTTCAACACTTACAATTGACGAATAAAACATTTAACATCAGAATACCTCAAAACAAAATATTAACTTCTATTCATAATACTTTAACCGGTATTTTCTGGAAGTTTTAAAAATATCCATGCTCATGGGTTGCGCAAGGAACTTTTTAAAGTTAGTAAATTAAGTTTCGAAAAAAACGAGTTTACAGTTTTTATTTGGTATGCTATCCAATATAAATTGTTCCACTCAACTGGCTATAATTTTGGTATATCTAAGAGTGTTGATACCCAGCAGGTTTCAAAATGTTTATAAAACTATAAACATAAAAAATATGTAATAAATTTTTTTTCGATTTTTTTGGTAAAAAATCACTAGAGTTCCCCTTTAAGTTACGAAATTAACTTTAAACTAACAAAACAAAGCTTTACACTTTTATCTGTAGGAAGATTAAAAAGTTTCAACCAAAATAGTACATTGCGTACGAAGGGCCAGAAGTAGGCTTTTTTGCCTGCATGTGATGCTTGTTAGTACAATTTAGAGGCAAGCAAGTAAGAGCTGCAGGCGAGTACGTAATGCGAGCCGGAGACGAGTACTGCAAAAACATAAAGACTAGCTGAAAAGGCCTCTCCTCCGATAATACACACCATATTTTTGCAACACATGTTTAGATTATGCGTTTTTTCATGGTTATGAAGCGAGACCAAATATGGTCGTTTTGCAACACGGTGGAAACACGCTCCTATTAGGTTAGAAAAATAATCCTTCTAATATATATAATAACACTTCCACTTCTGTCCACACTCGAAAACGAATACAGTTTAAGCTGCTTCAATATCTAAAAGTACTACAAAATCTAGTTAATTAATACTTTTAATTTACTTTTTATCTGTCGAACGCGATTTTATCCAGGGTCACGGTAGCGCCACAAGGGAAAGTTCACTTTTAGTCTGCATTTTGTTAAAAAAAATTTAGTAATGATTACTATACTAGGGTAGGAATTCGGGAACGAAGAGTAAAATGGGTTGACAGTACTAAGTAGATTAGGACTCACAATCAGTACTAACCTTTATAGGAATGAATAAAATTTCACGTAAGCTCCGATCCTTCCGCTTTTCATGCTTTTATATTAGTATAACATAGACTTCATAATAACTATTTAAATACTAAGCCATTTTACTCCAATAATACATATATAACTTATAAAATAAGTCAAATATTAAATAATTATTCAATATTATTCAATTATCCAAGGAGGATTGATTACTATACTATATTAGGAATCAGTCCAAATAGGTTTTATCCGTTCCGATTTACCCACCTTGCAATATTTTTCTTTCCGTGTACAGTGTCAAATAATCCAACAATACGTATAAAACCAGTAACATATTAGACAGCCTCCAGTATCATCTCGAATTCTCTAAAAAAAATAGCGAAATGATTCAACCTTCCCTAATCAAATAATCTACAAAGAATTTCCGCAAGATTATTGCAGTATCTTCTGCATGATTTCCTGCAGTTTTTAAAAGTTTTGGAAAATTGTAAGCCTTTTTACAAGTTTATCTGCAAGGTTTCCGCCTGCAGAATCATCTTCAGAAATACACGATGATGGAATTTTTAAGTAAAAAAGTTAAGGTGTTATCATCCAGATAGTTACACCATGGGCCATGTCCGTTTTATGTTTTATTATATAATTAAAAATCACTTCAGAATATATATTTTTACAAACAAATCTGCAGGCATAACCTTGCCTGAAAACCTGTCAAAAGACCTGCAAGTTCTAAAAGCTCTGCAGATATAATTTACATGTTTTTTCCACAAGGGCACATAGGTACAAAATATCCGTGCAGCCAATATCTAATCCGCGATTGCCAGCGCTAAAGCAAACAAAAAACCAGGCGCACGTGGCCAATAAGTAAACAAGAGACCGAGCCCGCGTCTTCTTCTTTTCCAAAATAATTGAAGACAGCAGCGCAGCGAGTAGCGCGGCCGCGGAAGAGCGATTAGCTGTCAGAGCCGCCTCGATCCCCGCCCGCCGCGCCGCGCCAGCTGAGACCACCCACTGGTGCACAGATGTATATCCGCTTGATACGCGCGAGCAGTCTTCTCGCTCAAAGCCGACGTCGCGGCGAAAGATGACTGCTGACAAAAGACAGCCGCGAGTGACGGACGAGACGATTTTTCTGCGGCGATGTGGTGCGAGCGAACATTTTTGACGAGAGGCCGCGCGCTCCCTGAGCTCTCTCGCTCTCAAGGTCGAGCTCGGTCTGCGTGCGAAGGATGGGTATAAGTATAAGAAGTGAAGGAAGATGGATGTAGATGATTTTTTACGGGGACGCTGCGCTGGTGATGGCACGATAACAAATGCGACCATGCCGGGTGTCGGATGGTAATTTTTCTTTTAGAGAGTGAATTGGACTGTCCCGTCGGGAATGGCGTTCGATCGGGCGACCCCCCTATTGCGATTGATCTTCTCGGGGGAGGAGGGTTTGGACGCGGGGGGGAATACTACGTTTGGCCAGAGTTGAGAACTTGATTCGGATTGTTTTGCATGCTTGGTTGACTTAGAGTGTTACAAAACTGTATGCAGTTGCTATTATTGCAGCTATTTCATCTGAACGGATTCGGAACGTTACAATTGAATTTTACAGAAATATTGCAGAGTCGGATGTCTGCTGTGCCGTTGCAAGAAATACTTACATAAGTACAATTGTACTCAAAATCAGATAATCGAGAAATACTATTTTTGTAACATATGCACCATTTTTGTCGTGTTTATTTAAGTCAATTTACGGGACTAAAGTCTTTAATTATTATAGAAAACGAGACCAAGATATCTTGATCTCGTGTTTCCTTATTGTCCACGTGTCCATGGATAATTTATTTATTTTGCGAGATCAACCGCGGAGGCTTAGAAATTGGCTAATTAAGTATTATAAATGCACTTATGTAATAAATTTAGAGGAAACCGAAGGTTCGTTATATGTTACTGGTTTTAAATCTATTGTTGTATGTTGTATATTGTATGTTGTATTGGCAGATAATGGACATAGAAGTTCGTCGAATTATAAAAAGTAATTTTTAAACATTGCAGATTAAAAATGAGCAAAATTACGTTCGACAGATATGAAGTAATTAATAAGATGAACGAATATTTGTTGTATTTTTAGATAACGACAAAGAAGTAGATTTTAAACCACTTTTAATTTAATGTAGGGAGGCCGAGACTAATTTTCTAATTTAGAAACTTCTATTTCTACTATTTATGGAAAATAATACTTATGCAATTAGTGTATAGTTATTAAGTAATTTATTGTAAATAATTATTTAAAAAGTTTTACCTCCTTCTTCAGTCATTTGCTATATTGGCTTTAAAATTTAAGAACATGGATTAGTATGCAAATTATCTATATTTTTCCCTATAGCTATTTTCATTATAGAGTATATGCAGAAATTAAAGCATTATTATAATAGATGGTGTGAAATTGAGTGTGTCCGTTAGAATATTTTTATTTTAATTTTTATTATTTGTACGTGCTAAGTATGAGGTCGTTGAGGATGACCATTTAGATGCGTATTTTTCCAGCCTATTATTTTTTAAGCTAGGTCGATCTTTAAAAGGGTGTCACGAATGACGCGCATATTCTTTATTGCAGTAAGATCTGCGGAACACGGTGCTGCGCGCCAGCAGTTTATGGCTGGGGAAACCCAGTCCGGTCCGTCGGCTGCTTCGCCGACGATAGAAGTACGTCTGGGCCAGGTAGTAAGGGCCATTGGCCCAAGGTATCATGTAAGCCAGAGTGCGAAAGCTCCGGCAGTATCAGCATCGACACGACACTATGCACATCGTGCGATGCACTATGTATTCTCCTTTTTCTGCTAAGTTTTTAATATAAGTGTTCTTACTCACAATTTTCTCAAGTTAATTTTTCCCGTTCCTACCCTATGAAAACAGATGGATTCCTTTCCTTTAGATATTAGAATCAAAACCACTAAAATCTATACATTTTTAATTGATTATATTTCTGATTTTGATAGACCTAAGTAAAATGTGTCACCAACTTTTACTTTTTTATTCATAAAAATTGTTATGTACATGAAACGTACTTATTTGAGTGGATGAGACAATTAATTTTCGTGTTCCCAATAAGCATTATGATGCTATAGCATTGACAAATATTATAATGGTTATTATTGCTCATTATTCTACCTTTTTAAAATAATAATGAGAAATACCACGACGAAATGAGAATGACTGGGTGATAATAGCAAAGAATAGAGAGAAATTGTACGCCTGGGTCGACAATTATAATATGAACTTTCCAAAAACTAGCGTTGATAGCTGCGGTGACAGTACAAAATATTATTCACGATGTAGCATTAAAATGAAAAAGTATGTTTGAAATAAAAAAAAATTATCGTGCATTGAAATTCTATCTTTCATAATTTACTTTTATATATCCCCACAAAATATTCTATCAGGTTTATTATATATTTTGATGTCTAAGTACATGAATTATATGAATACACAAGCTTAATGTAAAAAAATCTCATACTGTCCGAAACAGTCAAAATTGCACCACAATTTTAGTTTATAGTATACATATATTTATAATATATATTTAAAAAAATTGTACTTTCCAAGTTACTTAAAATTATAGGTTTTAAATAACATTCTTGATAGGTACCGAAAATTTATCGAAAATCTCTCATTGGCATTTAAAATGTTAGACGATCATTTACTGTCTAGCATAATGACAAACTTATACAAAGATAGGTACAATAGTCACTTCGGTAAATATTTTTTTGTATGAAATCCTTCGTCCAGCAGGATTGGATTGCATGCTAAAACATCCATTAACTCCGTGCATAATTACAGTAATGCGAGTCGCTCCTAAATTGACTTGATCAAAAGTATATTTAAAAAATCTGTTTAAACTTTAATACTAATGCAACGCTTTAATTTCACGTTAACTTTAATACTAATGCAACGCTTTAATTTCACGTAAACTTTAATTTCACTTATCAGAGTATAATAATGTCGAAGTTTGAGTAAAACGAGGTCGATTAAAAATCAAGCCAGTTTTTAAAGCCCTTATAGAGCTCACCAATGATTTAAATGAACTTTAAAATTTAACTGCTAGTACGTATATATGTTATTTACATTAATAGTGTATAATACAATATACTAAGAATTCGATATAAAATACAGAGGAAAAAAAGTCAAAATTAAGAAAAAGTTATTACATCTTTTGCATCAATTACAATTTCTTCCACGCCGATACTAAAATATTCGAAAATAAATCGAATTCGCATATACTTGGCGATAATTGAATTTTTCCCCTTCCGCCCAGTCAAAGAGCCTTTTTCCCCTCCATCTAGCTCGATCACTCGGTTCATCGCCTACGCGATCCTAGCAGCACTTTTAAGCGCGCGCTTTTTCCGCTCTCTTTACCTACTCTCTTTCTCTTTCTCTCTCTCATTTTTTGCCTTTTGTCGCTTATATGGAAATTGATGAGCCGATGACTCCGGCGAAAATCCGCGTCTCCGGTATACCAGACACTTCTCTCTCTCTCTCTCTCTCTCTCTCTCTCTCTCTCTCTCTCTCTCTCTCTCTCTCTCTCTCTCTCTCTCTCACACACACACACACACTTTTATTCCACGCTCTCGTTTCACCCGCGCACACACTACACACTCGATCGTATGTGTATATATAAGGGCCGCTTGACGGATTTTTCGAGCGCTACGGGAGAGAGCTCTTTTCATTGTGCGCCGCCGCCGCCACCACCGCATACACGAACCTGCATTGTCACGCCGAACAATGAGGGCGCTCGGGCGTATAGTCCCCGGAAATGTAAAACAGAGAGAGCGAGAGACAGAGAGAGAGGTAAAACAATTATGATAAATGCGTTTTTTTTACTGCCGCTGCTGTTAATATCCTTCTTTTCGGTCAAAGCGCGAACGAGGGAATGAGAGGAGGAAGATAGGGTGGAAAAACGTGAGCGGAGTGGAATGAAATTCCTATAACTGTCAGTTTTTTTCTTCTGTCAGAGGGTGGGTGAAAAAAAAGGAACAATAACTTTCCATTAATTTTAGTTAAATCAGATGCTGGGGGATTAATGATACTTTGTCGTTGAAGATTTTTGGATAGTCGAGTGATTTATGATGACTTTCGAATGGTACTGAATGAACGTTGAGTGATACATTTATATATGTTGTAATCTAGTGATTGAGGGTTAATAGCAATGACTTTACACAATGATTTTTCTACGAGACATGTACATTTTGTATTTGTAAGTAGATACAGGTCGTATTCAGCAAGGCACGTCTTACTAGTTCAGGTGCATATCTACTTGCATACATAAAAATATACTGTCGGGGACACGTCGTAAATTTGAACTATTATATGCTTTTTTCTAAAATATCTCTTTTCTTAACAGTTGAGTTTTTTAAGATTATATTTTGAAGTTTTTATATCAATGCGCAATGTTTATTAAAAAATCGAATATTATAAAATTTTATTTATTGGTTATCCGCAGGTTCTTAATCGTTAGTATGATGTTTATTTCTAGAGTGCACCAACAAATTTATTAAAATTAATGCCCGTAGGTATATGTAATTAAAAGATAATAATACATTTTATTTAAAACATTAGAGTTAATTCATTTAATATTTTAACAAACACTTTTGTGAAATAAATTCTCATTATCAAATGTCATTTTACGCAGTTTATTAATCCGTTATGAGTATTTATTTACCCTATACGAGATATTGTAGAGGATAGATTAATAACGTGAATATATACTTGTACAAATATATTTATACATTTGTGAAACCCGTCCAGTACGATTTAATGCACGGATAAACATTGATTTTTGTCAAACCACAGAAGAGCGAGCCCATTTATTTTGGCCCAAGGTCTTGTCGATCAATTATATCAATTTTATTATATTGCCGTCGTAAATATTACATCAAAAAAATTATTACTTAAAGGAATATAGAATGTTAAATTACATTATTTCTTCCTTGTAAATAAAATGTTAGCTCCAATCGTAAGCAGGTTTAAAAAGTAATATTACTAAAATCAGTATGTTTCAATGATAAACTAAATCAAACTTTGTAAAGAAAGATCATCAAGTTATTAAAAAAAAAAAAACAAAATTTACGTTACATGGGTATAAAAAATGCAAGCGTATTTGCAGAACACCGAGCACAAATAATTACAATCATTAGCTCCGCAGGCATGTCATCCACCACCACAATCAGTTACTACACAGGACCCTTCATCCAATTTCAGTACCCACCAGCTATCAGCTTCAACCTTCAACACGAGAAACAACCAATAAAACACGCCAACCATCCCGAGCATTATCATCGCGCAAATTCCATCTCCTAACTCGAATTCATCCTCGCTCTCTCATATTATATAATATATTTATAGACACCCGCGCGAGATAATATTCAATGATAATTGTATATAAACGAACGAGAAAGTGCATCGCGCCGCGTAATTCTAAGGGATAAGAGCAGGGGATTAGCCCCCATGCGGATTATAAGGAACTGAAAGAAGCTTGCCTGCTGCGCTCGCTCCAAGTCCTTTTTATTTGAGAAACAAGTAAGAAAAGGGCAATTAGCGATGTAGGGGAAGGAGGAGGAGGAGGAGGGGATGATTCTCCTCTCTCTCTCTCTCTCTCTCTCTCTCTCTCTTTCACTTCACCTTCGTTCGCGCTTGTTTTTGCGGAAGCCTGGAGCTCGGGAAACCACAAGCTCGCGCCGTGTCGAGGTATAAGGGAAGCAGCTGCTGGCTGGCTTGCTGGTGTGTTTCTCCGGGTGCTGTCTCTCCCTGTTATCGCGCCTCATGAGCTTCCACGTCACGTGCACGAGACTCGGCAGTTTATCGATTCTTTCGCGAAGCGCGAGCACCTCGCGCGCGCTCACGTTCCTTTTGCCTCCCTCTGACTCTGTCTCTGTCTCTCTCTCTCTCTCTCTCTCTCTCTCTCTCTCTCTCTCCCAATCTCTCTGTCTCTCTCACTCTCTCACTCTGTTCGCTTCCGTTTGCTTCGCTTCCATTTTCTCCTCTCCTTCCGCTTTTTGCGCTCGTTTGTTCGCGTTTTTCTGTCTTCTAATGCATGTCTGCTTCGTTTTTGCGACTCTTTGTAGTGCGTGTGTACGCAATGAGCGCGGTTTAATTGCTTTTAGCGTGTAGCAAAGTGGTACTCGTTTGAGTTAAATGCACGGATGTTGGACAATAATAGTCGATACTTTTTTTATCTTGAGGTTCAGTTAAATCGCTAAATGGAAAATTATTACATACACGGTACAGATGAGCTTTGTTAAACGAGGAGCAATATTGCACATTGGTATAACATTGCAAGAACTTTTTATATGAAGCTTTAACTGGATTGCCAGTTTGGTAATATAAAAGTATGAAGTAATTTTGTAGCGCATGCACGTAGACACAAACATAGGCATAACACGAGAGCACGCTTGATGCAGCCCGCTACATTCGAGAGTTGGCTGGAACCGTTCAGCCACGAATTCTCGATATTGAGTTCCATTGGGGAGTTCCAGGCCCCCTGCGATAGACACACACACACACACACACACACACACACACACACACACACACACTTACACACGCACATATACACACACAGTCAGACAAGAAAGAAGTGAACGCGAGGCAATGTACCTAATACTACCGCCTCCCGGGTAAACGAACTCTGGGGCTCGCCTTTTCTATATAGCTTGTAGACATTGGGGCGAAATGAATCCTTGAGCAAAATTGGCTTCGCTTTTTTTTGAAGGAGTTTAATAATGCACGCGTCTAAAGTAAGGTTTAAAGATTCAAACTATACTAATAATATAATATTATCGTGTTTAAGGTATAGCTATAGGGTTCCAAACAAATTTAAAAATTAATTTTATTCTGAACTGTTGATTATATAATATAAATATACATAAATAATATGATACGCTGAAATCAATACATTACCACGAGAAGTATACAGTAAATCCAACTAAGTTTATAGTGGGAATTTGATACAACTAATTAATTAAAAATAATATTGACTAAGCGTACGGTTAGCCTGCTTGTCCGAATGTTTATCTTTTTTACAAAATACTTTGAATGCGCTGCATTTATCGAGGCATTTATTGATTACGTTTTCAATCTAGTTCATAACAGTTAAGATTCTAACCTCATATTTGATAGTAGAACTCCTGACTATTTTCACTTTGTAGCACGAACTATATTTTAATAAAGGAAACAATAAAAACAGTTTAATAACTAAAAGCTTGCTTACAACGCGAGAATAGTATGTTTTACTACATCTCTTCTCTCAGTGATGAAATAAACTTTTAAATGGAATTATACTTATCACTGTATAGATGGTTATTTTATTAAAACGAGATCACTAGCTATTATTAGTTTTTCGTATTTAATATATTATTACATATATAATATATAATTCTCTGCGTGCGATATATTAGTTTTCATAAGTTGGAAACTATACATATACATGATTTAATCTACGTGAAAATACACTATTAATACAGACTGGTATAGAGAGGTTGCATATTAAATATTGAAATTTCAAAGATGAGTATCTTAGCTTAGTAAAGATATAGCCGTTTGAAGTTTCACCGTATAATGTTGTTGTTATGAAAACAGATTACCAATTTGAGAAGAAGTCAAATTACGCTACATGCACCTTAACAAAATAATTTGATAAAATGAGGACAAAACAAAATTCCCGATTATGATGTGCTTGAGTAAATTTAAATACTTTAAATTCAGATGTTCATAATTAACATAATTAAAGAGATAATTCTATCATCATCCATGTCAGAAAGAGAGCTAAACAAGTTTCAATCTGTTATATCGCTTTTATTGAAACACAACCTTATTTTATTTTCAGTCTTAAAACAATTACTAAGAATTTCATCAATATTCGGTTGAAGATTACAAAGAAACCCGTCGACGCTTAAAATTAATTCCAAAGAGGAGACTTTCCCCACAAATAAACCGAATTTCCTTGGAAAGAGCTAGTTGCTCACGGTCCACTTTTAATTAATGCACTCGTATCCACAGCTGCTGCAGGAGCGAATTAAAGGACAGCGCTCCGCTTCCAGGCGCGCCATCGATTCTCCCTCTCCCACCCCAACCCCCTCTCTCTCCCTCTCTGTCTGTTTGTTTTCCCTCCTTGACTTTAGCCGGAACAGGCCACTCGTCCACGCGCGCCTCTCTCTGTCTCTGTCTCTCCCTCTAAGAATACACTTCTCGCCGTTTATTTGCGGATGCAGTGCACACAGATACTCTCACGTTGCGCGCGCGTGAGGCGAGGCGGCGAGAGAGGATACACAATGGGACCTACTTTGGGATTCCGCGAGGCGAGCGCGCCGCGCGCAGTTTCGCTGCTGTTTGGTGGGAATCTGAGCGCGATGAGCTAGGTTTGCGTTCGGTGCTGCGTGGCGCTGTGTGTGTGTGTGGTGTGTGCGTAAGAGTGTGTGTGTATATGTGAGTAAGTGCGTGTATGTGTGTGTGTGTATGTGTGTAAGCGCTAGGTGAATGTGTATATAGAAAGAGGTGGGGAGACGGGAAAGTATATGCGAGAGAGGGTTTGGGGGAAAGAACGATCCTGTAATTTCGATGAGCTGGCTTTCGAGGGGGAAGGTGTAGAAGTTACTTTTCGATCGGGATTGCAGGGAAGTTTCGTTTCGAGTTTACTCGCGTCGCGGCCGGGGTCGATGACGGTTTCTTGCGAGTTTTGTTTGAATTCGAGGGGTTGGTGGCGAACGAGGATGCCGAAAGTAGGCCGGTATTTTTTTTTCTTTTGCCCGTAAAATAGCTTGTCTAAGCTTGTGTCAGTTGTGCAATGATAAAATTTTAATTTTAGCTTTATTTTTAAAAAATATGTAAGATGCTTTGAACGATCAAATGAACTATCGATAGCTTATTAAAATAACTCTGGTGGAAAATTTTAGCTTATCAATTTTTAGCTTAATTAGTAGCCTAAAAATAAGCTATATGATTTCTAGCTAATTTCAGTTAAGTGCCAGTTAAGATAAATTAAAGTGACATAGAAACCAAAACAAACCTTAAACATTTTTTATTTTAACAATTTTTTAAATTTCTTTTGATAAATACTTATAGCAGTGTTAAATGATGTCTCATTTATTTATTCAATGTTCTTTAAATATCAACATTTTAATTTGTTAAAAAATTGTGTAATATTTTAAAGTAAAGAAATAATGAATAAAAATCGAGTTTTAGTATGATTAGGTAATGTAACAACTGTATCACAATTTGTTTTTATTTAATTCATATATTTTGTTGTTTTCAATTATTTTTATTCAATTACATTTATTTGCATCTGATAGCATTTTAATCTACGTAAAAGTACGAAGAAGAATTAAAGAGAAATTATGTGTCTGTAAAATATCTTAATTTTCATCAAGTGTAAACTGTCAATATAATCTTGATATTGGAATATGTAAGACGATATTTTTTATCGTGCTACTGATTTATCGCTGAACGTAACATGATAAATATGGACAAGCTATAACTGAACAGGGATGTATTGAACGTCAAACAATATTACGCATAACAAAAAACTCAAGTAATAGAGAAAAACACCAAATGATAAAATTAATTAATCTAGTTCAATGAAGTGTAGATTTCTTAAATTTTAAACTAATAAAAAAATTTCATTTCCATCGAATAATTAAAAAAAAGACTTTACATCTTCGACAGATGATTCATTTAAATATATGAGTAATAGAATATTGTACATAATTATTTAATAAATGTATTGTCATTAATTATCTCAAAAATGTATTTTTAGAATAAGTGTTTATTACAACCATTTTTCTTTGTAACTACAGACCAGGTTTGCCAAAATCTACCTAATTTTATTAAAACAAAAATTATATAAATTTTATATTGATTATCATTTATATTGAGTCAAAAAGAAATAAAAATTTATATAAATCTATAATTTTACTCACAAATACATAATATTTGTAAAAACTATGATATTTTAAGAAAAGTGATCAGTCATTTTTGAGCGATGCATAATCGATTCATCTTTAAACTATTCTCTTAATCGAGCGTCATTTATTTATTATAAGTACCTTGTTATTTATTATAATGACCTTGAAATAATATTACCCAGAAAATATTAACTTTTAAAAATGAATAATTTATATATGTTAATTTTGCTTAAGTTCAACATCCTTTTTATATTCGTTGTTTACAGTGACTCCTTCGTAAATATGCGGAAATATATTAAAGTCTACCGGCAAAATAATAGGAAACTAATTATAGATCAAGACCGCGAAACGAAATTACTTTTTATGAAGTATCCTATTATTACCGCAAGCCACGCGTGGAAGAAAAATCTCCTGTCAAAACTAACGAATACACTCTCTCCCCGATCCAATAACAAATCTCGCCGCGAAACATTGAAACCCAGAGTTCAAAAGCTCCGTCCTCGTCAGCGAACAAGAAAGAGAGAGAGAGAGAGACAGCGCGAAACAGCTTCCAATTCTCATACTCGCCGGCGGAAGACCCCCCCCCCCTTCCCCGGCAGCGCGCGATTTTAGAGAATAAACAGCAGCAGCGGCACAGGTTTTCAACCCGCTGCCAAAAATTGGCCGCTCGCCAAAGGTTCTCTTCTATCCCCCTCCCTCTCTCTCCTTCTCGTTCGTATACAAACAAAACGATCAACGCAAGCAGACAAGGCGCGTATAAAATTGAGTAAAACTCGCGCCCAATCCGACCGCCAGTAGGAAAATACTACATCTCCCCGATCCTCGGAGCTGTCAGTCTCGCGATTCTCATCGAGGAGAACGACGGTATAAGGGCTGTTTCACTCGTCGTCGATCGTCGTCGTGGAGTGCGGCGAAGCCCGCGAAAAAAAGAGGCTGCTCGGCGCTACACGCCGGTGCCGCACGCGTATAACAAGCAAACTAGAAAACTCGCGAAGTAGTCGAGGTGTCGAGAGACAGGAGCGTGAACGCGCGCTCGCGGAGAAGACGAGAGATAGTAGCTGCCGGAAAATCTAGGACAAGGTCACACGTTTAATGATATGTCCAGCTGTATAAATAGAGCGCGGTGGAGGCGTTTGCCGCCGAGAGCGCGAGTGTCTTTTTGGCCGGATTCGCTGAATATTTGGGAGGGTAAAAGGAAGAGAGAAAGAAATAAGTCAAGGGGGTAGCGCAATATTGTTGCAGTTTTCGAGTGCGAGTTGCTTCGCTTGCATCGGACACAATCAGAGAACATACATACGTCCGAGTTTTCTAAAGTCTTATATAGCGAACATTGAAAGTTTTGAAATATTTGTTAAACTTCGGTGATATGAATCCTCAGCAAACTTTTATGTCAACTTTGAAATTTTGTTTTTGATTATAACATGTGATACTTTCTAATAAGGAAAGTAAAGGTTAATATTGTTCATAAGTAAAATAATAGAACTTATTTAAAATTTGCATATAATGCCAATTATATTTCAATTTTGTATTCACAATAGATAAAGAAATTTTGAAAGTTTTCAGTTTACTCAGTGAAGTATAAAGTATATATAGGCTAGTAAAAATAGTTTAAAAATCGATATATCGTGTTTTAAATTTACTGTACACGCTCGATTTAAAGTATTTTATACAGACTCCGTATCTCAACACTTCAAACAGATTCTTTCGGGTCGCTTTTCGATTTATTTTCACCCTCAATTTTTTTTCTTGAAATGAAGTAATTTTGCAGAAGTGCTCATAAAGTATACGCGGTAATGAAGTGACGGAAGTAGCAGCTCATGAAATTTCAATTTTTTCCTTCGTTGACTCTAGACTCTAGCGAAAAATCGTCGGAGCAAGGTAATCGAATCGCTCGGGTTTGGAGACCGGCGCCTTTTTTTCCTCTTTTTCGATTCTTGGTTACTTATATAAGCACAGCAGAAGAAATGAGGAAAGATAGCAAACTTTGACTCGCTGATTGCTTCTCGACTTCGCAGATGGAACTCGCATGCTACATACCTCTGAATGATATAAATAAATGAAAAGGGGGAATTTTTAAATCATTCGCTTGAAATGTACAGCATTCATCTTTGCTATTAGCTTTATTTGAAAAGTTGTGGAAGAAGTTAGTCTTACTACGATTATGATCCGTAATATTATTGTATACTATTGATAAATAAAAACATTAAATTTTTACTTATTATTTATTATTTACTACTTATTACTTATTACTTATTATACGTTTGTATAATCTATCACTTCAATGTTATTAATTATATTCTATTTAGTTTTTCACGAAAAGGACTTGAGAATAACTTGCTTTTTTATCAGAAAGTTCATATTTTAAGGATAATTAATAGTACTGAATAAAAAATAAGAATTTAAGTTCTTGGAAAGTTTGGATGAATTTTTTTACCTGGAATCACGTTGTATGATAATTAATTACAAATTTCAATAATTTATTATTTCTGGGTAAACACTAAAATTGTAATGATACGTTTCTTTTTAAAATACTTTAAAGATATTGCATTATTTATAAATATTCTGTTAAAAGTAAAATGTTTAAATCTCTCACTTATTTGACTTGACCTAGAAAGAATTAAAACAAGTAATGAAATAAATCAACAAGCTTTAAAAGATCGCTTGCGTGAATCTTTTTATATAATTCAAATTCACACAGTATTAAGCTCGTGCTCTTATAAATATAACATTCCTTCAAAAAAAGGATGAAGGGCACGCACTTTTAAATAACGTCCTTCATTTATAAACGTTAGCGCAGCTCCTAACGTTATCCCAAATCATGACGGCGACATCTCTTTCAAGTCGGTCACGATTCTTTTCCTTTTATCTCAAGGAAAATATGGTAATTCTGGATGGATTTTTCCACTTGTGATCCTCGGAAGATCTAAACTAGGCTGCTGTCACACTAATTTCTAGCCATTCGTCGGACGGAATTCCAAACTTTTTCTGTGCGTGAGCGTGTATTTTTGCAGAAGGCGTTAGAAAGAATCAGGCAAAGGATCGGCAGAGAATCAGAAAAAAAGAGAGAAAGAAAGAAAGAGAAGGCGTAGAGCGAGAAAGAGAGAGGGAGCAAGAGTGAAAGAGAAATTGAGAGGGATAGGGGGCGGGGGGGGGGGGGGGGTAGAGAGAAAAGGAAAAGAAGTAAGGTAAATGCGAGGGTGTCTTATCGGACGTTATCATCGGTCAGGTTGAAAAATGTCACTGAAAGCATATGTCGGGTCTCGTTCGTACCTTCGTTTTACGCAAGTTCTGGATGGCTCTTCGCCGATAACGTACGTTCTGTGCTTTCTCCCTTTTGTTTTCTTTCTCCCTCTGTCACTGGCTCCTTTTCTGACGTTAGTTTAGTGAGTCTCTTTTTCCCTTGGCGATTTTTATCTTACGGTTCCCTCGTTACATACGACCGCCAAGTGTTGGATTACAAAAGAGGGTGCAAACGCTAAACTTGGATTTTATTAAAATAAATTCTGCTGACAAACGGGTAATAAGTATGCTTTAACTGAAAACTGTAGCTAACCTCCCCATAAAATATACGAATCTGCGCATTATGTAAATTTCGATTTTTATAAAATTATAAAGAAGATATGTATGAATTTTTTTATTTGAATTATTATTATATTACGCATTTTTTTGTTGAGATTTTCAGTTTCAAAATATTTACATGAGTTTTCTAAGAGAAAATGGATTACCTCATGTAATTAAATATGATTATATGTACAAATCGCTGCTAACTGCTTTAGCAGAAAGCTTTCTCAAAGAGAGGTTCTGAAAATTTAAGTCAGATCGAGAGGCTTATAATGGAAATTGGGAGAGGTCATTATATATTGGATATTCGAACTACTAGTATATTATGTACCTAGGGTGGAAAGTGCCCACTTTGCCCTTGGTGCACACCATATTAAGCGAGGCTAAATATATATAATAGCAATTTTCCGAAAAATTTTAGCGGGCGCAAAAACGGGAAAATCGTGCATGTATGACAAAAAATAAATTAGGATATAATAAATTCACAAAGCACAAGAGTTTTTAAATATAAGACTGAAAAAACTTCAAACTCAAATAAATTTTTAACATGTACGCACGCGAATAATTCATTATTATTGTTAAAAAAATTATTTTGAGCCCTTTCATTGATCGAATTAAAATCATGCATAATTTAAGAATAATGTACTTTTTGTGTCACATAATATACATACGCACACACACAACCACACACGCACGCACGCACACACGCACGTACACATGCACACATGCACACACACACACACACACATACACACAAACAACCCACACACACACACACACACACACACACACACACATACATATATAGTTAGACATTTTTTCAAAAACCCTTATTTCTGACTCAAAAACCACGAAAACATCGAAATTTATCAATATCACTCATAAAAAAATTTTCACCGTCTCAAAGCTTTCTCTTTGAGAAAGTAAAAGAATATGTAATTATTTGGTACTACTGTGTATTACCATATTTAATCAAATATATAAACGAAAATGTTGGACACTTGCGAAAACATGTAATGGAATGTTATGAACTATAAAATATATTCATACGCGATATGGATTATGCAATCGAATGTCGATTACATAGTAATATAATAATAATATAATTATACATACTAATATATTATCATGTACGATTGTATATAAGCATTTATTATTATAATATGTTGAGTCAAAATTCATTGTCGTAACTTCTGTGTCACGTATGTTCAAATATGATTGTATACTATTGTATATAATTGTACGTTTATAATATTTATTATTACATGTAAGTATATGTATTATCTTAACATGTGTCCATGGTTTTATTTTAGTACTTACACTAATATATGATTATATTATTACATGTAGTCGTATACAATTCCATTTATGGTTGCCATGTAATCACATATAATCATATATAATTACAAACGTACCATTTTTCTACATCTTCTAAAACAGAGATCATATTCCGTTATTTTCACGAAACTTCTGTAAAATTAATGGAATACGTTATCCATAACCTGATATATAAAAATTTGTATGTACACTCGACGTGGGAAATATCTGGTCGAAAGCATTTGAAATTTTTTTAAATCCTCCAATGAGGTTAGCGAAAACGTGCGTTTGATCCAATGCAATCCAATTAAATTACAGTATTTCAACAAAATTCAAACGCATTCGACCAGATATTTTCCACGTCAAGTGTACCTCTATCAACAGTTTGTTGAAGATTCTTAAATTAGAGTTTCTTCAATTCATGAATGTTGAAAATTTATATTGAATCGACTTTGGTCAAAAGATATTCATAGAATATTGTCAAACTACAATAAGACATAGTCCACGAACGGATTAAACGAATTTTCAAGGATTAGGCGCTTAAATTATGACTAATAAATTGGCTTTCACTAAGTTAGGTTTAAGTCATAGATTTAAGCTTTGATCGATGAGACACTTATAATTGTAATGCAGAAACTTTAATTGAGAAAAGTGCGTAAGTAATAATAACTTTCTTACATAAATTTCTACTTTAAGCTTAATGCCCTTATGGCATGCGAAATATCAATAAATATTCATCTTTGAAAAGTAAGATAAAGTAATTCTATTATTGGAATTACAGTACAAAGTACCTGTGACTAATTGGCGGATATGATTTAATTTCGTTATTGTTCATAGACATAATTATAATTGCAATAAATTAAAATATTGGATCGTACCTTAAGTATGAAAAAATTTATTATGACAATAGGTATAAAAATAATGATAATATTTAAAAAATTATAAAATTTTAATCATAATTACTATACACGAATTTTTTAAGAGCATTATTGTGAATTATTGCAAAAGATATAAAAATGCGACATATGCAATTTCTGAATATGTCATCCATCATTTGTATAAAGCAAACGTGTGCCACATTCGATAACGATTTTACACGTGTACTCGTAATATTGCGAAAAAAACGAATATCCTTTTTTCGAGCGCTCACAGAATCTCAGTCATATCGAACGATATACATCAAACAAACCGACAGATTACGATAAAGTAATAGTACATGACGTTGAAAATGCGTCGAGCGCCCTTCAATACACGCGCGCGATGTTTCATTATCGGTCGTGGGGGCGATCGATCTGTTTTCGGCTCTTCACGATTGCCTTATCTGCAATGAAGAGAACGATATCACGCCTTATCAACAAGATTTTGCGTAATGGCGCTTGTCCGAAGGGTTAAATAACTGCCGCGGCTTTCCGTTTCCCGTTGGCTGATATACATGTACGACGTCGTATATCCACGATACTCGATTTTATGGTATGTTTACAACCTGAAATGTTCCTAGTATCTATTTGACATGGATTCTTAATTATCTCATTTATTGAGACTTGTGAATTTGAGACGAATCATGCGAGTTATTTATTTCTCATAGTGGCAGTCTTGTGAAATTATAAATAAAAGTAAAAAAAGTTTTGCTGAAAACTTGGGTAACTCATAGAAACATTTTTTGAGGCCTATTAAAAGTGAAAATATACTAACTTTGAAAATGTCTACTAAGATGTGAATTTTTTATATGAGTAAATTTTCAAAATCAGCGTATCTCAAAAAACATAAACATAATATTATATACATTTTTATAATATTTAAACCTATCGTATTCTCGATTTCTTGTAAAGGCACATACATTTCCTTTACAAGAGTTTTATTCTTTACCGATATCTAATAGTATCCACAAAAAATATGAACCAAGCAGAATCTGGTAGTTTCTCCAGATCTAAAGAGATCGTCTTGACATTATTGTGATAAAACCATTGTTTTCTTTATTTTTTATCAATATTATCGTACACAATTAGTGTTAACTCAGACGTTTGTCCTTTGGAGGATGCGTACACAATACCAATATTTCACGATAGCAATACAAAATTAGAGTCAAACTGCTTGAACATAACACATACATTTCAAATGGCAGTCGTGGCCCATGCTGCATAAGTTCTTTTAAGAACTTTTAATTTTATAATTCCAGGAACGATAACTTTAATCCATTTTTCATTACATTATAAACTGTTAACTTAAATACTTTTGGAGAAATTTCTTCAAATTTCCTTTAATAAAATATAGTTTAAAGTACATTACATTAACTGAGATTTTTTAAAAGTCATGGGAAAATTTTACAAAAAATATAAGTGCTTGAATCGTAGTAATGGCGATAGTAATTGAGCATTTGATCATGTACTTACATATGCGTGTGTGCGTCAGGCCCGGAACCAGAAGCCTTCCTTAGGGGGGGGGGGGGGGGGGGGAGGCGAAAAGTATGACATACGCATCAGTTATTACTTATTAATAACATATTTAATGTTACTACTTATTCATAAAAATTGTTTAAAAGGTGTTAATATTTAATATTAATAAATAATAATTAATATATAATATAGTTTTAGTATTACTATCTATTACATTGTTCACATCTATTTGTTGCGATTGAATTGCTTGCAAAATTTAGATTATATATGTTTGGAAATGAGGGACCGAGAGGGGCGGGGGGGGGGGGGTTGCCCTCAGTACCCCTCCCTTGGATCCGGGCTTGGTGTGTGTGAGTACGTGTATGTGTGAGTGTATCAGCATATCTGAAGAAGCATTTATCAAATTTGAAATTTTCATGACTTATTTTCTTCGATCTATTTTTGTTTTCGGTTTCATTCCATCCATTCAACACTTTCGTTTTAGGTCGATTTTTCAATTTTAAATGTTTTTAATTTTTTAGTAAAGTAGAGGTAGTGCCACAGAAATAATTTGCTAATAAAAATTATAACAAAATTCATGGTAAAGATTACTGTGAATTACGATAAAACTGAGATACTCTGACTTTCCTTATGATTGTATTATTCCAGTACTTTTTACTAATATTTTGCTATAAATTTTACCGCACTAAATGGTAAAATTTGCCTGATTCGAGAAAAATCTCTATGTATATAATTAAATTTTAGTGACCTTCAGCTGAAATTTCCTAGACCCTGTCGATAGTAGACAGCTGATGAAGGATGACAGCTACACACAGTTTAGGTTAACTCTAATATAAATGTGTATAACGTACTTTCATGAGTATTAATGATGCTGTTATAGCAATTGGAAAAAGAGATCTACATTTTTAAGAAATATTTTACACTGATTTTACCACCTATTCGGTTGTATAACTTTATATATTCCATTATTCTGTTACTTTTCTCTAAAGTTCATACAGGGATTAAGTACGGTAATATTTATATAAATATGTAGTAAAAAGTGCCGGAAAGTTGGAATGTACCTCGTTTATCGTAACTCACCATGATCTTTATCGCGAATTTGGTCATAATTTTTATAAGAAAGTTCTCCCTGTGCATTTATAATAAATACATAGAACGAGTTTCCAATTAATAATCTTTCATCTCAAGATTTTTTGAATTAGCTATCTCAGTTCTTTTGATACAAAGAAAAACGTCATTTAAAAAATGTATTATTCAATATCGTTGGACCTATTGAGTTTAAAGTTGCGTTATATTATTTTAGGTGTATATTATTTTAAATTTATTAACGGTTACCCCTGTTCTCCGAGACCGCACTTCATCAAGCCAGGTTTTGCTGTACCCAGCCGTAACTCGTGTAATCAGAAAGTTCCGCCTAGGTTATGCGACGCTAGGTGGCATTACATTTTATTCTGGCACTTTCGAAACCCATACCTCCCCCTGAATCCTATGTAACGACACATAATCTATGTATTCCCTGCTGTAGTGGATTCTTTCAAGAATTTAAATTTTTTTTTAGTTATGAAGTTGGACACGGGTGCGTATTATTTCCCACGTACAGTTTTACGTGACAAAAATTGAAATGGGCACAATTTAATTGCGCAAAATAAAGAAAAAATTGAAGAAAATTTTGAATGAATCCATCATTGCAGCAGTATCTATGAATGCATTCACACACCGACTAATACGTAGTTGCATGGATACATGATCTCTATTTACACTTACTAATATAAATTCTAATATTCATACAGGATGTCTATAATTGGGATATATGAGGAACTCTACAAAAAAATCGGCCATAAGTAGTTCGAAAAACGACGAAAACGTAAATGAGGCATGCCTCTACCACTTGATTTTTCTTGTTGTATAGGTCCTAAATTATACGAGAAAAAATTCCAACATTCGAAAAAGACCTTATGACAGTTTTATCTGTACATATAAATATACCCATTATAGATATACAGATATATCCATTTCTCTTGTGGGAATTTAACATAGGAATTATGGACTAAAAACAGTCATCATTGATATAACAATCATTTGGCTCCTGAGGATGCTTAAAACTTTCTAATGCAATAAAATATAAAGTCGAAGAAAAGATCGTTTGTTTGAGACGTACAGCATTAAAAAAGTTAAAAAATATTCAAAGTTATGGACGGTTAAATATAGTGAATAAACACGAAAATATAATGAAAAATGAAAATTTACAAATATAAATCATTTTTTCGTGTTTATTCACTATCATTGATTGTTTATAACTTTTAATGTTGTTAGCGCAGCAGGTCTCAAATTAAAGCTGTTTGCTTTTACTCTGTGATGTCTGTTTTTAATCCATAATTGCCATATTAAGTTTCCATAAGAGAAATTAATATATATAAAACTATGTCACAAGGTCTTTTTTGCATACGTTGGAAATTTTTCTCGCACATCACTTTTTGAACCACTTATCGATTGTCCGATTTTGTAGAATTTCTGGTATACAAGGTATTAAAAATAGGAATAAAAGCAGGGTGTCAGTAAGCGAAGAGGGATGGGCTAATAATCCAATAATCCAAGTTTTATTCTTGGGTTACAATACTAACCCTATAACCTAACTTGTAATCCTGAGTTTTTAATAATTCTTTAATGTATTCAATGTATTTCTTTAGAAAATTCTGCAAATATTTTTGATAGCTTTCAAATAAACTAAAATAGCAAAGCCGTTTTTTCCCCATTTACGTTAGTTTGTACTTCCTCCTTAAGTGCCATTCCATTTTATTAGGTCAGCTGTCTTACCGTATTCATCCGAAAGGTTTTTATATCGCACATAAATAATGCGCTCAACTAAAAGTCGAATAGCCAATGATTTAAAAGTACGGAAATAACGCTCTACCTCCCCTACTTTAGTAATTTTCAGAGTTTTCGCTCGAGAATGCAACAATACCTGCATAATAAGCCTCGCAACGCTAACGCGCAGTGACTCTCTCTCTCTCTCTCTCTCTCCGTCTCGCTCCCTCCCACTCTATCCCTCTTCTCTCTCTCACTCTCCATCGTGCAATTAATACACCCATCCATACAATATCGCGACAGGCCGCTCGCGGTAATTACGCGCGACGCTGCGGGGGACCAGCGTCGCAACCGACCACTATGCACACACACGCACATACACACACACGCGCTACAGCATCCGACGGGACCGGGGAAATTTGCTATTAGCGCGCGGTGGCGCTCCGCGTGCAGCACTCACCTCGAGTAGTAGTAGCCGTCGCCTCCATTTCCCGCGATTATGCCGGACGTACTGAGAAGACGCTGCACACGCGTATACAAGCGGAGGCGCCGAGGCTCCGAAATAACGCGTGTGCCGACGCGGCGCGGGGCGGAGCGCGAGGGGAAAGGTCCGATCGAAATAAAGCGCCGGAGGAATATTTAAAATAGAGTGCGATGCCGAGGGAGGGGGGAATTCGACACGTGCTGCTGCTGTTGCTGCCGCTGCGGTTGGGCTTTGATTACAAGAACGTCCAGAGCTGCCTGCCGGATCATCTCCACGCGGAATTTCGAATGCAGAACGAGCATCGAACGAAATGCGAAGGCACAGTGTTGTGCCGATCGCTTGTGGTTGAGAATAGGGAATATCAGAGTTTTCCTGCTTACAAATTATAGTGATTATTATCCCTGAAACTGCAATTGTAGATTATTTGCTACGTTCACTAGAAATTAATTGTCTGACGCAGAATTAAAAATAGCAATATCGGACTAGCAAACAATACGTATGTGAAAAAGTAATGCGCGTGTATAAAAGCGCCCAGCCAGAACAATTGGGCGAATGTTATTTTTACGTTAATAAATTACCAGATTTATTGCATTAACAAATTATAAAAAAAAACTCATTCCAAATTTGTAATCATCAACTACCCTTAAAACCCCTTGTATATTTCAAAGTATAATAATTTTTTTAGTTATTAATAATTTATAAATAATTTTTCACACAAATTGTTTAGACGCACCCATGCGACACTGCCAGTTATGGCCAGGTTTTGCCTTGATGCATTGGTGCCTCCGTACCACTAAACGGTTTACAAAGATTACAATTTTTTATTTATATATATATATATATATATATATATATATATATATATATATATATATCTTTTTTTTTATCTAATATGTGTCCTGGATTTTTAAGGGTTAATATGGTTTTCATCATAATGAACACTCTGAATTTTGATTCTCTTAATTGTACAAATTTTCTATACGTTGAACTTTGGAACTTAAGAAAGTAATTCTACATTTAAAATTCAATTAATCTCTACGTGGACATTCTCTTTGATTAAGACGTGTATACAACCAGGGCTCTCGAAGATGAGGTCCAGGTCATACGCATTGGTAAAAATCAAGTCTAGATTGTGCCTGTCGGTGAAGAGGTCCAGGTATTACGTACGGAGAAAAATTAAGTCTATACTCTCTAAATTAGAGCCATTGAAAATTCACTAATTCATAGTGAATAATCACTTATTGAAACAGTGAAAAGTACGTCACTGCAAAATAGTCAATATTCACTAGTTGAAATAGTGAACAAGATTATGAAAAGAAACTGAAAAGAATATTTGCATAATTCTGAGTATGACGAATATTTTTATTATTATATTTATAAAGTACATAGATCTAATATTATTAAACACTTTTTTATTTACAGTTAAAGGCAGAAATTCCCGTATATAAATAAATAGATAAAGTTATCTAGTGTACATGTTTAAATAAGTAATTATTATTGCCAAAAATTACTGGCTCTAACATCATTTTATTCATCTTGCAATACGCACGCTTAGTCTACTTTTCTACTTAGTCTTTATCTTTCCTTAAGATTTACAACCCTTAATGTTCTTTGGTCTTAATTGGTTGGTACTTTTCTTCAACTCAAACCCACGAATTACAGGTGATCGATTCCACATAATCTAATACATGTACTTGATTTTTTTCATGTAATTTTATCACGCGGAAAGTGATTTTTGTTACCAACAATGGTACAAAAGCCAACGAAATCTTCAATTTTATCTTCAGTAATATCTTTATCCCGCTAAATTCTTTAGAAATAAATTCTGTGTATTTTTCTACATAAACCTACAAATTTTTAATGTAATCTATTATGTGGAAAATCCTTTTAAGTTAATTGTACTCAACAGTGCGACTGGCAAAGGGTTAGGAATATCGATGTATATAGGTGCGTGCACCTATACTTACTTATATTCTTTATAACCTGCATGCATAAAAAAGCTAGTTTTTAATTTCTCTTGAATTTACGCTTCAGACTATTAGTTACTAAATGTACGTATCAAACTATGACCTAATACACTTTAATTCCATATAAATTATAATTTCGGTCATTATTACATAAAGTAAACTTATACATTTTCAAGGTTATTGTAGAGAAATTCATTTTTTCCTAGTATGTTCTGTTCTGATAAGCTTAATGTTATTTTATAATTATTAAGTATTTTATTTTCTTGTTATTACATAGCTAAAAAATTTTTTCATTACTGTTGGAATTCAACGATACTCATACACACACATAGATGCACCCTCACACACACAGATATGCAGAGCAGCAGAAGCTCTAAGGGGAAAGCTGACGTGCACTTTTTATGACACTTTCCCCGGGCCCAAAGGAACAGCTAGAGGAAGGAAGCAGAGAGAGGAAGCCTCAGTCCGAACAGAGACACAGCGCAGTCAACGTCACCAGATACAGTGTTAAAAATACTTGACATGCGTGCATTTATAATTTAAGAAACTAAAGATTATATTCTATATTACAGTGTGCATTATATTTACATTACATTATATTTTATAACTCTTATTTTTGTTAGTTACGTGCATAACCACTGTTATAATTATATTGTATTTATAAATAAAGTTGTCTTATAAATAAACAATGAATTCTAACAATTACTAATAAAAAATTGCATCTATCGCACTTAACAAGTCGGATAACAAATTCTCGTATTGAGATATTTAGGTGTGAATTTAGAAAATTAAAGAATTTTTCAAACTTATAAATACATCATTTATTTTTAAATAATTTATTGTTTCATAATTATCTATCAAAATTTAGAGATTTTATTTATTATTTTGTTCGATAATACTTATTATACAATCATGAATATAACAGAAAATATATTACTAATATATCATCGAAAACTATAAATATACAATTATAAAACTAATGTATTTTAATACGGTTCAAGGAAAGTTAAAAAAATCACACCTTCTTTGTATGCGTACATTAAAGAACAGGAACTATTGGCGCGCCTATAGATATCGATATTCCTAACCCTTCTCCAGTCGCGCTTTTGAGTACAATTAACTTAAAAAGACTTTCCACATAATAGATTACATTAAAAATTTGTATATTTACGTAGAAAAATACACAGAATATATTTCTAAAGGATTTAGCGGGATCAAGATATTACTTAAGACCATATTGAAGATTTCGTTGGCTTTTGTACCGTTTTTGGTAACATAAATCACTTTCCGCGTTATAAAATTACATGAAAAAAATCAAGTACATGTATTAGATTATGTGGAATCGGTTATATAAAGTATTAGCAGGTTCAGCGTTATAGGCTTTGCAATAAAAATTAAAAGTCACTAAAATTTAGGATTTTTGAATCTTTAAATACCTTCCACATGATAAATACTGATGAAACTTGGCTAATATATCAATTAAAATATTGCTGTTGTAATTCATAATAAGTTTTCGTGGTCAGGGCTTAACTTTAAACGTAATCGAAATTATTTAACTATTTTAGGTTATTTTTATACTATCCACGTGTTTTATTTAATTTTACTAAAACTCCGCACAATAGATTCTTTAATCATTTAGAGTTTAGTGGAATCGGAATTAGTGGGTTTGCACTTCTAAAATACCTATAATACAAATTTTGTACTTACTTCCAAGAACGTTCCAAACTTTAATGACATAAAAAACTGAGTTACAATAATAAAAAATACGATGTAGGAATTGTATTCTGGGTTCGACATCCCTTAAGTGCGAGAGCGCTTGCGTAAAATGGAGAGTAAAAATGGCGAAAGATATAAGGTTTTGTATCATCGGCATATAATTGTGACTTTGATTTGTAGCCCGTGAGATTAAAGTATTAGGTTTAGATAAGAGAAGTTCAGTAAATGCTGATCTAAAGACATTGCATTAACAATTAATTGGCCTAAAAGCACAGATTTTTCAAATTCTCGATAAAGATGCTCAAAAATGACAATTTTTATATAAAAAATTATTCAATGTTCCTAATCTGTGTACGGAACTTTGTTGCTTGTATTACTGATGCAGTGTCTGGTACTTACAGTAAAGCAATGTAAAATATTGCATATATGTATGATATGTATGTGCGTTTTTATTTGTAATAATAACAACTGTAAAGAACGGAATGGTTATCGAGTAGACTGTATCACTCATAACTAATATATGTTCTATCAATAAATATACAATTATATATAACCTTGCCTTTAATCATTTCACAAATAAAATGACAACATATCTTTTAAAATACGATTTATGACTATTTCGGAGTTTATTCGGATTTCGCAGCTTTCACTGCTGCCGAAACCTGATCAATTGAGGTTTTTCGTTTCCTATTTGTAAAAATAACATGTTCAAATCCTGTTACAATAACAATTATGATGAAACAAATAATTTTGAGTTTCTATGAAGTTCTATTGTATTTGATAATTTTATATTTAATTTCAATTTCAATAATAAAGGTCGACTTTTATTTAAACCTGGATAAACGTAGTTTCAAAAATAATAAATTTGTACAAAAAGTAGTGTAACCCTTTATTGCATCTATAAAGCTTTCTAAATTCACGGCCAAAATACCACAGAAACAGCCAAGCTGTATTCACAAGACTTTTTTAGGTAGCACAGCCGAACTGTTTGCTGGGTTTATAGCTAATTTATTTGTTAGCGTAACAAATTTTTTTGATAAATCAGCAATTGCATTCTGAAAGAAAGCTTTGTTTTATGTGTTCTAAAAAGAAATACAGATCTCCTGAGCTCCGATTAGAAAAGACGTATCTTCTTCTAGGTTATTTTAAGCGTTCAGAACCATAACGAATTAGTCCATTTTGGAAATTCTGTAAACGCCCATAAAAATTTTGGAACTGTTTGTTAACCACGTCACACACCCATACACACATACATATTATATACACACATACACTCACATACACATCCACACGCACTCACGCACACGCACACGCACACGCATATGCACACGCACTCGCACGCACACACACACACACACACACACACACACATATACACACGCACATGCACACACACGCATACACGCACCCACGTATGCACGCACACACGCACATACACACACGCACGCACATACACGCTACAAACATTTTTTAAATAGTGATTCGGATGTAATTAAATAGATGATGCCACTTCGCAAGCAAAGTTATAACAACTGCTCCATTATACACCATGCTCCGTTATACCCCAGTCTCCCCTATATGTTTCACGCCATGCTCAATCTGTTCATTAAATTATTAAGAATAAAATGATTATTATTATATTATGAAATTATTATAAAAAGAATATATTAATATGATTATTATTATGAAATAAAATGATTATATTATGAGTTATTAATTCCTTCCAACCAGAGATTTTACAATAGCAATCATATAAATACTTTCGTTGATGTACAATTCTGTACTGCTCGTACGGGTAAGAACTTTTCATTTATAAACCTGTGTAAAAGATGCTTTGAATGTTGAGCTTTCAATAATTAAGCACATTTTGCTCATGAGTCAGTAGAGTTGAGTTCAGTTTACTAATCCATCAGAATGGCAATACGGCTGAACTTTAGATATTCTTATAATTGAAGCCCCTCCATTAATGCTACGGCGATGCATTGAATTATTCGTTTTAGGTAGTGTCGAATTGCATGCCTGCTTTTTTGGCGCATGCGTATGGTAATTTTTCGTAGAGAGGCAATTTGCTGCTTTATTGTTGCTGGAATACGGGGTTTCTCTGCCCTGTTCATCTGATGCAGACCAATTGGAATAAACATGTCGTTTCACGAGCAGGAGATTTTATTTGTTACTGCGAGATTCGGTTCAATCATTTTGAAAGTAGGTCGTTAGAAGCACTCTCGTCCTTGGAAATTATATTGTTACTGAGCTTGTCTCGAATGTATACAATGTTTTGTTGCATTCACATTAAATTTTTAATGTAGAATGTCAAGAAAAAAATATAGATTATTTGGTACATAAGTGGTATAATCCGGGTATGGTAAGACTTATGATAAAGAAGTCAATTTAAGAAGGTTCGATAGTGAAGTCAAAATGATAAGATCTTTCTGAAAATTTAATATGCCATTCTTCTATGAAGTTTACGATAGGATGTGAAATTTGAAAGAATTAGCCATTACCGGTTAAAAGATAATTGACTTGAAAGTTTGACTCTTATATACGCTCTTATGAGAGCGGCTTGTAAACTGACAATAAAATTAGAGTTAGATTATGTAAAAATGATAAAAAAGAAATGATAAACTATGCAAAATATTGGAAAAGTATTAAAGATCATGTACTTAAAATTTTAGAATGAATAAGAACACCGATTCCGAGGACTAAGCGAAAATGTAAATAAACACACTAGCTTGTAGGCTGCGCGAGGAGGTGCGCGCTACGAGGGAAGCCTGTGTGCGGTGCGGGGGGACTCTTCTTTCCTCGCCCCACATGGGAGATCTATCTAACCTCCTTAAAATTCTGTAAGTACCAAGTAATTGTTTCTATTTTATATTCCAGTATAATATGTAATATGTAATAAAAATAGGTTTTAAAATTAGACCGTACCTTCATTTAATAAATATTTCAGCTTTTATCTTCAAATCTACTTGACCCTAGAATCACGCACGTTACTTTTTACTGAAAGAAATGCCATTTTTTCTATAAAACAGTAGCTAAATATTTCAAATAGCATTTTAAAGATAATAAATTTTAATTTTAATTCACGAGTCTTCGAATCTTGATTATTTATCTTTTATTACTTTTTACAAACCTTAGAATCAAAGTTTGATTTTTAAAAATATACATTTTTCATAATAACAGATAAGCTCTTGACTATAAATAAATTTAAGAGAGCGTTGTTTTGAAGAAGAGTTCAAAGGTTTTAAAAGTAACTAAGGTTTGTTTTTTTAATTGTGTTACAACGTTTTTAACATTTTATATAAATATTTTCTTATTAATTAATAAAAATTATCTTTAAAAACAAATTCAACTTGTTTACATAAAAACCTTGTAATAAATAAAAGAAATATGATTAACTTTGGTTACTAGACTTTTTTCCATGTGATAGAGGATTGATAATTTCAAGACTAATAACTAGTTATTTTCAACAACTGTTCTCGGGCAAACAATAAGTATTAATAAATATTACAATTTTTTCATTAACATTATATCGTCTTTTATCGTCAACAAAGCTATTATTATTTATTGATAAAATAATATTTTAAACAAAAGTGTTCAGAAACTGCTCAGGAAAACCTTTTCATTTCTACTAGAGTTCAATCGACGACTTATTAACAATATAAACTCATATCTTTCAAAAATTCAAAATAAATAGGTTAAAACCAAAGTACGAAATAAGCATATACATCATGATTAATGTACTCTATAAAATAATATTACTGTTCGTTGCACACCTTCCAACGTTTTGCATTATTCATTTACAATATGAATATTATAATTGAAGAGTCGGATACACTAATGGTACCAGTACTTATTTAAATGATTTTTGTCTCGGATAATAATGCTCGGATAAAGGAACAAAAATATAGTGTTGTAACACTTGTTCATTTTGTTATTATTTGAGATAAAAATCATCAAAAAAGTGCTAATACCATTATTGCATCCAGCCCTTCAATTATACAACTCAGTCAAAGAAAGTAATTAATAGTGTATTGTGTACCACGAGGTAAAGTAGGCTTTTTTCGCCCGCGTGTGAAGTTTGCAATACGAGAGGCAAGCAAGCACGAGCCGAAGTCGAGTGCGTATTGCGAGCTAAAGACGAGCATTGCAAACACACAAAGGCGAAAAAGGCCTCTCCCCCATGGTGCACACCGTATATTTTGTCAAACATGTATTGATAACGTGCTTTTTTATGCCTATGAAGCGAAACTAAATTTGGCCGATTTTCGATACGGTGCAAGCACATGCTTGTTAGACTATGAAATCAGCCTACTAAGGTGTTTAGGCCCACCTAAATATGTGGTATCATACGGATGGTACTTGATGTTTAGGGGTGTCTAAACTCTCTTAAGGCTTAATTTTGAAAATCAGCCTGCTAGAGTGTTGGTATCATCCGAATGGTACTTCATGTTTAGGGTTGCCTAAAACCACTTAGAGATGATTTTGGAAAATTTACTTTTGCGCCCGCTGATTTGATAGCTCGCGTAAAACAGCTACTTTAGTCCCGCTATATGGGCATGAAAAACCCCGTTTTCGTGCAAGTGTGACAAAAAATTCCACGTATGATATCAAGTCAAGTATTAACTACTATCATGTATTAAAATAATTTCAATAGCTCTTCTAAATATTTCGATTCATCAATTCAAGTCCGCAATTGCTTTATCAAATTTTCATTAACATAAGCCCTCTGCCCATTTGTTAATTTCTCCCCTCCATACAAATTAAAATAAACCCTCCCTAAAATAAACCCCGAGTTCGAGGGCGCGCAGAAATTTCCCTGGTAAAGTTTCCTTGAACTTCGAAACGCTCTTAACTTTTTATTACTGAAAAGAGCAGCGAAGAGGAGAGTCCCGGACTCGGTTTACTGTGAGCCCCTTGGCAGCAGCACTTCAACCCCTTTTTTTATTAATACCTCCGTCCTTCGCCGTCAACCTGTACCTCCTTGATTCGCCATCCCTTCTCTGATTTCGCGCTACGCCGAACATTATACGGCGCGATGAAATTCACCACCACCGCTGCGCCGTAATGCCTGTACTGCTCTGTGCTCCTCTCGTGGCTTTGAGAAAACGAGCACCGCGGCGGATAGGGAGAGAGAGCGTAACGATCCGCGTATTTCTCAAATTCGGGGCGCTACTTGGTTCTTTATTCTACTGACTCTCGTATTCGCGAGAAGCGCTGTTATTGGCTGTCTGAGTAATAATGGATTTGTGGGAAAAATCGGGCTTTAGATTTGGTCCCTGAGAATTATACCTTATGCACAGAGAGAATTAGAAATCACCGTATGATGTTTCGCGCATTAATTACTGGTTAGAAGATTGGACATGAAAAATGTCAAATTTTCGCAACACGCTTTACTCATTAATTTCCGCGCATTAACTAGTGATTTCCGCACATCATTGAGTAATGTGCAGGATATAACTGGTTCATGTGCGAACATTAATGAGTAATACGTGTTGCGAAAATTTGACAGGTTTCTTGTCCAACCTAACCAGTAATCTGCGACAGATCAGTTAGTGATTTCTAATTCTATCCACGTGGAAAACATTTATGAAAATGTTTGCTAGAGATTTTTTGCAAGATTTTAGATAGGATTATTCACACGCTTTTCTGCAGAGATTTAAGAATATGTAGAATATTCTGTAGGTATTTACCTGCAGAAAGATATACTATAAGAATTTTGAATAAAAAAAACAATAAATTTTAGGTTTTAACGTTTTAATTCCTACAGAGGAATCTGCTCGCAAAAGCATTGCAGAAATACTTGCAGAAAAACTTGCAAGGTCTAAAAGCTGTGCAGGAAATCGTGCAGAACATACTACACAAAATTTCGCAGACATTTCTAAAAAAAATTTCCATAAAGTTTATTTCTAGATCCCGGTCCTGTCTATAATCAGATGCATTTTAACACCCTGCAGACTCATCTGATGAATAGCAGTAGGTCAATGCCTCAGACGATTTGTAGGTTAAACGATAAAAACATAGACATGTATGGATTTCAGGCTGTTTATAGTACATTATGTAACAAGGGCAAAAAGTCGAATATTTTTCCCGCGGGCGAGTTTCACCCGAGGGAAAAATCGACTTTTTTCTCAAGTTACATATAGTACTTTAGGCCCATCTCAACTGTGGCCACTTTTTGACTTGGAAAGCGGGACTAATGGACTGTTATAAGACAATCGAAAATCAGGGTTATTAGTAGAACTTGATAAAATCTTGTATCTCATGCTCATAGTTCACTTTAATTTAGATGCTACTATTTGGATAGAAAATTGTATACTTAAACTGAACATCTAACTAAACTTTGATATCTGATTTTCTTAAAAATAATGTTTTGACGCTCCTTACGAAAAATACTAGTTCTGTGTTAAGACATTTTATACAAACTAGTAATTTTTTAATTCACCGATAATGATTATAAAACTTTTTTAATCTCTCCAAAGGCTAGTCTTTATACGATGCACCTGAAAAGAACTACTCGTAGTTCTTTTTTTTGAGAAATCTAAAATGAGCTAATCTTTGTACGAAGCGTCGATTCAGAGCGTGAAATGTATATATACACTTGTACAACGTCAACTGGCAGTTAGTCTCCAGATAGACATATAGGGATGCTGCATTTTTATTTGTATGGATAATAATAACTGAAAATTGTCTGAAGTTCGTAAGAACATAGGACCATTTAAGATAATTTGAACGCTGAAAAACTGAAGACTAGTAAATTAATTGAAATTTTTACAGATTACAGATTACAGATAATACGTCCATAACATGCTCGGAAAGTTCATGAAATTTGTATAGGCTCTTATGACAGAGATTTAGAGATTCAGTAAAATACATTACATTTGTTATTGCACAGTCGCCTAGAAACTAGATATTACTACGAACAACTATCTCTCAATGCATGAAAAGATAATTCAAAGCTGTGAATTCCTGGCAAAACGAGATGAGTCCACTTTATGTTTTTGATATATTAATGTTAAAAGTAATTATTTTTCACTTAATATAATATGCAAAAATTCATAAACAGAACATGCTCACTTATTTTTACATTTTTCTGATTTTTGCATTTTCAAAATCTCTGTCTAAATTCAGATACTCTCGAAATCTAATTAAGTAAATGCATCTATTTATTCTACGTTAAATTTTACTTACAAGAAAAGACAATGAAATTCGGATCGCGGATATTGATGAAAATTTGAAGATCATTTCTAGTATCTACTTAAAAATGAATGTGTCATAGAACCTGAGTTAGAGCTATAAAAATTATTGCTGATACAGGCAACGTTAAAAATAAGATACATAAGGAATTACCTATTAATAATGGCTTCCAAAAGTAACGAAAAAAAATTGTTTGGTACACCTCTACAACCACAGTTTATTTATTCTTTAGGTCATACAATATATAAAAAACGTACAACAAAGACTTTCTAACACTGCTTAACGTGTATATCAATTTCTCTTATAAGAATTTAGCAGGGTAATTATGGACTAAAAACGGTCATCACTGATACAACAATTATTCCTAACGGTTCAAAACAGGTTTTTATACGAAAAAGAATATTAAAGTAGAAGAAAAAGGGTTTAATTCGAGATGTGTTGTATTATGAAATGTTAATAATATCAAAAGTTATGAACAATCAAAGATCACTAAATTTGGTGAAACACGGTATGTTTTAAATTAAAACTTTTTTCCTCTGCAACATGTATCGAATTAACGTTCTTTTTTTGTCACCCTCCGCACAATTCGACTTGCAGTACTCATTTCAACATACTTATTTGAAATAACACAGGGTGATTGGTTGTTTGTTTTTCTGTTTTTTTCGAGCATTCTCATGGGAAGTCATTCAAAAATTTTAAATTCGTTCCACAAGTCAAATTATGCGGAGGGTGTATTTTAATGTTTTTTTTTGTATGAAAATATTTTTTGCACCCTTCGGAGCCTAGTAATTATTGTTACAGTAAAGATGACCGTTTTTAGTCCATAATTCTCATGTTGAAGTTCCATAAGAGAAATTGATATATATGTAAAGCAGTGTCACAAGGACTTTTATTTACATATTTTTGTATACTGTGTGACCTAAGGAATAAGAAAAATGTGGTTACAGGGGTGAGCTTCAACATTTCTTTTTCGACACTTTTGGATTCCCTTATCAACAGATTTTTTTTATAGAATTCCTTCTATAGATATACTATCTATTTTAATAAAATATGCTGTAGCTACTACAAAAGGCTCATGGGATAAAACTATGGGTATCAAAAGTGTGATCAAAACCCGTGACCCAGACTCCGTGGACTCTTCTTCTTAGAATAAGTTAAAAGTCGCTTATCACCATGGAAACGAGCGACTTTCCTCTTATTCAGATTTTCAGGATATAGAGGAAGTTAATTTCTACTGGGATACACTTCGCGTTATATTTTCAGAGATCATCGCTCTGACGAATATCACGTGTGTAATGGAAAAAGCAAGAAAATTATAGCAGAAGGTTCTGAATGTCACACATGAATCCGGATGTGTAGACGAGAAGTCAGAGGAGTGTATTTTGTTACGTCGCGACTTGCGTCTAGGGAACTGCCACTTTACGCGGGACGTTTAATGAAAACCTTTTGTAGGAGACGACGAGGACGAAGACTTTGAGCGAAACTTGATGAATCGTAAAGGCACAAAATGAATTGTGCGCGTTACGCAAGATTATTACTTTTGTACTGTTATGTACTTTCGTATCGTATCGATTTTTCTTTGTGTACACGGCTTCTTTCACACGATGAGTGAAAGTTACTTTTTGTTTTCTAAATAACGAAACTTTGATGATTTGATGTTTTTGAGATTGGCGAACTAGAATATATAAGTTTGTCGAATATGTCTATCTATATATATATATATATATATATATATATATATATATATATATATATATATATAGATAGACATATATATATATATATATATGTGCATGCATTGCAGGTATATCAGGTAAGGCCTAATAAAATTGATTAGATTTTGAGAATTAGATTAGATTAGAAAATAGAAATGATTAAAAAAAATTTTAAATTGACGTTCAATTTTTTTGTCATTTTATACGTTACATGCATTAAAATTAGGTCTATATTATAAATTAAACGCAATTTACATTACATTCGTAAATCTAAAAATTACTTTACAGTAATTTTTAAAAAAGATATACGAATTATATGGATATATAATATTTTTAAAGTATATGAAATTTTAGATATGATTAATTATTAATAATTTATGACATCTTATACGAAATGGTTTTATTGAAAAATTGCAGAAAAAATAAGTATGGTTTAGAACAATCTAAACTATTTTTTAGAGTACAATGCGAAAGCAATCTTTTACATACAATAGATGCGGTTTTCTAAGGTATGGCTTACGAGAATTTAGAAATCGGAGAATCTGAAAGTAACAAGACAGTAGACTATTTTGTAATTAAAATGTTTCTTAATTTTATATGATAATTTAATTACTTATATTTTTCAATCAGTATTAAATAAATGGTTGATTAAATGATTATTTACATTAAATTTAATGAATTATCCATTCTTCGAATAATTTTGAATATAATTTGATAGTAGAAGTGTTGAGTAAATTCATTCTAATTAATTATCGATTGTTTAAACAAATTGATAAATTCGAAATATAATATGAAATTTCCTACAAGGATAATGTTTGATTGCTAAAAGCGAATCAGATAAATATTTACATAATAAATAATAAATATTTTATGTTACGTAAAAAATATATGAATCTGTTAGTTTCTGTTCTTTATTTAGAATTATCTTTTTACCTTATTAAACTTTTAAGAACTATTAATAGAAATAATTTATAGTAATCTTGAAACTCATTATCGCCCATCTTAATTTAGTTTTAAATCGTGTGGTAGGTATATGAATGTGCATAAAACTATTAATCAAATAAGGTAAACGTACCCATGCTCGGACGCTTAAGCCCAATAATCGGACAGTTGTTCATAGCTCTGCATATTATTAAATAAAAAAATATTCGTAACGTTAACTATAAAAAACATTTAATCGATCATTAGTCTAAAGATCTGGGGTGATTACGAATTATTTCATGTATCTAATAAACACTTATTTTCAATATTGTCCAATCATAGGGACGTGTCCGATCATTGGTACGTTTACCTTAATACTAAATCTCTGAAACTTGAAGCAATAGCTTACACTGAGGATAATACTTCACAGGTGGTTTTTTTAACACGTATCACGTAGTAGTTCACTGTTCTAACGTAGATATTAAAAGGCAAAAATGAGACAAAACTAAATTGCTAATTAATTTCAATTAAATCTCGCATCTATATTACCGGAATTAAAATTTTACAGAAATATTAATAACTAGAATTGTTTGAATTATTATTTCAACAAAGTAAAAAGTAAATTTCGCAGTATATTATCGTTTCGTATAAAGACATTTCGAATTTATTAAACTTTGTAGACGTTATGTAGCAGACTAGCACAGTATGTTTGCGAATATAAGTAAAAGGTTGTTGTGAATAAACAAAGAATACAAAGAATCCTATTGAAACTCCAAGCGATCCCGCTTACAAAAACATAAACCATGATTCGCTTAAAAGTTTGCCAATCACAAAAATAAATTCTCCCCAAAACCATCCCCCGAATCGCAGCCCCAGTGTCTCTCTCCGCGCAACCCTTGCCCGCGAAACTCACTATCACACAGCTCGCTCACGCTCTCCTACCTTAAGATAGTACAACTCGTGCCTTTCGCTCAGAGCCGAAGGAGCATCCTCGTCTCCGTCAGCGCCTGATGGACCCTCGGCTGCTCAGCATCAGTCATCGCACCTCACCGCCAGCCTCTCTCTACACACATCACATCGTTCACCTACGCACCACCTGCCTCGGCTGCAGCTCTGCGCCTCCTTGTCTTATATATTATATCCACACCGAGACTTCTCCTCTCCCAAATCGCCAATCAGCAGTCGCAGCAAGTGCCAACGACAAGCGTCACCCCGTCACAGAACCAACAAACAAACAAACAACCAAAAACCAAAAAATCAAACGAAAGAACCAATCGCAGATCAGCCGGAGCAACGAATCAACACAGTCGAACACCACTCGTGAGAAAGCACCACTGTATTCATGCGTACTGCGAGGAAAAGCGCGGCGCGCGCGCGGGCGCACGCGATTTCATATGTACACGGGAGAACGAGCTGTTAGGAGGCGCGAGCGAGCGAGCGAGCGACACGCACTCTCCGATGGCATCCGCGAAACTGAGGCCTGCGATGCGAGCGGGGCCACCGCTGCCACCGCGGCTCAAGAGCGAGAGAGAGAGAGGAGAGAGAGAGAACATTGTCTTGGCCCGGGCGCCTGGCGGACTTGCGCCCGGCGAGCCAGGCGCAACATGTGGGAAAACCTCCGAGTTGCGCGCGCGCGCTCTAGGTTGTGCCCCTCTCTCTCTCTCTCTATCTCTCTCGTTTCTCGGTCTCTCGCTCTACGGATACGGCTGTACTGTTATATACACTACGAGGGGAACGCAAGAGCAGAGTGTGCGTGCAGTCTATGTGTGTACACATTCGATAGCGCTCCGCAAGCTGCTCTGCTTTTTTTTCCTTTGGCAAGAGGAGGAGGGGAGAGATGTGTAACGGTGTAGTAGTAGACGTTTTTGGAAAACTCATTTCAATTATCGCTAGGGAAACGAAAGAGAGAAAGAGTGAGAGGGAATTGTAGCCGATTGTTATTTGGCTTTGGAGAAGCTTTTGTGCGGGAATCGTTTCCTCTTTTTATTGCTCTGTAGATGAGTGCGTAGTGCAAACGGCAATCTTGTTTTTATTGTTGCTGCATTTGAACATTTTTTTTTCATGCTACTGTATTACGCATTAGAGAGCTAAGTAACATTTTTCATAAGGTGTTATCACAGTTTTAAGAATGAGTATTGTATTAGTGGAGCTATGTTTCTATAACTATGACATACGATTTATGATAAGTGTAATGTTTCTAAATCTACATGCATTATCTGGGAGTAAATATATATAATTATGTAATGCAAGTTATTACTCGAGTACAATATTCATGAAGATAGCAGTATAATTTGACAATATAAAGAATTTATTTTTTATTCAGTGAATATATGAATATATTATTTACTATTGATCTATGTTTAAATCTTATCTTTTCGGATGTTGTTCTCTACTTCACTTTATATTAAAGAGTTACTAGGAAAAACTGTCATGTTGATGAAATATCATTTTTTCTCAACTTACATTGATCCATTTCGTCCTTTGTAGCCATGTGTACACTTGATTTTTTATGTATAGAAATTTACTACGTTATAAATTTATTAACAAAAGTATACTAACTTTTATAGTGTCTTACCGCGGACGCAGCACCTGATACGTCTGAACGTTGGAAGCACTTACAAACATATGGTTAGAACTACATTTATACGTAACACCATGTCTAGTTAACTTTCTAGTAAAAGCAGGCTTATCAAAGACAAGTTCTATCTTGCCGACTGAGTGTACAACTTGATTCACTAAATTTTAAAATACAGATGCTACACTTGAATTTTGTAAACAATTTAGCATGCAAACGCATATGCTATTGAATTATTATTATTGACATATTTTTTAGTTTTTTTTTGTGTACTCTACATCACTATATATTATTGATAATCAACAAAAACAATAAGCCTTATTAGTGTAATAAGTATACTTAGTATAAAATAGACGGCTTAGATCATAATGACTGTCATTTGTATTTATAACAAATTTTTATTGTTGTGAAGCTTTAAGAAGTAGTTTTAGAAACCTGAAAAGCAATCTATTTTAAAAATGAGCAATCTCTTTTATGTAACTATAAGGTGCAATGACTACATCTTCATTATATGTCTATATTCAAGTTTCATTAATGACCTATTGATTTCTTGGTTTAAACTTAATTCGCATTTTATTAATTAAATTGTGAGTTTTGTTATTGAAATAAATTTATTTGACCTGCTTTTCCATAATCTATTTTCAGCCGATTTAATTATTAGCTGCCTGCACTAAATAGCTTTTATAAATGCATTAAATTTAATTTTTTCGAATTATCAATAAATGTCGTTCACAATCTTTTGATTTTTCACAGTGCAATCATTGCAACGTTGAACAATCATTAAGAAATAGTTAAACGTGTATATCGTTCCAAACTATATATCTCCTAAATCTAACATAAATGAACAGTGACTTTTTCATCAAAATGCTGAAGTAAATTTTCTTTTAGCCGGCTATGAAACGCACAGACGTGACACTTCATAAATATTAATAACACCAAAACGCAGCGCTAACATCCTTTTTAGATTCTTCTTTCTGATGCAAAACTTAAAAGGGGTTAATTTGCTTCATTCAAAAGAAAACTCTTTTTCTATCTCTCTTTCTTACTTCTTTTATAAATCGTTCCCAAAAATGACCTCAAGTAGACGGACCAGAATACTCTTGGTAAAGGAGAAAAAAATTGTTGCAACAGAACACTAAAATGATCATTGAAACTAAACAACTTTTATACTATAGAGTCTTTGACAATGCATATAAAAAGTATAATACATGATGTATTACGATTACGAAGTTTGATACTGTTATATAAACAAATTCAATTAGAAAGAGAATACGGAGAAAAAGCACTTGCTTTATTTAAAGAATAAACTGTCTCATCCTCTCTACTCTCTCTCTTTCTCTCTCATTCCCGTTGCTAATCGTTGACAAAAAAACGACGTCAAGAAGTAGCAGAAAAATCCAGCAAAAAGTAAAAACACAGCATCGCCCAGCTTTAAAACCACGAAATTGGAGCGCGTGGCCCTCAGCCATCGCTACATTGTTTTAATCTCGAGCAGAGGCGGCACACTACGTGCAAAGAATTTTCGGCCGTTCGAAAATCCGCCAAAGTCCTGTGACATTGACGCATGGCCGACGGACCGCGAGAGCAGCGCCCACTGATATGAGAGGCTTTTCTCGTTTGACGCGCTACTCTCTCTCTCTCTCTTTGTGCATATATACCTATATACAAGAGCTCGTTCGGCAGTAGCTTTTGCGAGGCGTGCGGAAATTGAAGGTTCAGTGTGCCTTTTTACGTCGAGCTAGAGTGCGTCGCGCAGAGCGAGAACGAGAAAACATTTTTCTCTTGTGACTCCTTAATTAGGCGGCCTCTTTCTGCAGTTTCCACATGAGGGGACAAATAGCCAAGATGATGTGGGCCGTTTTGTCGCGTGACTGATGTAAAAATCCTCAGAGGTATAGGCGGAGACGTTATGTTTGTGTTGTTCCCACACATGTAGTATGCTTTGTTCTTTACGGGGAAAAGAAAGTGCAAAGATTTTCATAAATTTCGCTTTTTAAGAGCGTTTTCTCTCAGCGGACAATCGATTTATGGCTATTTGACGCTATTTGATACATCATGATAATGTGAAATAGGTACAATACGTTATCAGAGTTTCTCAAGAGTTTTATACTGTAGAGTTTGACATTTTTGCCTGCTTTGACAAAGAAAGTTGTGCATAATGTACATAGTATGTTTACTTTGAAAATATAATGAAAATAATCAAATATTATATAAATCAGAATATATATATTCTATCTGATAATTAATGTAAGCTACGCTTTAAATATATTCGAGGTATTTCTATTGATGGTGAGAATAACCCCAACGAGAATCCTACTAAATTAGAAAAAGGAAACTGCGTTCAATATTTGCGAAAAAAAGCACTATTTTTAGAACCTACATTTCTGTCTGTCCAGTTCTGTCGGCATAGAGCGCAGAGCTAGAAAAAAAGGCAGCTTTGCGACGTGATTTCGCTATTTTTACGCATTGACACCAATATTCTTTTTCACCATGGCTCGCAGAGACTAATAGTATTTGCACGGCTGAATTAATAAATGTCGTTGACTCGCCTAGTATAGAACTGCGCGCCGACAGCGCAGTATGTCCAAACTATCGTGTGTGATAATAAAAAAGGCGAAAAAATGCGAGATTTTGCGCCTGGCGCCCGGTCCGCGAATAATCGAATAAACTTCTTCAGCGTGCAGCCCGGATCATTATATCATCCTCTTTTTCTCTGTGTTTCGCTTTTAGACTGTTAATTCATTGTTTGCATTTGCCGAGAAAAAGCTTTTGTGATGTTGAATGCTTTTTGCAAGAGTCTACATATAATTGTACTTTATTATCTCAGAAACTTTATCACGTATTTTGTTTAAAGTCTGCGCGTACAGATATATGGGGTTTTCAAAATCATAGTGGAATAAGTAAATTTTTTCAATTTTGCGAAAACTTTCAAAAACATATTACATAATCATTATTGTTATTAATAATTGATTATAAAATTAATGTATTCCTCTATTAAAATTACGTTCTTCTTTTTTCTTTGATGTATAATGTTATTCTAAAAAATTGTCAAATAGAAAAGTAAACGAAAAAAATATCTAAAACTTAACTGAATCAGTCATAGAAACCTTATCTTACGTACTGCATTTAAATTAATATAGTATGCTATAAAGATAATATTTTAAGATGTCAAGTCTGTTAAATCTAAAAAATTAACATAAACGTTTAAGACCTGACTAAAATTTTTCCTTTAAAGCTAGACATTCGTAATTTTTTAATTCAAACTGTAATACTGCAAGAGCATTTTAAAATTTAATGCCAATGAAGTCAATTATCTACTTTACTTGCTTCACAATTGGTGGAATTATTAAAATGAGAGTTTTATCATTAACCTTCAAGGGACACGCATATAGAAAACTAATATTTTTAACGAATTGAGTCTACATTCATTTTTCCAAAATCAAAAACCGTTAAACATCCGGAATTTTATTTTAAAATTTTAATGTGTTATTATTAGCAACAAAAAAAGAAGAATTTATACCAATTTTGAGCAATTTTCAGTTCCCTAATCCAAACTCATTGAATGAAATGCACTTTTTTGCAGCCAAAATAGAGGTTAATTCAAAAAGTTCCTTGCGTATTTAAGTTTGATAATATCAACCTAATACATTCTATCTTACTTTAGAACCCGTAACAAACAAAAGTTATTATTTTTTATTTTAATTTTGTATCATAAATAGCTTGAAAAAATATACTTCCATTTGAAATAAATATATGACAAGAACAAAAGAAAAATAAGTTTGAGAAAAACGCATTTAAATATTCAGTCCTACATTATAAGCAATGTTAATTATTTTCTTTTAATTGTGATAACTTTGTTGAGTATGAAATTTTTTTCTTCTATCAAGTCCCAAAATGTTTTTACAAATGTAGAGCTTAAAAAATCAGTGTAGACCTACATTAATATGAAACTTTCGGAAGATCTTTATTAACTTTCTGAGAATCTGTATTATGTGTATGAATGAACAAAATTTAAAATATTAGTCGATTAAAACCAATTTTATGTATAAAATTCCATTTTCATGTATTTTTACGGCTGTTATTATATAAAAATTAATTTAAACGAAATAATTTGTGAGGCTAGTAAAAATTTTCGTAATGCCTTAAACATTTATGTTCTCTTTTTTTAATTTGTCCTAGGTTGGGTACCTAGGCTACTAACAAGTTAATAATCTTGTTTAAGCGACTCAAAATAGAGCTCGAGCACATTTTGTCGTGCGTTTGTCATATTTGGGCGCACATCGAGTATCGATGCGGCAACACTGCGATGCAGTCATTTTTATGAATGGGTTCAGCTAGCTTTTCTTAGCCAGATGTGGCGTTCGAAGAAAGGTAATTAAAGCAAGGGCCTGCTAAAGTTTCCCAAGGCATAGGAATGGAGCAGAAAGCAATAGCAGGCAGTTCAAGTCTGGCCTTTCGAGATAACGCATCGAATATTACTCGTTATAGTAAATTGTCGGGTTATTCGTGTATATCTTGAAAACACGAAATTATATAAGATTTAAACTGAACCTCTTGCCTCATTTTTTAAACCCTAAATAGCGTAGTTCTAATAGGGGAAGGTGGGGCAGTACGGGCACGCTAACTTCAAAAGAATCCTGTACTTTCTATTTTGTACGAGTACAATACAAATTATTAAAAGTGCTTCTTAAAGTAGAATATCTCAAGATTTAGATACATTATTTTTTATTATAAAATATATATTGCATTGTTTTTTATAATGCAAAGTACAATACCGCTAAAACTGCCTATTTTCCCCACCCGTGGGGCACGATTGGCATGGAGGTGGGGCACGATTGGTGAATTAATGAAAAATTTATTTTAAAAAAAAATTATTACTTTACGTATGATTAGTTTTTAAATAACAATTATGTTTTAAGTGAAGGATTATTTTTTCCAATCACTTTAAATATTTATACTTTTAATCACATTTTGACACATTTTCTTTAAATTATAATTTTTAAATAACAATTCAGTTTTATGTGAAGGATTATTTTTTCCTTTCACTTTAAATCTTTGTACTTTTAGTCATATTTGATCACATATTCCTAAAATTAGCATTTATAGTACGTATAAATTAATAATACTTTACTAAATAATACTTTGTTTTAGGGAAGATTGGGTCAAATTTTGCTACTCCGAAATGTTAAGGGCGCAAAAGTAAGGTTAAGAAAATCAGCTATTAAACTCGGCGGAAATAAATTGACGACTCACGTATGCCAATCGTGCCCCGCTAGTGGTGCCAGTCGTGCCCCATTTTAGAGTATTTTTATATGTAATATTACTTTTTTCCTAAGCATCGGAGATCATCAATCAAAAATACTATTCAAAATTTACGATTTAAACTGTAAAAGTAATTCTCTTTCGAAGCTCATATGATTTATTTGTTCTTGAGAAATAGATTAGAATTATGGAAAAAACAACGTTTTGAAGTCCTCAATTTCTAATAATTCTCATACGATTTGTATTAATTTTTTTCATTTAGGATTTGCAGAGGGAAAAAGTAAAAGCTATTTACAACATATAAAAAATACTATCATGTTAGAATATTCATTTATTTAGTGAACATTTGAATGCCCAATCCACCCGCCAAACCCATCGTGCTCCACCTTCCCCTACTTGCTTATTTCGAATACACGGGTTATAACGAATTCGTAATATATTATTTATTATGTTTGTTAAAATTGGTTTGTCAATTTTTTAAATATACATTTGTTTATAACCATGTGCATATTTTATTTTTTAAAGTAAAATGCAATTGCGAGTTAATAATTATTCATTCTTTACAATCAGAGTATATTAATTTTTGATAACCGTGTATTTATTATCTAATTATAAATGGAGCTAAGGTAATCTATTTTGATGCAATGAATGTATAATTATTATAATGTTTCTGTTGAAGTATTACAACGACATGCACACAAATGCAAGTTTCCATCTACGAGGAAGGGAAAGGGACATTTATGATTTTCCAAGAGGCTCGAACTTTATTGCCTTGCCCCTTCCACTCAAGGAGTCCCGAAGGACGCACTTTTACGAGTGCGAGAGGTCAGTCCGGAAGTAGCCGACACGACAGACAGTCGCATCTTTGAAAGACAGTTCACATCAAGTTATACTCAGTGTTTTATATTCAAGTGTGTGTTTTATATTAATTAACTAAAGACATTTCATTATTATATAAAAGACATTTAAGTGTATAATCACGTACTGCGTTACGTGCTACTTTTATTCTGTATTATTCACTGCATTTATTCATTGTATTATTAATAAAGTTCAATCTAATAATACTCATATTTATGAATAAATAACAATAGGTTATGGGCCCAGTGATAATACAATAAAGGTGCACATAAAGTTAAGTAACGCAGTACAGGACAATTGAAGTTTTAAAAGTTAAAACACTGAAAGTGAACTGTGATAAAGTGATTCAATTTTTGTCGCGATGTCTGATAAAGTTCGTTATAATATTGAAAAATTGAACGGTGACAATTACTCTACATGGAGTTATAAGTTAGAGTGGTTGTTAAAGAAGGACAAAGTGTGGGACGCGGTCAATCAGGAAAAACCGGCCGCGTGCACACCCGCCCCCGGTGCCGAAGCCACTGCTATTGCTGCTGCCACTGCGGCCAACGATAAATGGCTAGAGAATGATCAAGACGCTCATGCGACGATTGGCCTGTCAGTGGAAGATAGTCAGTTGCGGTTTATCAAAGGTGCAGCTTCAGCACGTGATGCATGGCTGGCTCTAAAGTCATATTACCAAAAGTCCACGACTTCAAATAAGGTACATATCTTGAAGCGTTTGTGTCGGACATTTCTTGAAGAAGGTGGTGATATGGAACAACACATCGTGATTTTGTCGGACTACTTCGATAAGTTGACCGGACTGGGTATGGTTTTACCCGATGACGTAGTTGCGTGCCTTTATCTATCAAGTTTACCGGAATCTTACGATACTCTCGTCACGGCATTGGAGAGTAGGCCCGAATCGGATCTTACGTCTGAATTCATCAAGAGTCGTTTAATCGACGAATTCAGGAAGCGAAAGGGGGCAAAGGAAGTAAGAGAAAGTATAAGCAAAGAAACAGCTATGAAAGCCGAGCATAAGGTAAACAGCAGCGGCTCTCAAGGATCCAAATGCTATTTCTGCAAGAAGAAAGGGCACATAAAACCAAACTGCCAAAAATTCAAGGCTTGGAAATCAAGGCAGGAAAAGAGCAATAAAGTTTCAAAGGACAGCGAAGAAAAGGGTGGCTATGCTTACTTAGCGCGAGCTTCACTCAACACATGCAGCGAGGTATGCCTCGGCGCGAAGACAACAGAATGCAGCTGGATTGTAGACTCAGGGGCAACGAGTCATATGGTGCAGTCTCGAGATTTTTTCGACAAGATAGACTCTAGCAAGAAAGGTTTTGTCAGCCTCGCGGACGAAACAAAAGCAGAAATTGCAGGCAAAGGGTCTGGAGCCATAAAGTGTTCAATCGGAAATGAAAAAATCTCCAAGTTGGAAATAAGCGACGTGCTGCTCGTTCCCGAACTGGGGACAAATTTATTGTCGGTCAGAAAAATGACTAATGATGGGTACGAGCTTATTTTCAAAGACGATAGTTGCAGTGTTATAAAGGATGGTGTAGTGAAAGCAGTAGCGCGCGCGCCTTCGCATTCAGACCTCTACGAAATAAAAACTACGGAAAAGGCCTGCTCGGCCAATCAAACAATAAAAGTGGAAAACAGCGAAGGACACTCAGAAAGCTGTTTGCACGTGTGGCACAGACGTTTTGGGCATCGACATCCAGAAGCAATAAAGGAACTAGCGGCGAAGGGCCTTGCTACGGGCATTCAGGTAAACGACTGCGGCAAGCAAGAAATTTGCGAGTGCTGCTTCAAGGGGAAAATGCCTCGCTTGGCGTTCCCAAAGAAATCGTTTAGCAAGACAACGGCCCCACTCGACTTAGTTCATACAGATGTCTGCTCGATGCCAGAATTTACGGTCAGCCATAAAAAGTACGCCTTGACCATCATCGATGACTATTCGAGATACACGCACGTGTATTTGATGGAGCACAAAAATGAAGCGGCAAAATTCATAAAGTTATTTGTGCAAATGGGCAAAACACAATTCAACAAGACCATAAAGATGATCAGGTCAGATCGAGGCCGTGAATACGTGAATCGAGATTTACGAGATTACCTGCAAAAGGAAGGGATTCGCATACAGTATACAGCGCCCTATTCGCCACCGCAAAACGGCGTAGCAGAAAGGAAAAACAGATATTTGGCAGACGCAACGCGATGCATGCTTTCAGATGCTCAGCTAGGTAAAAAGTATTGGGGTGAAGCAATTCACACTGCATGTTATTTGCAAAACCGATTACCTACGCGGGCAACAGGCAAGACACCATACGAATTATGGTACGGCAAGAAACCAAGTGTAGATCATTTGCATATTTTTGGCTGTGCAGCATACAGACACATTGAAGATGAGCTGCGCAAAAAGTTGGATGACAAATCCGAAAAAATGATTTTCGTCGGTTATTCGGAAGAGTCAAAGGCTTATCGCCTTCTCAATACCAGGACGAATGAAATAAAAATCAGCCGAGATGTGCACTTCAGTGATTTTTTGAAAAAGCACGATTCTTCACAGTTTGAGGTTGTATTCTCGAAATGCAGGCAATGCGATCAGGACATGGAGAATACTCAGGACAATGACAGCAGTTCGAGCGAGTCTACAGACGGCAACGAAGACAGCTCGGACGCCGAGGGTTTTATTACCCCAGATGAAGCAAGCAGCAGCAGCCACAGTGAGTACGCACCGGCCGCTCATATACCTGATGCAGAACCCACAGCGGTCCGACGCTCCGATAGGTCAAATAAGGGCGTGCCGCCAGACAGGTATGTAGCTACAGCAAAGTTAGCTAAAGAAGAGAGCGACCCGCGCACTGTCAACGAGGCCCTATCAAGGCCTGATAAAGACAACTGGAAAAAGGCCATGGATGAAGAGATGAAGTCTTTACGATCAAACGGCACATGGGAAACGGTGCCGCGACCTAGCGAGAAAAACATCGTCACCTGTAAATGGGTGTTCAAGAAAAAATGCAATGCAAAAGGAGAAGTGGAGAGATATAGGGCTCGCCTCGTGGCACGAGGCTTCTCTCAAAAATACGGAGTCGATTATGACGAGGTGTTTGCTCCTGTTGTAAAGCAAACGACCTTTCGAACACTTCTCACCGTCGCAGGTCAAAAAGGGATGGTCATAAAGCACTTCGACGCAAAGACGGCTTTTCTCAATGGAAAGCTGAACGAAAAGATTTACATGAGTCAGCCCGAAGGATACATCGAGAAAAATCAAAAGCATGTATGTAGATTGATTAAAGGCATTTACGGATTAAAACAAGCCGCTAAAGTTTGGCACGATCAACTCAGTGACTATCTTAAGGAATGTGGATTTGTACCAAGCATTGCAGACCCCTGCTTGTACATAAAAATCGACGGTGATAAGATCATTTACTTGATAGTCTATGTAGATGATTTTTTGATCGCAGCCAAGGACATCAAATCAATCGATGAAGTTTCAGGTTTTTTTTGAGTAAGAAATTTGAGTTAAAGGATCTCGGCATGTTAAGTTATTATCTAGGCATGGAAATACGGCGAAATGCGGACGGCATTTTTTGTATCAAGCAGTCGACATATATCAAGAGCATATTGAATCGATTTGGTCTCCAGGATGCAAAAACTTCACGTATTCCATTAGATCAAGGATACTTAAAAGCAAGACAAGACGACGAACCGATGCCGAATAGTGAAAGATACCAGCAACTAATCGGATCATTGCTTTATTTAGCAGTGAACTCAAGGCCAGATATTGCTGCAAGCGTGACAATTTTAAGTCAGTACAACAGGTCGCCTACACAAGCCGATTGGAACGAGGCAAAAAGGATTGCTCGTTATTTAAAGGGCACAGCAGATTATGAACTCCGCCTAGGAGAGAAAAAGGGAGTTCCCGGGCTAATTGGCTATGCAGACGCAGATTGGGCGGAAAACCGCAGCGACAGAAAATCTAATAGCGGCTACCTGTTTCAGTTTTTTGGCTCACCAATAAGTTGGGCCTGTCGCAAACAGACCTGTGTTGCCGACTCATCGACGCACGCAGAGTACATCGCTCTTGCGGAAGCAACTCGAGAAGGATTGTGGATACGCTATCTACTGGAAGATTTCGAGCGAAGAGCACAGAAGACTACGATTGTTTACGAGGATAATCAGAGCTGCCTCAAGCTTGTAGAAAATGGAAAATTAAGCAGCCGCAGTAAACACATCGACATCAAGTACCATTTCATCAGGGACATCAAAAAGAAAGATATCATGGATTATAAATATTGTCCAACAGAAGAAATGATTGCAGACATGCTAACGAAGCCATTAGGAAAAGTGAAGTTGCGAGACTTGGCTGAAAAGTGCGGATTAGTGTGTCAGTAAATTATCGCATGTGTGCATCGTTGAGGAAGGGTGTTGAAGTATTACAACGACATGCACACAAATGCAAGTTTCCATCTACGAGGAAGGGAAAGGGACATTTATGATTTTCCAAGAGGCTCGAACTTTATTGCCTTGCCCCTTCCACTCAAGGAGTCCCGAAGGACGCACTTTTACGAGTGCGAGAGGTCAGTCCGGAAGTAGCCGACACGACAGACAGTCGCATCTTTGAAAGACAGTTCACATCAAGTTATACTCAGTGTTTTATATTCAAGTGTGTGTTTTATATTAATTAACTAAAGACATTTCATTATTATATAAAAGACATTTAAGTGTATAATCACGTACTGCGTTACGTGCTACTTTTATTCTGTATTATTCACTGCATTTATTCATTGTATTATTAATAAAGTTCAATCTAATAATACTCATATTTATGAATAAATAACAATAGTTTCTCTATTACTTATTTCTGCAGTATTGTATTTATAGAACTTCTGCTTTATCCTTTCCGCTCTGCATACCCATATCGCAGTAACTCATTGACATTGGTAGCACGTGTGCCTGTTTTATTCAAGCTATTTCGTATTCTTTATCTTATCTTCTTCTTCATTCATTATATTTTTCACACTAGACTTTGTTGTCCAATTATCGCATCTTGTGATAAGAAACGCTATGATCTTTTGTTTATGTTTATCTATAATATTAATTCGACGTCATGTTGCTATTATTATAATACACTTTGAATATTTGCCAATCGCACTGTTTATAGTTATGTATAGTTATCTATCCCGTGTGACATATGATCTTCGTATGTCTCTTTCTCTGTTTACTGTGACATATGGAATTCTTGTAATAATAACTTCTAATGTTCAACTTTCAAAGCTTATAATATAAACTGTCTTGAATTATTCATTGTTATTTAATTGATAATTAGTTGTGTTTTACAGTTATTTAAAGAAAATTATTTTCAAATACACAAAATCTAATCAAACAACATTTTTTCATTCTAAGATATTGACTTTCGATTTATGACTTAATGCTATTCTATCGGAGATGTTTAATTCACTCTTTTAAATGTATATTTTATAGTTTATAAAGCACTCGCGATATACACACTATACGCTTTAATTTAGCATTTTATCTTTATGAGTCAGTTGCCTCATTATATGACGAAATTTAATGTTTTCTGTTTATGTACCATAGTTTTTTGTTTATAAGCGTGACAAGGATACTGGAAGTTTCACGTTCATGATCAGAATAATGTCTCATATCAGCGCTTAGCCGAAGTCGGACTTAACTTTAATGCGACCTGGCTTACGGTGTTAGATGATGTCGTTAATATCGTCTCTGTTAAGAAACTCTAGGAACTTTTCGAACGTGTCACGTAGTATATGAAAAATAAAAAGTTAAAAACCAACCTTACATTTTTTTTAAACTTATTATCGCCTTTTTTTATAAATTTCTATAATTTATCACATCTTCCCTGGTAGAAAATTATCCAGTTTAATTGAGGCCCTCGATTTTTTATCAGTGGCAAACTAGATAAATCTACATAGTTCTTGATTATATTCCACCAGAGTTATTGTAATATATTTTCCTCACACTCCAATCAAATACACAATTCGACATAAGCGATGTATCACTCCATCTTTCTCTGCACTTTGTCTTTGTTTTTCCCGGCGCATTACTTTCTTCTTCAACTTTCTTATCTTCGAGTTGCTTATATATTCCTTCAGCTACTTCTATACACTTTCTTTCTCGCTTCCGCTCTGTTTTTTTTTCCTTTGTTCTTTTGCACCCTTTTTCACATCTTTCACCTCGCTCTTTCAAACACACCAATGCACACGCACACACCAATGCACACGCACACACTCACGCACACACTTCTCCCCGTTTCGTAAGTTGTCGTCCTCACTTTTGCGTATAGCGTTTGCGCTTAACTTTATCCGGGCCAGGAGCTTGGAAAGAAAGAGTTGCGGCGAGTGAAGAAAAGAGCAGGAGAGAGAGAGAGAGAGAGACAGCGAAGAATTTCCCGGGGGGGATTTCGATAATCCTGGCGGAGAGCCTGCACCGTTCGAGTGTGTCAGGCGGGTCCGGCGGCAGTGGTGATGCCGATGGGGAGTCCTTAAACCTTGTTCTTCTCCCTCCCGGAAAATTTAATGTCCGCCTATATCCGGACTTTTTATACTGAAGCACTAAGAGCGAGCGCGATAAAAAAGAGAAAGAGAATCCCCGCGCGAGGATTTACGCTCGTAATCGCATCAAAGTGGTTTCAATTGCAAATTCTATTTTCGTTGGAGTTGCTTTTATTCGCGAAAGGATGCAACGAGGAATTATTAGCGTACTTCGCGCGTATTTGTGGAGGGATAGACGAGATGCTTTGCGCTACTTCGTGATTTTACAAACGGCCTCGCGTGTGTCGTAGTTGCTTTATTGTCATTTGAAGCTGAAGCAATTGTAGTGTCTTTGTGAGGCGTTAGCAGGTGCATAGGACTCGGGAATGTGAAACGTATAGTTATTGGTCCAGTTCGAAACGCAATTATGGAAAATCCTCGAATTTGTTCCAGACGCGTTTGTTAATTAAATCGGAATAGCGAATGAACAATTAAACGTTTAACCTTCGGATGGCCACAATCAGAATTACGACTCGGGCGGCCATGTGGGGTCACTTTGACCCTAGGCTTATCTATTTTCTTATAACTAACAAGCAAATGAAGCAAAAATGTGTATATAAGAGTTTCTACGGCGTAATTCGCGAAAATTCCGAATACAAAGTCAAAAGTTAGAAAAAGTATGTGCAGAACCACCAGTTTTAATCTTTCCTGTATGAAAGAAACTATGTGAAACTTTACTTAAAAAATCAATACGCCCTGGTGATTCCGTCATTCTTTTTCTAACTTTTGACTTCATATTCGGAATTCACGTTTTGCTTTTTATTTGTATGATGTAAGTCTCGGGTAAAAAAATACCTCACGTTGACGCCAGAGGGTTAAACAATTTAAATCATTCTGTTTAATAAGTTTGTAAGTTTGTTTTAATTATTTTCTTGCGAAAAGTTACTTACACAAATAATTAGTTATCGCTAAATATCCTAAGGAAATTTACGTGTACTTTTGATGCTATTATTTGTAATTTTTGATGAATAATATTATTTCTTAACATTAATAAAATTAACTAATTTACATATTTTAAACCAAGCATTTGATTCAATATTTTGATAAGATATTAATTGAAATAAATGTTGACTTCTACATAATCATATATAACAATTTAACTGAATATATAATAATGCTAGAATAAAGAATCAAAGAATATAGCATTGAAGAAATAAGCCAGTTTAATAAAATTATATTTTATTTAGATTGTTTCGTTATCGAAGCATTATCAATTGAGATAAAAGGCAGTAAAATAATGGCAGTCCCCTTATGATTGGATCCAGCCCTTCAATTATACATAATAATTTCTACTGCATGAAACATACAGTGCGTTCTGTCGAATCACTGTATATTCATGATAATAAATGATATTAACGTAGTTTCGTTTACTAAATGTGTCTATAATATAATGAAAACATTTACATTTACGGAGATTAATTTCCACAAATGATTGAGATTAGCGATTAATCATTTCAAGTGAAATTCCATATTGCATTCGTGTAAATGGCTATGCATTAAAACACATATTCATCAAACAAACGATCACAGATTAGCCCAAAGACCTTTATTTAATGGCTTCGGCGAAGAAAATTCCGAACGTTAAAAGCCGCGTGTAAAGTTGATCAGCGAAGTTTCGCGAACTGGTGGAAACCGTCGGAAAACCTACGGCAAAACCAGCGGTGCGACGCTTTACCAGCTCGTCTCGTAAACGCCACTCCGAGTTTAGCCACTTTTCCGTCATATCGCATAAGTCCGCGCGAGCGCTAAAGCGGCTTTTCATTGCTCGGCAGTTACTGCCCGAGCTCGACACCGCAAGCCCCGGTACATGCGGGAATTTAACCTTGGAATGGATCATATCGATGAGACGAATTAAAATAGTTATTTTGCTACTTGATTGACCAACTAAACGACAGCAACAATTGTCTTGATTATTGATTTTTAGAGATTGTATTTGAAAAATTGTTAGATTTTGAATATGGCTGGATTAAGGTCTTGTATACACTGAAAAAAAAATTTGTTAAATCTTAGTAAACGTTTCCTTCAATCGTACTAAAAAAAGATTTATTTGATAATAGTAAATATTTAATTATGTTTAGACTGGTATTCATCAATTTAATAAATATTTACTAAATTTAAGAAATATTTACTTTATTTAAGTAAATCTTTTCTTAGTATGATTCAAGGAAACGTTTACTTAGATTTAACAAATTGTTTTTTCAGTATAGGTTTCACATTAATCAAGTTCGATATATATTTTAATTACGAATTAGTATGTAGTCGTTTTGAAGATAAAAGAATATACACGGAGAGAAACAATGTTATAATTCTTATTAATATATAAATGAATTTTAACTATTTTCTGTTGCAATGTTTGGAAATACTTGTATTTTATCAATTTTTACTATTTAATATAGCAATTTTCTAAAATATTAAATAGTAATTTTCAAATTCACATTTATAATTCTTTTTTTCAATTTAATGTTTCCCTGATTGTTATTTATTCTAAATATTATATTTTTTATATTTGTACACAATTTAATATCCACATTTCATATATTTACTATTTCAAATATTCATATTTTATATGTTATGGAAATCTGACATACCTGGAAATATTATGCACTATGCATTGCGACCCCAATATGAGTTGCTTGCAACAAGTATCATATTCTGTCTTTTGCCTTTTAAACTTTGCAGCAATTAACTGTTTTGAGGGGGGGGGGGGGGGGGGTAACAAATTTGAAAATATTATTTTGAATGAAAAAAATTTTGAATTAAAATATGTGGAAACGTAAATTTACGAAATGAATATTATTGGAAAGTTATCATATTAGAAAAATAAAATTTGGAATTTTGAATATATTAAAGTAAAAAATTAATAAAAAATAATTTTAGAAGTAATATAATTTGGAAAATACAAATTTTTAAATAATTAATTTTGAAGAATAAAATAAAGAGTTAAGAATTTATTGAAAATATATTATATTGAAAATTATAAATCAGAAAATAAATATTTGGAATTTGAAATATTTTGAAAGGTTAAAAAATGTTTCTGAAAAAATAAAATTTTGAAAGTTTAAATTTGGAATTTGTAAAATAAAAGTATCGGTATCAGAACTCCTCTCTGCACGGAAAGAAGTTTTGCAGAGCTGTTGTTCAGGCAGGTATGAGGAGGTAAAACGGCGACTCCATAGTATGCGTTTGTCAATTTACACGTGTTATGAACTCGCCAATTCTTTACATCCCTAGATGCGTAATATACTATTTCGCTCCATTTTATAGTACGTGTTATCAGTTGAAAATCGTGCATGTATGAAAAAAAATTTTTTTTTGTCTTGAAGTGTCCCTTTTTTATATTATATCGTTTCTCATATTGTGACATAAGAACAGATTATTATATAATTTTTCTTTCAGATATGTATTGACGTCTGAACCACCTTAACTAGCTTCCAGATCATTTTTAATAAACAAATTTTTGCCAGGGACATTAACAATAAAATTAACATTCTACTGTAAAGTAGACATTTTTCTGTTTTTTTCTTTTTCAAAATTTTAATTTTCTAAATAATTTCCTTTCCTGTTATTCCTCATTTTCAAATTCCAAATAATATTTTTTGTGTTTTTTAAATTTCTTAAGTTGAAATTTTCTTAAAATTGATTTTCAAAAAATTTTACTTTATATTTCTGAAAAATTCGATTTTTATATTTCAAAATTCTTTTCTTTCAATATAAAGCACTTTCATATTTACATTTTTTCTACGTTTTTCCCTTTCAATAAATCTTAAATTCCAAATTTTCACTTTAGGAATTATTTTACTTCCGAATTTAAATTTTCAAAACTTTAACTTTCGTAGTTTTACCCTTTCCAATTTTTATATTTCAAAATTTTTACCCCCCCCCCCCCCCCCTCTTAACTGTTTTTTGTTTTTATCGCTTGGAGAGGGAGGGGGTTTTTCTTACAAGCAGAGGTACGAAGTGCGGGTGGCGAATTTTGATGAGGCTTTGAAAGCTGTTTTCTGGTGCCTAAAAATTAACCCCAGCACCCGCCGTTTTGGCTAACGATCCCATATTATCGAGATATAGCTAATTGTGCCCCAAATACCCATTTTCTTGTGAAAAGTGGCACCTCTACTGCAGATGATAACTCCGCAAATTTTTACTCAGAGAAAATAACCCAAATGTAGGTAAAAGTAGAACGAAATAGCTTTAATATTCTCTTTATTTCATATAAAAATATCAATCTCTTGTAAAGTTATTAAGGTAGTTATTTCATGAGAAACGATTTAAAAAACCAAAATGTATACAATAATTTGTTTACATGTTACAATATCAGAAACGTTATAATATGAAAGAAGGGTACTTTAAGAGACGAAAGAAAATTTTTATATGAAAATTTCGATTGCAAAATTAGATATCGCGTAAATTAGAAAATTATTTGACAAATCATCCGAATATTTTTATTTTTCATTGGATTTTAATTTGGTAGGTCCCATTTTGTTCCTTGAGAGAGTTCAAGAGGACTTGCCCATATACAAATTCAAAAACATCGAATAACCTGCAACGTTACAGCCAATAGTTTATACTTGTACACGCACGAACTTACAAAAATATGTGTATCGATTTATAAATAATAGGCTTTAACTTTGCAGGTTATTCAATGTCTTTTAATTTTTATATGTCAAGTCCCCCTGAAATCTTTCAAGGAAAAAAATGGTACCTACCAAATTAAAATCGGATAAAAAATAAAACAGATTCGGATCATTTGTCAAAACATTCTCTAATTTACGCGATATCTAATTTTGCAATATCGAAACTTTCATACAAAACGTTTTTTTGTTACTTTAAGTACCCTTCTTTCATGTTATAACGTTTTTGATATTGTAACACGTAAACAAATTATTGTCAAATTAAAAAATTGAAGATTTTAATTTTATTTTAAATCGCTGATTTTCCATGTATTTCTTATTACTTTTTTTGATAGTTAATAACATTCCAAGAGATTAATATTTTTATTCGAAACAAAGCGGAAATTAAAGCTTTTTTGTTCTACTTTTACCTACTTTTGGATTGTTTTTTATGAGTAAAAAGTTGCGAAGTTATGATCTGAAGTAGAGGTACCATTTTTTCACTAATAAACGAGTATTTGGGGCATAACTGGCTATGTTTCGATAACAGGGATTCGGTATGCAAACCTGCGGGTGTTGGAGTTCATTTTTATGCACCAGAAAACAGCTTTCAAAGCCTCATCAAAATTCGCCACCCGCACTTCGTACATTCTCCTTGTTAATATGACGGTGTGTACTAAAGACACAGGAAAATCAGTGAAAATACATTAGGTTAAAGGGGCGGGGGAGGGGGGGCCAGAAAAATTCTACAAAACAGTGTACGTAATTTATGAATGGACCCTAAGCATAACTAAATTGTTATAAAAATTGTTAAAACGTATTTATATATTTAGTTAACTTAGATCGGACAAAAGTATAAAATAATACATGTATTGCTTCCTCAAAGAGGAGCAGGTAGAGGGAGAGGTTAGAAACATGTTTTGGGACATTAGTAATCAAAATACTCTTTTTAGAAAATGTCTGTACGGATGTGTGTGTGTGCGTGTGTGTGTGCCTGTGTGTGTATGCGTGTGCGTGTACGTGCGCGTGTGGATGTGCGTGGGCATGTTGTGTGTGTGTATGTAATCTCGAGTAATCCACGGTCAAATTCAATGTTTCAGGGCTCGTTTTGTCTGTTTTTTACAGAACGAGGCACAATTACATATTTTTAATTTTTCGGATTCGTTTTTCTTTTTTGAAGGTTTCTCGATTATTGGGTTTTAGTTTGTCTATTTTGTTTTTGTACGTTACAAATAATATCATAAAGAGCATTAAATTATGTATCTCTTCCGACGCGAATTTTTGTATAAGGGTTCGCTTGTTATAAACGAACAAATGCTTCTTTTTAATACTGTTATATTTCGGAAATATATGATTGAAATTTATTGAAAAAACATGGAGTGGGTTAAAACCAGTAAAATTTTTCTGCCACTTTATTTTTCTCTTGCCAATAAAAAATCATTTTGTATCATTTTGCTCAATTTTCTATGGCCCACGATAACTTGTTATTTTTTCATCGTTAAAATTGTGCTAAACGACAGCGAAAAAAACAAGAATTACATCTTTGCAGCTGGCTTTTTTCAACTGAAAAAAAATCGATGTCATGCCCAAGGAGGCGGTATACTAATTTTAATTCATAAAAATATTGCTTTCGTAGAATTGAATAATATTATTACACCTGACACAAGCGTTGAACTTTGTACGATTCGTATTACTAATACTAATCCGGCACTTGACATACATGTATGCTACAGAGCTCCAGGCCGCACTCTAACGCAAGATCAATGGAACACAATAATCGCAAATGTAGATGCAAGTCGGTCTTCCATCCTAGTCGGAGATTTTAATGCACATAATATTGTTTGGAATTGCAACGATACGGACAGTAATGGTGAAAGACTATTCAAAAGCATTGACGAATACGACTTGTTTCTACATAATTGTAATACCATAACTCGATCTGATTTTCAAAGAAACTCTCATTCAAATATTGATCTTTTATTTTCCACCCTGAATATTGCTCATATAATTTATGTAAATGCGTTAGACGAAACCTGGGGATCGGATCATTATCCACTTTATATTAATATTAGTTTAGAAAAATCTAATTATATAAAAAAATCCTTTAAAATTAAAAGTAAAAAAACTTGCTGGGAAACATTTGACAAACAGCTAGAAAAACAATATCCCATTTTTCTTTCTAAAGACTATGAAGAATATTCCCCTAAAGTCAAATACGAAGAATTTGTAGAAATAATTCTATCTGCTCTAAAATCAAGTACCCCAAAAACTAGTAATAAAGCTAAATATACGTCGCATCGCAACCCTGCCTCTTGGTGGGATGATGAGTGTGACAAAGCCAAGCGTTCTAGAAAAGCTGCTTTTAACAAATACAAACACTCTCAAGAATATAAAGATTTACAAGTATATAAAAAATCTGTAGCCACTGCTATTCGAACATTTGCGAAAAAAAAAGAGAAAACTTCAAAAAGTTTGCAGAAACCATAAATTTTACTACTGATATCTCTTATGTATGGAATAAGTGCAAGATTTTTAAAAACAAATGGATTAAAGTGAATCCTAATAACGTTACAGAAAACCTACAAACAAACAATTAAATTATTAATACAATGCACAAGATATGTCCTCCATGTGTTACCACTAACCCAGATTGGACACCCCCTAGTACAAAAAATGACTTTTTCACCACACCCTTGGATTTTGTAGAGTTTAACACTGCCCTAAGTTTAACTAACGATAAATCTGCGGTGGGCATGGACGGTATAGATTACCAAATAATAAAGAAACTTTCAATCAAATTAAAACTGCTTTTATTAGATATATATAATGATTTATACCAATCAGGTGAATATCCCGACTCTTGGAAAAAATCGTACGTCCATTTTATTAAGAAGCCCGACAACAAAGGAGTCAGACCGATTGCCTTAATATCGTGTTTGTGCAAACTTTTTGAAGGTATAATTAAAAATCGACAATGGTGGTGCGAATATAATAATGTACTCCCTAAAAGCCAGTCAGGATTTAGAAAAGGTAAGTCATGCTCAGACAACCTTGTAAATTTAACACTTGTAGCTGACCAGGCGCTGACTAACCGTAAAGACCTACTTGCCGCTTTCATTGATGTCTGCGGCGCCTTTGACAATGTGCTCTGTGATATTCTCTTGCAAAAACTCGCGTCTATAGGATGCTCAGATAGTGTAATCAAATTTGTAAAATTTCTAACTTATCAAAGAGATATTTACGCAGATCATTTAAATGATAGTCACAGAGTATCTTGCAAAGGCGTACCGCAAGAAGGTGTGCTTAGCCCCCTCTTACATTTAATTTATATCAAAGATATTTTAGCTAACCTTCCTAAAAGTGTAACGGCGTCTCAGTTTGCCGATGATATATCGATTTACTCTAAACTAGCACCACTAAAAAGATGCAAAAGTATTATAACGAAAGCGATTAAAATAATAAAGAACAACCTGTTAAGTCTTGGATTAGAACTAGCCCCCCAGAAAACTGTTTTAGTTCATTTTAATAATAAAAACATTAGATCGGCGTTGGGATATCGTATAACTACTCCTAAGAATGTTATCATTGTCGAATCTAAAATTCAACTTATTGAAGAACGAACTAAATTTTTATGCAAATGCTACCTTACGAAAGCTCTGTCAAATAAAAACTCAAATGTATACAATACCATTCAAGATTATTATAGAAAATCTAAAAAGAAACAATACAAAAATAAAGAAATTAGGCTTATTACACACTGCATTGGCGAGATAATAAAAAATGTTCAAGAACCATCAGACCACTATAATATTTATAGCTACGATTATAAAGTAAATACTACGAGTATAAATTATGATACTACTCTAGCTTACAAGTTACACATTGCCTCAAACCCAAATACCATTATAAGCGACTTTATCTCTAAGCTCGACGCAATTGCAATATACACTGACGGCAGTAAGTTACCAGACAGCATCGTTGGTTCAGCGTGTATATGTCCGTCCATGAATATTGAACTCAAAAAAGCTATGGACAAAAACGCCTCTGTATATACTGCAGAATGCGTTGCTCTTAAAGATGCAATAAACATTGCAAAAAACCATCCGGAAACAAATTTCGTAATATTCACCGACTCACTGAGTGTATTACAAAGTCTTAAATCAACGAAAATCTGTGTAAAAACTAACTCTTTCATTTTAGACATAAAGAAAATATACATGTACATCCAGGAGCTGTGCTCCAATTCTACGATTAAACTCGTTTGGGTTCCTGCTCACATTGGTATTACCGGCAACGAAGCCGCAGACACGTTAGCTAAGAGCGCATACAAAGATCTAATTACCGATCCTTTATCTACTCCTTTTACAGATTTCTATCTACAATATAAAAGAGAATCCCTAGACGCAACTCAGTGCTTTATAGAACAACAAGGTGAAACCAAAGGTAAAAAGTACTTTCAATATTTCCATAATAATAATTCTAAACCATGGTTTAATAGAAAAATACTATCACGAGACCTTGTTGTTACTATAAATCGTTGTCGTGCAGAGCACTATAATTTAGCTGCCTCACTGTCGCGCGTTGGAATTGTAAGCGATCCAAAATGTCTATATTGTAATCACGAATCACAAGATCTGGAACATATAGTATGGCAATGCTCCGCTTTTGACTCGCAAAGAAAAGAATTAATCAATTCCTTACTGAAATGTCAACTTTATTTACCGCTAAATACAACAACGCTATTGCATAAACCGAACACTCAAGCCTGTAAATACGTTCTAAGTTTCTTAAAAAATTGTAACATACAAATTTAAATATATATAATGTAATATTAAGATAAATGTAAAGCTCCACAAGACTCTGTAAATATTAAAGTACAGCTGTATATAAGAAAGTTGAGTAAGCTTAATAAAAAAAAAAAAAAGTATGGGGAAAGCTGAAAAGAATAATAACTATTAATTTGTCCCATTTAAAGACATGTATAAAGGCTAACCATACTCCAAAATTTATACTTATTTTTCCGAATTTTTACTGCGTTTTTTTCTACTTGCCGCAAACTTAAAAAGATCAATTTTATTTTTAAATTTATGTTTCTGATGAGCTCTAAACAATGGTATTGATTTTATACATTCCTCTTCAATGGATCTAATATTATAAATTTTTGAACATCCTCCTTCATGAATCATCCTAATTTTACTTTATATCAATCGTTAAATATCTGTATATGAGTGTGTGTGTGTGTGCTTTAGTCGTTTGAGTGACTCTGACATATTAACAAAATGAAAATAAGCAAGAATAACATAAGCAAGAATAACATAAGCAATTTTTTAAAATGACGCTTTTAGTAAAATTACGTTGAAAAGAAGAAAATAATTTTTATTGTTGTAAAATAAAGTATTTATAAAATGGTATGAATAAATATGAAAACGTGTGTTGCTTATTTCTGAATTTAAATGGATACTAAATTCCTAGATTCATAAATTATACACTGGTAGATCAAATTAAATAATTCATTACCAATCATTAAAAACTAAATTAAATTGTGAGATTGAAGTTGTTGAGGAACGCCCGACGCATTTATTATTGATTATATTGAGAATTAAATGTTATACCTAAAAAACTATTTTCTTCTTTTCAGCGCAATTTTATTAAAATACTTTCTTTTTAAATTTATTTATGACATTTATTAATTATCTTAAAATAATTTTTAAATAACATCTCTATACCACTAATGTTCGTTATAAGTTTTCATATTACATTGAGCATTATATGAACTTCATAAAATTCAATTAATGTACGAATTCAGCTCCTTTACTCATCTTGCCGTACAGTTTTTTGCATATAAACACTTGCATATTTTTCATTTACCTAAAAGTTAATTTCCTCAACGTCGAGCGAATATTCACTTTATACTCTCGTGCATACTCCACTGTAATTGGATAGCAAAAGTTTAACATTACAGCGGCGATGTTGTTTCTCATCTCAAGCAACGCGGAAAATATTTCTCTCATTTTCGCTCTACAGTAGCTCTTCCGCGCGTCTTCTTTTTATACATCCCTTAACCTGGTACGCGAACCTCTCGCTGTCCCGTTAACGCTTTGCGGGAGGTCGTTTTCCTCGTTTTCGTCCACGTCACCGCGTCCCAGTGGCCCTAGAGTAGCGATCAATTCGTTGCAGGCGTTCGGTTTCCTGTGTTTTATAACGCCACCGGCCTTTACCATCCGGATATATAGAATCGAATGTCCTTTCCCTGTAATTCTCTCGTGATAGTCCATCAGCGGAGGATCTCGCAACTGGCCGATGGACTCTGCTCGCGTTTAATGATGCAAGTCACTCCTCCTGCAGGGGCGTCTATCGACTACGAATATATATACACAGATGTACGAACGTGATCGAGCACCAATGACTGAATGGAAAGTATGTGTCTGTGTGTGTGCGAGGTGAGGTTTATTCTTAACGCGAAGTTCAATTTTGTAACTGCTGAATATCATATGAGCTCTAAATATAAAAGACCCATAAATTGAGTCGAAAGTGGCAAAAGCTTGGATTATTTAACGGATTCCTTAAAGAGGAAATAGCGTGCATCGAACTGTGTGGTGGATGAATAAGTGATGGAGCTGAACGGTTCTTGATTCGTAAAAGTTTCTATTAAATGCTGGGCAAAAATGGGTAAAAATATCTACATTTCAGATCCAAGAATATTTAATTAAATGCGAATAAAATAATAAGACTGGTTTGTTACGATATTAGATTTGACATGAAGGTGAATTTTGAAAATTTAATTATGTATCTTAGAATATAACATGCTAACAAGGATAGTCCGTATTCTCCGAAAAATGGATTTGGATTTTGTAGAAATAAAATAAAAAATAAAAAAATAATAAAATAATAAAAATAATAAAAAAGAAGTTTAGGATCACCAAAAATAGAAAAAAAAGTAGACAGAAAGAGCCTGATTATGGGATTTGATATATGCATAACAATATTAAGTCATTCCAAAATTATTACCTATTAAATATAGCGCAGAAAAATAAATAAAAAGTTGCACAACTCAAGAAAGCTGATCATTTTGCTTTCTCAAAAAGAAAGCTTTGTGACAACATTTTTTTTATCAGAGATATTTATGAATTTTGATGTCTTCAAGATATCTGAGTCAGAAAAACATGTTTTTAAAAAATGTCGGCCTCCCTGCCTGTCTGCCTGTATGTATGTATGTATGTGTGTATGTATGTATGTATGTATGTATGCATGTATGTGTGTGTGCGTACGTAAGTGTGTGTGTGTACGTGTGTGTGTATGTGTGTGCATGTATGTGTGTATATGTGTGTATGTATGTATGTATGTTTGTATGTATGTACGTGTGTATGTATGTATATATGTGTGTATGTATGTATGTATGTGTGTATGTGATATAAAATTGTGTTATGATAACACTTCAAAGGAAGCATGTTATGAGCTGAAATTTTGCAGACATATGACGTATTGCTCAACTTAGAACTGATTAGATTTTGGAGTGGATTGGATAATAAATACTACATTTTTTATAAAAACTACTAACTTAAAAAAATGTTCAAAAATCGAAAGAAATTTTTTTTTATTAATATTCGTTAAATAAGTTGAAAATATAAATGTTTTCATAAAGTACACGTAATTTCCTTTTAATTGATATATCTAGCAATTATTTTAAAGTTTTTTTTTTGTAAAAGAAGTAGAAAAATATAAATAAAAAATGACTATAAGAAATTCTCGTGTAGAGATATGGTGAAAATTATTTTAATTAAGTTTTAAGATTATCTCAGGTTGGCAATACTTGAACGTGTGTGTCTAATGAGTTAACTTTAGTGTTACTTTATTTAATGCGAATTTCCATTATTAAATTCTCAAACTCTATTTATTAGGATCTCTCTTTGAGAAAGCATTCTACCAAAGCAATTATCAGCGGTTTTCAGTTTTCATATGTATTGTTTGTTACTATCTTATATACATAATAACTTTGAAACAAATTAATATTTTATCTGAGACAAATCCGAAATTAAATTTCATTCTATCTACTTTTATCTATATTTTGGTCTAGTTTTCTATCATAAATAACTGCAGAGTTATATAATTAAAACTATGTACTATTTTTTACTAAAAGAATGCCCAAACGAGATCAACAGACTGGTTTAGGTATACTCGAGAGAAAAAGCCCATTGATACTTATTACGAATACTAGGCTTCATTTTTAGATATTAGAAAAAACCTCTCGAATTCTCATCCAAATCTATTTCTTGGAGGTGAGAGATTCTTCTTGTCAAAATTAAGTAGATGATGCCGGATGTAGTAACACTGATGATACAGATAATATACTAATGCACAACTATCTTTAACAAACTATACGTTTTAATAACCAAAGGTATTAATATTGAAATGATTACTTTTTTACGCACGGAAATAAACAAAATACTTCCAAAAGTAACCCAAGAACTCTCCATCCACTCACTGACACCCCTGCAAGCATCCTCCTTTAAACCTCGTAAAAATAGAGCCAAACAGAACAAAAAGAAAAGATAAAAGAGAGGAAACCCGTAAAAAAATACTCCACTCACCGTGCGCACGCTATCGCGGACCATTTCTTCCTTTGTCATTGGGGGAGGGCATCCGAATACGAGGCGCGCAAGTAGCTGCCGCTGCTACTACCACTATACTCGCGGTCTGCCTTCTGGGAATCGTGACCGTTCGTTTGATTCCTATATAGGTGATACTGGCACCCGACCTCACAAGAGAGACAGCGCGAGAGAGGGTTCGTTCCCCCGGGACACCGGTAGCCCTCTTCGCTCGGCTGCGTCTTCTTCCCCAATCGGCGTGGTGCGCGGCGCCCGACGGATGCCGGCGCCTCCCCTCCCCCCCCCGTATCCGCTGCTACTTGGCGGCATGAGTCTATCCCTCCCAGGGGTGACGCGGCTACTGCTGCTGCTGCTGCTTCGTTTAGGAGCGGGCTTGACGTTACATTTAATCTAATTTTCAGAAGGTTATCCGAGGCCGCCGACGAGGATAGAGATGGGATGTAGGTAGCTGTGATGCTGCCGCACGAGCGACCGACGAAGACGATGGCGGGTGAAGTTCTTGTGGGCGGTTGAGGTTGCGGCCGAGAGTTTCGTACTGGCGTTCTGGTGTAGAATTGTCAGAGCTCGTGGTAGTTGTTTGAGTTGAGATTTTAGTTTTGGGCGGCAGATTTCTACTTGCTTGTATACCCAGAACGAAACGATGACAATTTACATGGACAATGACAAGATTTTTTCATTATTTTATGGGTATTAAGTATTTTGTCCAAAACTTTAGAAACTATATGTAAATAGTATACGTGAAAGTTTAAACCACCTTATGATAGCTTTTGAACACACACCTTCTAACTTGTTACAATAAGCCTTAGAAGCAATTTAGTAAAAAAGTTAACAAATTATAAAAATTGAATAGTAAAAAAAAACATAGATAATATACTTATATTATCATCTACTTTTCAGTTTTGAGTAAATATCTCAACTATGGAAAGTTATTCTAATCAAAAACAACAACTTTTCAGAGAGATATTTTCTCACATTTAAAAAGTAAATAAAGTAGTTTTCCGTATTTGCAAATAGCACGAGGATTTAAGGGGGCAGGCTGTTAATTCAGTCCCGGGAAAAGAATGTTATATATAACCATAGATAATCTTATATATAATTATATATAGATTTTGACCTTGTATAAAAATATATAATTATATATAGTTATATTGGACCATATATAATTATATATGAGCAGAATTAAATAATACATTAAGAATATAATAATTAATTTATGCAAATATTAAAAAATTTGATTTTTACTGATTTTTATTGAAAAATGAATGATTTATATTATCCCTATTAAAAGAAAATATTATTATTAAAAAAAAAGAAATAATTTGTCGGAGATGGCTCTCGAATCCGAGATCTTCGAGTTAAGAATCCAGCACCTTATTAACCATTACCCCAACTCGTATTGTTGAAAGTATAACACTGGAAGTACCTGAATAGTTAGATTAATTCTGTCGTCACCACAGAGTAGAAATATTAGGTTCTGGTAAAACAAGATTATGATCCAGTATCTTAGGAGTCGGATGAGGTCCTGATCAGGTGCCTGAATAGGGCCTGATGCAATATGTAATTGAGTGCAGATCGGGGCCACGCTATGTTTTCACTTTATATACAATTATATATGGTTATATATAACTATATATAAATGGGACTTAGAAAATTATGAAAATTTGTACAAGTAGTAAGAGGCTTATATATCATTATATATGATTTTATATAATCATATATAGCTATATATAAGTTTATATGAGACGTTAGATATAACTGTAATGAATATATACAATTATATATGGCAGTATATGGCCATATATAACTATATATAACGCTATACAAGCTAATTGCCACTAGACTTGTATATGCTTATATATGGTTATATGAGTACATATATTTCTATATGACTATATATATTTATATAAGATCAAAATCGATATATAATCATATACATATATATTATATAGTATATGTGTATATATATACACACAAAATATTATATATATTAAATATATCATACTTTATCAAACATGTGTAACAAATATCAGCAGGTCTTGGTTGGCTGATTGAAAGTATACAGCGTGTATAATAACATTATTTAAATATTTATTTTTAACAAAAAATCGCTGTTTCTGGGGTAGATGAATTTAAGATATATTATTCAATTATTTTAACATGTATTATTAATACAATATTATTGCTTTTATTATTTACCTAACAACAACAAATTATCAACATAAGTATACTTGGAACGTTCATAATCAAACTTTCTAGTTGTTCAAACCCGTTCAAGTATTCAACGAAATTACTATATGTGTCAAAACTATTGTAAAATCAATATTCAATACACAAAAGTATAGTTTGTTAAGAATCATTGTTAATAAAGTCAACATTTAGAATATTAATTAAAAAAATAGTTATATCGCAATTTCAGATGGATATAAAACCATTAAAATGCACTTCTAAAAATTTGAAAAAAATGTTTGGTGGTATGAGGGATGCCACTTCATTGAAAAGAATTATGGTAAAATCACGTTTTGGTTACGTTTAAGTGATTATAAAACCATGTGAACAAACTTGAAATTTTTCAAAAAAATGTGTATACATTCTTTATAGAACGTAGAAAAGGTAACCACTTCATACAAACATTAAAAAAAATTTGTCCGTCATTAAAGAATCAATTAGTACAAAAAGACTTGCATGTTGTTCTTCAGGATGAATTGGCGACCTATAAATATTTTTTAAAACAACTGAAAAAATTGGAGGATGGTTATTGAACCAAGAAATTCAGTTTTCTGCTGAAGCGTTTAAAAAAAACGTTAGGTTGGAAATTTTTGATCCACCCTAATATACGTATATCAAACTTACAGAAATACACTTTATTAATATTTTAATAAGAATTTCTCATAAAACATTTATCTTAAATTTTACATAATTTTAGTAAATCTACACAAATTTTTTTAAGTTAAAATGTTATTATTTCATTAAAAATTTTAGCGGAAAATAAGAATAAACGAAAATAGAATAGCACAAATTTATAGATAGTGACTAATCAAAATCAAATACCTCAAAAATATTCAACCTACCGATAGTAAAATAAATATTCATCTAAATTGAAAATGTAAAAATATACAAATTCCCGCACTTGGACGCACAAACGTTAGAGCTGAAAATGCATATTTTATGCGCGTACGTGTTTACGCATATGTACATATATAAGTGCGGTATACGCTTGTTATGATATTATACGCTTAAAACATACGCGTGCATGCTCGGCTTGCGCTGCACTTCTGATTGCGTTACGAAAAAGACGGCGGGGTAAAATTTAATTTACGAGCGTTGCGTGCTTGATTTAAAATTATCTCCGAAGTCGGAAAACTTTCTAAATAATTCCTTTTTCAAGTTACAATAAGTTTTCTACCAAGAAGAAGACGAATTAGTTATGCATTTACATATTATCCTGTATAAATTTAACTTTCCGTCGTGCTAGTTAAGCATTTTGAAGAATATTGCGCTCTACAGAGTTCTTTCAGTCTAGATATGAAAGATTGAAATCTTTATAATGCTAACAACGTAATAATATTCAAAACTGAAATCTTTCATTAACCATATAACGATAATTATAAAGAACCCATTTAAATAATTATAAAAGTGCGTTAACATAAAATTAAAATTAAAATTAAAATGTAATCTGAAATTTCACGAAATCAATGAATTCGCATCACTCACATCACATGCATAACCTCGCTCGCTCTAATTTATCCGACATTTCCTGCTGGCTGAGCATAAAATTGATATAAATACCACAGTGTTTCCGATTTTTGCCCTTCCACTCGACCACTTGCCAACAACTCGATATACCATATTTTGCATCGATCGCGCACAGTCTTTTTCAACGGGATAAATCGTGAAAAACAAGTCTCCCCTTTACGATTGCTATTTAATTAATTCGCGCATACGTACACGTCGCGCGCGAGCCTCAATTTCCCCTTTGATGCAAAATACGTCACAGACTCGCGTATAAACAATAATCGCAAAGAGCCTGTACACGTATATTGTGTACGGCATTCGCGTATGTCGCGCACGACGAGCGAGTCTCGGCGAATCCCATTATATAATACGGGGATTACCCTCGCGGTATAGAGGGGCCACGCGCAATTTCCGCCCTCTCCCTCTTCAGTGCCATTAGTGCAGCCTTGTCCTCGCCGCCTTTGGTGCATTTCCATCTCCGCGTTTCTCCGTCTCTGCCTGACTGCGCGCTGCGTGTCTCTTTGTTTTGCGGTCGGTGTGCAAATTCGCCGGGTCCTACGGTTATGTTCTTTGAGCTCGAGGAGATTCATTTTAGACTAGATAAAGAAAAGAGATGTTTGCGGTGCAGGGACTTTGATTCAACGTTTACTTCGGTACGTTAAAAACAAAATTTCATACTTCGTACAATTGTGTCGTCTCGTTAAACTTTAATATGCTCTTATCACAATCGATAACCTTTGAACTTTATGCTTTCACAAGCGTTGCAACGTTATATAATGATAATGTAAAGTTTACAAGCTTTGGTTTAAAGGTATTACGCGAACGGTAATTTTATTGACTTTTATTGAACCCGTATTATGTAATAATTTAGTAGTTGACACAATATTGAAGCCAGTTGTTTTTTAAAAATATGTACAAATTAAGTATTATTATTACAAATAGGTTTTTATTATTATTACAAATTTCTAAAAATCACGATGTTCTACGTTCTGCATAAGATTTCCAATTGTATGAAGTAAATAGTATGATATTAGAAAGAGTACTATATTATTTATACAGAAAATACGTTATTTTCACTTACTAGTAAAAAGGATTTTATTACTTTCTTTTATTATATAAATTAATATGCCTGTAAAAGCTATGCACGTAATTATTCATAAGCTAGCAGAAGTTTATCTGCTATAAACATAGGGAGCTGTACTTTCAATAGATACTTTGATCCAACATTTCATAAATTATTAACTGCATTTTAAATCCTCATTAAAAAATAACGTTGGTTCGATAAATCCCTTTCTGCGAAATTCAAATACATCTTCATATAGTTCTATAATAAACCACTATTTATTTGATACTCTATAAGATTGCGCATCGTATACATATTTTTCCGTAGCATTATAATTACCTTCCTGCAAAGGAAGCAGCAAATAAACCTTAAAAGCCATTACTCCCAAAGAAGCATCCACCACATCACTCGCACCACTACCATTCACATCCCGCACAAAGCCAAAAAAGCTCCTCGAGTCTTTTCCATATCCGCGCTCTCCTGTAGGCAAGACTCGAAAGCTCCGCATTTCGCGGCTTTCACGATGCAGACACAGTGCGAGCGGAAACCCGGACCCCATTGCCGCCGCGCATCGAGCTTCGCGTTCGATTGTGCATCCATCTATCTATCTATACATCTAACGCGAGGCTATAGTACTGGACGGAAGGAGGAACGAGCTACGGACGGACGGAAGGAAGGAAGGAAGCCGCGTGTCGGCCTGGTTGTTGTCGCAGGTCGGCGTGGCGGCGCGGCTCTGATGCAGCAGTCGCGCGCTCCTTTCGTACAGGGGAGAGACCGGGGCGAGATGGGGATGTACCTTATATTTATTTACATTATGCATTCTTACTTATTTCTGCGCTTTTTCTTAAAATTGTAATAAATGATAAATAAGTTATATATGTAATAAGTTGAAAATACGCTAAAGCAAGCCAATTTGTTCTAATTCTGTAATGCTGATATGGTCACTGATAGGAAACAGAGTTGATTCACACCAAAAAAGTAGCGTGAAATCGAAGTCTTTCAAGAAAATTACAAAACTAGTCCTAGGACACAGAGAAACAGATATCAGCTATTTTTGGCCTACCAAAACTGATGCTCATGATAAGTTATATTCTCACAAAGTCACCTTTTTTTTATTTTTTAAGTTTTTATCATAAATTTGATTTGAATTACTTGCATTTTGAACAAAATAACAATTGGAAAAGTTCAATCCGATGCTTAGAACTCTCAAAATAATGTGGACCATAAAAAAGGTGTAGTTTCTCTTCGGTAGATATTTAAGGTGACTTAACGACCAAAAAGAAAAATTTTATTTCCGATACATTTCGATAAAATATATAAATTTGCCGAAAAATAAAATGTAATATATGATGAATAATTCATTCTCACGTAACAATATACACGGTGACCCATTTTAATCGCCGCACCCGGATTTCTCGAAACCTAAGCTAGATAGGGAAAAACGGTTTAGACAAAAGTTGTAGGGAACAAAGGGGGCCACACAATGGTGCTAACGTCTTTGACCTTGAACTTGACCTTTAAGGTTATTTCAAGGTCAAAGTGGTTTTTTCATATAGAAATACCTAGTTTTGACCCCGGATTCGGAAAGAGCGGGAAATTTTACGTTCAAAATCATATTGAGAAAAAATTTTTCAAGGTCATTTCAAGGTCAAATCAAGGTCAAACTCCGAAAAGTCCGTTTAAAATCGTTTTTTTCCATGAACCACAGGCTAAGCTGGTTCAAATTGATCGTAGGCTTAATAGGGGAACCCACACACCCGAAACTTACACATCCTAGTAAACAAAACTCAAACTCGCACATCCTAACCCCATAAACTTCGTGCCCTTACATACTAAACTGTTACACCCCAGTCCCACACAACCATACCCCACACCCCCCCCCCAGTCTCACACATCCCCACCCCACGCATGTTAATCCCACACACCCCAAACCCACACATCCTGAACCCTGAAAAATTTTTCTCAAGGGCAAAATGATTTTTTAACGGTAACTTTAAGATCGTTGAACCTTACTTTTCGCGCTACCCAGAAACAACGACGTGGACGTAGTAAGGATTGTTTCCTTTGGGGTGGTTGATTGAAGTGAGTCCCCTTGCCTCTCACTGTTCGGGGTGCATAATCAACTTAATTAATAGTATATTATGCACCTAGGGAATAAAGTGAGCCAGTAAATGCCTGCGTGTGGTTCGGCGCCCGAGCGGAGCGAGGGCGTCATAAATGCTGGCAATCGCTGGCTCACTTTATTCACGCGTGCAATATACAATTTTTTAACATATCTACCAAAAAGTTCGTACTCGTTCACCGCCGGCAAGGGAAAATAATGCTACATATTAACTCGCTTTCGGCTCGGGCACAAACAGCGCGTGGCGCGGCGGGGACTAGAGTGAGGTTAGGGATTTAATGTAGCGCTTTATTCCCGACTCGGTGGGGATAAAGTACGTACTTTATGGCTGTGTGTGTTAAAAAATTCTAAAGTGGCCAGGTCCCCTTAAGGACGGCCACTGAAAAAGTTTTTTCTCGTTTCTCGATGCAATCTTGTTCTTTTAACGGTTTTTCGATTTTTGAATTTTAGTTTTTTTGGGTATTTTGTTACCATGGAAATAATATCATCGATTGAGTGATAATGCATTTGAAAAAGCATAAAATTACCTATCTTTTTCCACCCTAAATTTTGAACGAGTTATTTTCATTGTTTTGTTATTAACAAAATCGTCATTTTTTTCAAACGGTTATATCTGTGAAATACAAGATAAAACATTTTTTTTTAAATTGAGATGATCAGGAATATGGATCAGAATATTCTGTGAATTTTTTTAAGTTTTATCATTTTATTTTGAAGGAAAAAAAGTCTTTCTGTAAAAAAATCGATTTTTATTCAGCTGTGTATACTGAAGTAAATGGCAGTATTTGATCTGAAACTTTGAACAACGGTAGATTTTTACTATTTCTTGAATGAATTATTTGCCCAGATCACAACGACCTTTATATTTCGAGATATTTGAGATTGTGTTTTTAAAATTTGTTTTTTGATTGAGTAAATGTCGAGAATGGCACGATCATTTTTTACCAAACAAAACTCACTTTTTTCGTTTCTTAACGAAGATTCGAAATTAAAAAGAAATGTAAAAGTTCATCGACCTGTTTTTTTATATAACAATATTTAGATTTTTTTATTTTTGAGTTTTTGTTTTTCGAGTTTTTGGGAATGTCAGAAATATTATGATCAATTTAGTGTAAATGCATTAAAGAGAGCATAAAATTACCTATCTTTTAAAACCACAAATTGTTATACACAAGACGAGTCATATTTAGTTTAAACGATTATCTCGGAATTCTATGATGGCAAATCGTTCACAAAATTTTAGATATTAGGAAATCAGTGAATCTACGTACTAATATCTAATTATAATTAATTAAAATATTTAAATAATTTTAATAAATTACGTACAGAGAAAAAATTTTTGCGATAAGGATTATTATCTATCGTTTTGTAATTTTAGTAAAAAAGTATCTTTTGTCAAACCATCAATGATAAAAAAGCACACCCTTTTTGAGCTATTATTCAGAAAGAGATATAATAATTTAAAATTAATTTATTAGAACAAAAAATTTCATATTGGAACAATTAATTTAGTTTGAGGGAGATAAGTACCAATGAATTGGCAACGTTTTTTTAATTTAAACTGTATAGCTATTTTAAGCACAGTAGATATTTAAAATATATTTACATAACCCGCCTTGGCATACCCAACTGTTTCTACTTAAAATAGAAACTATCTTTATTACATTACTACAAATCTGTATATTTAAAATTTTCATTTCTACTCTAACTGCGATATTTAACCATTACAATGTCAAAATCAACTATATATCTAACCAGAAAACCAACCAATTAAGGTGACGCTAAATTCCCATGTTATTAGCAAATACGGGGAACCATCACTTTAATTATAAGTTCGCCTCTTGCGCATTATCTCATTCAAGTGGAAGCCTATCATGAGTTAAAAATGAGTTAAGGCATAATGGGTTAAAATAATCGTTTTCATCTTTTTGTAGAAAAACCTATAATTTATTACAAATGTCATTTAAGTGTACTTGTTACGTTAACCCATGAGGAATACAGTAATAAATATACATCGATAACAAAACTCAAACTCAAATCCACATTTCTCTCGTTACAAGCATGAGCAGCAGCAGCGACGGCGACTCCTCTACGTCAACCGACGGCACTTATGAGTCTCCACCCACATCGTCATCGTCCTCCTCAGTCCTCCTTGTCCTCTACTACTTCTTCCTTCTATTCCTCCGTCGACGAGAAGGGCTACAATTCGTCGACCGTGTCCCTGCGCGACATCACCAGCTACTCGTTCCTCACGTCGACCGGCGTCGACAACAACAACAGCTCGCTGACGGGTACCTCGCAGTATCTCCACGCGTCGAGCGTATTTGCACCCGAATAATCCCATTAAAACCCATTCAAAATGAGTTTTTATAGGAATTTATAAGTAATGTAGGATCATTTTTTTATCTTATTTTAAGATAATTTATCACACTTTACATCATATTGTTGAAACATTACAGTTGTTGTTAATACATTCAAGTCCGTCAACGCCGCCGTTTCTAGCCATCCCGGGCGCTGCGATAGTTTATTTTATCTCCCTGAACGGATAGGTATACTGTTTTATTTACAGTATTTATCCACGGACGAAGATATTGCGAGTATTCGTATCTATATGAGGCAAAATTGAAACAAGGAATAATGTATGGAATAAAAAATGTTCAAATTAAAATAATTTTTGGAAAATAGAATATACAATAGGTAATGTGTATTACAGCTCTGGGGGATTCGCATGTAAACCATCGTCAGTGCAATCAGACTAGAAACCCTAATTTAGCCTAAGTTAACAATAAAAATACATACAAGCTGGATAGCTAGCAGTCATGAAGCAACCTAAAATATAAATAAAATATAAAATTATCCAGTAGTATTAAAATTGCTGATACTCTAAATAACTACATGTATTGTAATCTCTTTGAATGAGGCGAATAAAATATAATTGAATGATCAAACGAATTTACCAGTAAGTGAAGTTCGATCATAATTATATGAAGAGCCTTATTCAAAGAGATTACAACCGTCTCACCAAAAAATGTTTTGTAACAAATGTTTATATCCCTTAATAATCAGCAATTTTAAAAATCTCCAAATGATTGATGGTCTGGGCAGACGGCAAGCGGTGCGAGCCAAGGGATCGGCAGCCATTTTTCTCTATAACTCTGAAAATGCGCTTTGACATCTAGTGGTGCAAATGGGTACTATATGTACTGTAATCCCTTCGAATGAGGCGAATGAAATATAATTATAATTATATTCAATAAAGGAATAGACATGTCATTTTTATTTTTTACCAGTGTATTGAACATAATAAATAATTTCATATTGGAACAATTTATGAGGTTTGAGGAAGCTAAGTGCCAATGAATTGACAGCGGTTTTTGTTTTATAACAATTTTTTTAATTTACTAAATCGCGAAATTCTTTTTTTTTCTTCAAGTCCACAGAACTCGCATCTAACAAGGGCTATCAAACCAAAATTTGCACCAAAATTTTAAATGAAACATGTACTTTCAACTTACCGGAAAACCTATACTTAATTTCGCGAATAAAAAAGTTGTGACCAACTGGGTTAATTGTATGATAATTGTTAGTAATAGATTAGAGCATAAATCGATACTGGAGTGATTATTTTTATCCGTTTAAATAATAATTATGATCATGAAATAAAATAAAGATTCGCACTAAATTATTATTTCTGTTGTTTGAAGATATGCTGAAAAGAGGGAAATCTAAAGAGTATATTGCATATTATATGCATGATCGTGACTGAAAGTGTTAAATCAAGTACCAGTAGCAATTAAATAGTTCAAAAGCATATAACTGCATTGTACTAATCCCGTTACTGCTAAGAAATATCAAGATAAATAGCATTAAAGCGAAGCGTGCCCATCTCACCCCGATCACCCCTAACTACCCGCCGGCGCGCCGCGCTGCAGTGGCATACAACTGTACGGCGCAGTCGAAGGGGTCGATGACTGCGTCCGCGCCACTCGCGTGCCTGTCCCTCATGAATACAAGCGCGAGCGGGCGAGCGGGCGAGCGGGCGAGCGGGCGAGCCTTCCATTTCTAAATATAGAACGTTCTCTCGGCAAACAATATATATAGCGCCGCGCCGCCGATCGTCCTTTGCCTCCGCTATGGGTATATACCTGGCGCGCCGCGCTCTGCTTTTTAGTGTTTTCTCCGTGTTGCGGCCGCCGCGCTATGCGGATTATATATTGCGCGGGGGAGCTGCATGTCCGTAATGGGACGTCGCGGCGCTGCCGAGTTGCGCCACGCTTGGCAGTGCCTTTGCTGTGCAGATGAAAATAAAATATGGATCGGCCGCGCTGCTGCGCCGCCGCGGTTGGTGTGCTTAAAGGGGGTTACGTAAACGCGCGAGGATCTGGTAAAGAGGTTGTTTTTGATGGCTCGCGATTGTTTATGTTCGGAGCGAGGGGTGGTTCTCTTCCTTTCGCGTGTGGAGTGGGTTGATTTGTATGCGCTTTCCGAGATCGTTATCTTGGGTAGATTATTGGAGCTGGCTTGCTATTTCTTTTTCAATGCTCGTTTGTCGTTTGTTTATGTTTTGATGAAGATGTAGTTAATTTTTTTTCTTTTCTCAGTGAAAAATAGATGTAAATATATTTTAGTCATGAAAATAAATAGTTAAGTTATTAAAAATAAAATATTAGTAGTATAGTAAATATAGTTGGACAAAAATCACTAAAACTCGGCATAAAATCTGCCGCTATTATAAAGAGCAATTTATTATTCATTTTTTAAAATACATTTTATAAAAACAGATTATTTTACATTTTTGTCAAATATATTTCAATAATCTGCAAACAAAAACAATACACGTTTCATAAATATTTTAATTGCGGACCTGGATTGGATAACTTGGTCAAAACGGATAAAAGGAACTAAAGTGTAAACAAAAATCTGTAGAAATAAAAAATAATAAGTACAATCTTACAGATACAGCTCACCTATGAGAATGGCAACCTAGCAAACTTTTGCCAGGTGGCAGCTCGATGAAATAGACTCCAGATAATGAGAAGTGGCGATCCCTATGCTCTGATTGGTTGGAGTCTTATCCCGCTCGCGCCATCTACTGGCCCGAGGTTGGCACGCACCATCCTCATAGTATCTAGAAAGCCTGCTTCGAAGTTTTTTGCGTAATTAAATAAATGCGATATCAAGGTCTATAGCCATTGCAGGGTCGAAAAAGTTTACTCCGAGATTTTTTTAATAATTAGGATAAATACAATATTCAAGTTACCATTGACGGTATTTATGAAGTCCGCTCCGAGGCTTTTGTTTCTAGAACTTGTTTTCGATATACCATGATCATATAAGACCACTTATATATACATATGGGTGGTTGTCAAGAAAACGGTAGTTTATCACCTAATTTTTGGACCAAACTAAAAATTTCTTTTTTAGAGTTAATTTGGAGTTTAAATTGTTATTTTTGGTAAAATAAAACAAACTTTCTTGGAAACAACTACAGGTGACAAAACAGTTTTTACATGTATTTCTTATTGAGATTTTGCCAGATCGGCCACGGTAGTTACGCCCACCGTAATTACTTTTTGCTAGAAAAATGCATGTAGTTTTATTACAGTGAAACAACAATATTTTTCCGCATAATATGTATATATACACACGTTATTACACCAGAATACCGCATAAATTTTTATTTTCATTTGTAAATTACCAATAATTTTTATGACTACGGTAATTACGTATCCTTTTAGCTTTTGGAATTTTAAAACGAAAACCGTTAAAACTAACTATAAAAACTGCAAATAAAAACCGGGTCGCTCGCTTACGTAATTATTTGAGGTTCGAACTAAATATTCTCATAGGTTAGATGTCGCTTCTAAACTGATGTACTCATTACAAAACGATAAATTGAGCTGGGATTTTAAAACTCAAAAAGTTCGCGTCAACATTCGTAACACTCCTGTAGACAGATAAAATCCTAAAGTTATTGTCTAATAAATTCAGAATTACGCGAATTGTTCCATGGCAACAAGCACGGTAATTACTTTTAGGCTATATATCACTTGTGTGTTAAAAATATAGCATAGTTGTCTTAGTTTTGTGTTTAAGATATTTAAATACATCGTTTTTATTGTTCATACTTACAGCTCCACTTATATTTTGATTCTAATCACATAATAATAAATTAAGTTTATACAATGTTAAATAACCTTTACGACCGCTTTTAGTCACATTAACAATTATACAATTCAGATTAATATAAGTCAATATATAATATGAATTAGTATTCAAATTTTAAAAAATAATGCGAAATTATCCATCGTATTGTGATCGAGTTTTGACAGTATAAATAATATAATAAGCAAACTGTATTATATGTAAACATTTTAAAATCTAAATAAGTGATATTTGATCCATCAAACGAATTAATTTCATGTTTTCAGAAATATTTATTTTACTTGTGTTAGGGGAGAGCGAGGTAATACAGTCTTTGCAGGGTATAATGGATCTTTTGGGGTTTAAAAAATATACATTCTACTTTAAGCAAAATTAATACTACTAAAGTATATTTTAATACCTGAATTACCAATAGATAAGAAACATAAAATTCTCAATATGAAAGGAGTACTATCTGAAACGCTGCAAGTTACTATTTTGCCTCTGCTGGGGGCAATATAAAAAGATTAGAGCAAATTTATCAGTTTGCGGGGAGAAA